>LR738710.1:471039632-471062492 GCA_902687465.1 Secale cereale | reverse complement strand
GAAGTGGATTCCGGTTTCCTTTAGTGGTGCCATGCTGCCCTCTGCCGAAGCCACCATCATGGCCTTGCCTGGCCCCTTGAACCGGAACCCCCACAGCCGGCTCCCTTCCATCGCGCGGCCTCGACGGACCGGAGCCACTGCCCTGTGGTGGCGCACCTTGGGGCTGCTGACGCTCGACGGCGGTGCCACATATCTGGCCAGAGGCGACGGACCCGAACCCCGTCCAGCAATTGCAGCAGGAACTCTTGCAGCATGTCCCTTCCCTAGTGAAGGGAAACCAGGCGCCGCCGTACGAGGACGAGCCCTAACTCAATCTAGACGATGTGCATGTAAGGCTCCTGATCCAAAGCGGATACATGCATCGACGCTAGGGACACGGTAGCTGGGTCGGTGGTTTGGACCTCATCCTCGGCCATATACCGAGAAACATTGAGGATGACTACCATAGACACCGCCATCAGCCCATCCAGGCCCAGCAAATAATTCAAACGTTCAACTCTGGCCGCCCGGATCTCACCTGATCTGGCGATTGATGGCGCGGCGGCGCCATCGTCCGACCCTTCTTATTCCTCTTTCTTGTTATCGTAGTCCATGTGTCCGGCAAAATGAAATCAGATAACGTGATCCGATCACGACATACCTTGGGGATGGGCCCTCTCCATGGCTTCATCTTCATGCTCGCCATCTCCAAAGGTATTCGACATGAATCATTCTGCCTGAAGACCACTTTGCGATGGCCATTGGACGAAGGCAGAAGTCCAATCACCGACAATGTGGATTGCTTCAGGATTGGTTCTGCGCTCACACCCCCGTCATCTTCATCGTCACTTTCTGCGAAAATCCGGAATCTTCCCCCAATCCTCCGACCATCTGGATGGGAGATCGGAGCTGCTTGTACGTCGCCGTCCCCATGCAAACCCCCAACCCGCAGGTTAGGAATCACTGCCGGACTTTTTGTTGTCAGGTCAACCAACTCGATCGGACCCTCCTGCATCCTACAATTCTGCATGATCGGGCGAATGATGTGAACCTTGAAAATATCAATTATCAAGACCTTACCTTCCGCGCTCTGCCCATCTTCTTCCAAGTACCGACCGGCAAGGATATCATTCTCGTCATCCCTCACCACCATCCATCTCGACGGATATTGTAGATGAAGAACTCCTTCCTGTCAACCCCTGGAGATCCCGATTTCTTGAAATGGATTTGCCACTTATCCGGTATCGGACCCCATTGTGCCCTAGCTGCTTCTCCAGTGGGGGAGGGCTCCCCCGTAGATCTGCAAGACTGCGACGCAGGCGTGCCCCCTGCCGCCGATGAGGGCGGAGTCTCGGGAGGCGGGAGCGCGGTCGCCCGCTCAACGGCCTCCATCTCTCTACTACTCTGTTGCAGTGACTTACGTCTGTCCCGCCTCTTTCTTGGTATTTGTGATATACCCAATTTCCTAGAGGGACGATCCAACGATGGGATAACGGCAATTCTAACTTGATTCACCAATCGGATAGCATCAAATGTGTGCGGATATATATGGATGTGTCTGAGAAAGTGAATGGAAGAATCCAAGTACATATGAACCCACTTTGATTAATACATTTTGAAATGCCA
The DNA here is from genome assembly GCA_902687465.1 of Secale cereale. Classification (NCBI taxonomy): domain Eukaryota; kingdom Viridiplantae; phylum Streptophyta; class Magnoliopsida; order Poales; family Poaceae; genus Secale; species Secale cereale. The sequence goes on along the minus strand of LR738710.1, from coordinate 471,060,887 downwards.
TAAAAATCTGAAAAAGGTGCACACGGACATCTCCATATTCTATGAGCATGCAGAAAGTTTCACGAAAAAATAACTTTTTTGTGGCATGTGCAAAAAGGACAAAACATTGTATCGTGAAACACTATTTAGAAGCACTAAAATTTGTCTTTTTACAGAGACAAAATAATAATACTTTTCTCACAAAACTTTGTGCCACAGACATATCATTGCAAACATGTATGCACAAAATTTTGTTTTGAACTTTTTGACATTACAAAACATATTTAGAGTACAATTTTGAAAAGCGGGTTTATATGTACCCATGTGCAGGACATGCCGACTCGATGTGTCCATGGCATTTGACGGGGCGCCGATCATTCAATCACAAGCATGAAATGTTCACCTCCAATCTATTGAATATGTTGGTTTTGGATTGGATTTTAGCATATCTAAATGCGCCCTAGTTAGATCTTATGGGGGAGACCTGTATGAGATCTCACATTTAGATGAGAAGGTGAGATCAACACCCCCCCCCCCCAAAATCATATTTAGAAATTTCAAAAAATTCTGAATTATTTGACAAAATCCATGTGAGTTATACCTACAACTCTGGAAAAAATCAGCTCAAAACTTGATGTACATTTAGAGATTAAAAAAACACAAATTCGAATGTGAATAGCGGCAACTTTGGTGAATTATATTTTTACACTATTTACATCCAATTTTGTCATTTTTGTTTCTATTAATGTAAGTTAGATTAGGAGATGATTTTTTGGAGATTGTACATCAAATATTAACGTGCGTCTACAAAAATTTGAGAATGTTTGAACATGTATTTTTTTCAAAACCATCTCATAGATCTCATCTAATGTGAGATCTCACACAAGTCTCTCCCTAGTCAACAACTTTTAAAGGAACTGTCCCATTTCAAATGAGGTGTTTAATTTCAAATTTTGTTCACAATTTTGATTGGTCAATTTTTTTGAAATCAATCAGCAGCAACTAGCTTAAAAAAGTGTAGTCTCACAAATGCTCTCATTACATAACAAAAAAACAATGCCAACATGCAACACTGTAGCAAAAATATGATTTTGGATCGAGTTCCCAATTTTTGACTTGATCAATAATTTCTCAAGGAGCTATCTCATTCAAACAAGGTGTTCAATTTTTAATTTGGGCCACGATTTTGACTGGTCAATGGTTTCTCAAATCAATCTACAACAACCAGCTTATAAAAATACATCAGTCATGCACTTTCTCATCACCTGACAAAAATGAAACCCAAACATGCGACACTTCAACATCAATATAATACATATAACCACCACTACAAGAAAAGTCCCTGGATATGTGTGGATTAATTTGCAGATAATGCATAATAATACCCTTAGAAAGCGACCATCAAAATACCACATTAAAAAAAACACAAGTTATCATCTACCCCGCATGCCAAATAATTTTTTTATTAATAAAATCCCAACAACACCAACCGCGTAGTGAAGTGCGCCCAATCCTTCTAGTTTCTTTCCATATCCGAACCACTCCAAATAAAACAATATAGCAAAATTCACTAATAATTATGCTTTGCAAATGTTCCAATGCAACAATATTAGAATATAGATTTATAATCCAAACACAGATTTTGAAAAAAAAAGTTCAACCTTAAATTTAACTTATTCAGACACATTTGTGAGTTGCCCTTGTTGAGCATATGGACTGTCCCTTCATTTTTGATGGAGGTAATCTAGGGATCTGAGCATTCTGGCCACCATTTTGCTTCTCTAAGTGCCATGAGCCTCGTAATGTCTTTGACAATTGGTTCTCCCAAGTACTCCAATCCAAACACCTTGGCCATGGTAGTGGAAAATCTGAACATCTCTTCAAGGCATGTGCTTCCAAACATCTGAAGTTACCCCTCTCATGAATCCGCGCTCGTGCTGCAGACAAGCGTCATCACCGCAGCCGTGCACTTTCTGGTACCAAAGAACCCAATGGTTCCAATGGCATCCTTGCTCAAGATGAAGTAGTCACCATAGGTTGGGACACCATTATAGAGGCGACTGAATACATTTCACCGTATCCAAAATCAATGGTGGAAATAGTACTGGAATAACGCATCGGGGAAAAAAGTAGTGTTCCTTCATTGATCCCTAGTAATTGAGAACATGCTCCTCTGCAGGTCTTCAAAAAGTGTCTTCATCACCGTAGTTTCATCCTCATATTGCTCATCCAACGAGGATGAATCCATGAATTAGTTGTAGAAGTACTTCTCATCAGAATCAATCATGCTTGCTTCAAAGTAAACAACAAAAACTTTAAAAATGGCTATTGCATTTGGCCGAACACTTGCAAGGTTCGGTGTCCACCATGGATAACATCCTCAAGGGTGGAGGTTTCCTAGGCGATGGTCGAATCAAGGTTGCCAAGGGTGGTGTAGGAAAAGTGTGGCAGGCTCTTGCGTGGAGTGGCGGAGGTTCAGCAAGGTCTGGGTGGTATAGCGGCGGCCGCGTCTCTGAGGATGCTGGTACATAGCACATGGAGGATGGACGGGGTGGGAAAAAGGGCACCAAATGAGGTTTTTGTGCGGGGCGAGGGTGTCGGATGCCAACATAGTAGAGATTCGGACGCCCGCAAACCTCTCAATTTTTTATTCCAGATTGTGGGATTTCGAACGTTCGGGCTTGTCCAGATAGATTTGGTGACAGTCACTGGATGGCCAAAAGTGGTTGGATCATCTGGCCTAGACATTTGGGAGTAAACCGTGTCGAAGATACCTAATGACGATAAACTTATGTAGTCATTACTAATCATCTAAGGTGATGATGCAAAGTTTTGAAGCCGCTTTGAGGCGGTTGAACCTTGTACTTGCTCTCTCATTCTACGAGTGATTTAATTGGTATCATATCTTGAATCCGATTAACTAAGGGAATTTCTAAATGAACCCCTAAAAATAGTGGAGTATCTCGTGGAGTAAAACCTTAGTGGAGTATTTTTACTCCACTATGATTTCGCCGGACCTAATCGACCCCTTGTATTTAACAGAGTATTTTTTTGCATTTTATTTTCGGCCACAGAAACACATTTATTTGCTTCTTTATTTTATTCAATGACATTTTGATACATTGGAGTACATAATTCAGTAATTCACCAATTCTTTGCTACGAGAGCAAGATCAAAGAAAACAAGAACCACAATTACACATTTAAAAGACATCCAACTTCCATAATGTCCCACTAGTTGGATTAACATTTTCTCTATGTCTTCATTGTTGATATGCGGCTTCTCAAGCTTGCACACTTCTTTCTTCTTTGATTCCGAAGAAGTAGACGGTGCTTCGCATTTGGTCTCACCTCTAGCCTCTATTCTAGCAACGAGTGCACGAGCATATGTATTTTTGTGCTATCAATAACTTGATGTCATCTTTTTCCCAATACAAAACTTGCATCCATCCTATACACAAATTAGCGCAAATAGTGAGCTACCGAAATTTCGCCAAATCTGATGAACAACCAAATGAGAGAAAAAAACATTTTCCATCTTTTTTGCACTTGAAGAACACCCATCCAGGATGTTCTGGGGTGGTAGAAACTCGGCGCACCATCTGCAGTGGGCAATCATCGCACTATTTGATCGGCAACGGTGAGCCGACGAGCCATTGGGCCAACACCGGGCCCGGGCGACGGCCAGGAGTGTCTTTGTTGGGAAATCACCAATGGGAGAGATCCCAGCCACTAGAGATGGAGTCAATACCTGCATGCGGCGCAGAGGTGTTGCTAGGGATGTGTGGTCCGGTACCCAGGCAATCCATGGCAAGGCGCGGTCGCCGGCAGCAGGATGCACTAAATCTAGCGACTGGATGCATCAAATCCGGCGGCGAATTATAGAAGCCGCAGATCGACCAGTTTTGCATCGACAACGGGGCGAGAAGGTTGAAATCTGGGTGCTCAAGGGTCGCGGCGGCTGATACGTCTCCAACGTATCTATAATTTTTTATTGTTCCATGCTATTATTTATGAAGTCTTGGATGTTTAATGGGCTTTATCATTCACTTTTATATCATTTTTGGGACTAACCTACTAACCCAAAGGCCCAGTCCAGATTGCTGTTTTTTGCCTATTTCAGGGTTTTGCAGAAAAGGAATATCAAACGGAGTCCAAACGGAATGAAACCTTCGTGAGAGATATTTTTGGAGGAAATCACGCTCGGGAAATGTCAGGACCAAGTCAGGGGACGAAAGGCCAGCCCTCGAGGGTGGGCCCCCCCCGCCCTGGGAGCGGGTCCGCCTGCCTCGAGGCTGGCCCACATGGCCCCCGGTGCCCTCATTCTTCCAATATATACCTACGTACCCCAGAAACTCCATACGCAGAGAGAAAACCCCAATTCCACCGCCGTAGCTGCTGTTCCCGTGGAGATCCCATCTTGGAGCCTGTTCCGGGAGGGGGATCCATCACGGAGGCCTTCATCATCATCATCATCACCCTCACCATGAGTTGTGAGTAGTTTACCACAGACCTTCGCATCCATAGCTAGTATCTAGATGGCTTATTCTCTCTCTCTCCGGATCTCAATACAAAGTTCTCCTCGGTCTTCGAGGAGATATATTCGATGTAATCTCTTTTTGTGGTGTGTTTGTCGAGATCCGATGAATTGTGAGTTTATGATCAAGGTTATCTATGAAAGATATTTGGTTCTTCTCTGAACTCTTTATGTGTGCTCATAATATCCTTGCAAGTCTCTTCGAATTATTGGTTTGGTTTGGCCTACTAGATCTATAGTTCTTGTAATGGGAGAAGTGCTTGGCTTTGGGTTCAATCTTGCGGTGTCCTTTCCCAGTGATAGTAGGGGCAGCAAGGCACGTATTGTATTGTTTCCAACGAGGATAAAAATATGGGGTTTTCATCATATTGCTTGAGTTTATCCCTCTACATCATGTCATCTTGCTTAAAGCGTTACTCTGTTCGTATGAACTCAATACACTACATGCATGCTGGATAGCGGTCGATGTGTGGAGTAATAGTAGATGCAGAATCGTTTCGGTCTACTTGTCTCGGACGTGATGCCTATATACAATGATCATGCCTATATAGTCTCATAATTATTCGCTTTTCTATCAATTGCTCGACAGTAATTTGTTTAACCGCCGTAGAATATCGCTATCATGAGAGAAGCCACTAGAGAAAACTATGGCCCCCGGGTCTATTCTCAACATATCAATCTACATCTACTTTACTTTTACCGCTTTTATTTGTTGTTTTATTAAACTAAATATACCAAAAATATCAACTATCATCTCTATTAGATCTCACTCTCGTAAGTGACAGTAAAGGGATTGACAACCCCTTATCACGTTGGCTGCGAAATTCTTATTTGTTTGTGCAGGTGCGAGGGACTGGCGCGTGGTCTCCTACTGGATTGATACCTTGGTTCTCAAAAACCGAGGGAAATACTTATGCTACTATGCTGCACCTCCCTTTCCTCTTTGAGGGAATACAACGCAAGCTCAAGAGGTAGCAAGAAGAATATTTGGCGCCGTTGCCGGGGAGGCTTACGCAAAAGTCATATACCAAGTACCTATCACAAACCCTTATCCTTCGCATTACATTTATTTGCCTCTCGTTTTCCTCTCCCCCACTTCACATTTGCCGTTTTATTCACCCTTCTTCTGTCGTGTGTTTCTCGTTCGCTTGCTTCTTGTCTGCTCGTGTGCTGCTTGCTTGCTTGTCATTATGGCTAGCCCTTATCCGCTCCTTTGTCTCCCGAGTTTGAAGTACTTCACTTCAAGCAAAGGCAAGGAGAAAACTTAAAAGACGCTTGCTTTAGGATGATGGAATCTTATCGTAAATGCACCTTAGAAGTGAATTTTAGAATCTTGCTTCACAATTTTTATGTTGGATTGAATATGTCTCATAGACAACTCTTGAATTGCATTGCCACAGGAAATTTTATTGAAGTTGATCCTAGTTTCGCCCATAAAATCATAGAGGGAATAGTGGGAACACTGATTCGTCCAAAATGTATCTATAATTTCTGCTTGCTCCATGCTTCTTTTGTGTGATATTGCTATGATATTGATGCACTTCCATGCACTTTTGATCATATTTGGACTAACCTATTAACTCAGTGCACCACAGTGCCAGTTCCTGTTTTCTGCTGTTTTTCTATTTCAAGTTTCCCCCATATTAAAAGTGCTCCAAAAATTCCAGGAAAAATATAGGAAAAATCAGCGTACAGGAAGCTTCGCGAAGAACCAAAGATGGGCCAGAGGGGAGCCAGGGGAGACCCAGGCGGCCACCTGGCGCGGCCCCACCCCTGGCCGCGCCAGGGGGGCGCCTGGGGCCCCTGCTCCGCCTCTGGCTGCCCCCCTTCGCATATATATCCCTCTCGTCCCGAAACCCTCGAGGACATAACCCTTTTTCGCGATCTCGCCTCTGTTCCGCCGCCACAGCGCTTCCAAGATCGGGAGCATCAGGAGAACTCTTGCCGGCACCCTACCGGAGGGGAGAACCACCACCGGGAGCTTCTCCACCACCATGGACGCTTCCCGGATGAGTCATGAGTAGTCCACCTTGGACCATGGGTCCATGATCAGTAGCTATGTGATGTTCTCCTCCCCTCTTTGCTCTTCATGGTTTAGACCTCGTGAGCTGCCCTACATGATTGAGGCATATATGTAATCTTTCTGTTGTTGCTTTGCTGAGTTTGCTGGGATCTGATGGATTATGAGACTGTGTTCAGATTGTGTTTGAGTAATATATTTGATTCACCTCTTTTATATCTTTGTTCTTGAGTAATTCTTGCATGTTCACCGTTGCTGTTTATTGCGTTGGCCAAGTAGTAGGTAGTAACTCCAAGAGGGAGCGTTATGCTTGATTGTGGGTTCATGCCCCCTGATGACTAGCTTGAGTGACAGAAACATGAGTCTAGGGGATGTGCTGTTGCCACAAGGGAGAAAACAACGGTGCTTGTACTTCGGGTGCAAGGATTGTTTACTTTACGCAAAGTTCTTTTAATGCAGTTGTCTGTTGCTTTGAGTTTACACTTTGGGTGGGATTCACAACTTAATACCAGCGAGATGTTCTGGATAGATATCTCAAGGTGGATGATTAGTAGTAGATGCAGATAGATTTCGGTCTACTTGCCTTGGTGTACCGCCCATGCTTTTGAGCCTCTACCTTTCTTTGCAGCATAGTTAGCATTGGTTTGCGCACATAATCCTGTCAATTGCCCAGCTGTAATTTGTTTACCTCGCTTTGCTGTTTTATCGTCTTTTGGGAGAGAGACATCACTAGTGAACATCATGGGACCCCGGTCCATATTACCACCGCTGATCACACCTTCTATTTACTTCCTATTTTTATTTCCTAGTTGCAGTCATAGCTATCATTATTATCTCTTGTGTTTGATCCTTTGTAAACAACAAGGCCGGAGGGACTGACAACCTTTCTGTACTCATTGGGAGCAAAGTTATCTGTATCTGTGTGCAGGTCCCGTCAACCGCTAAGTTTCTGGCGCCGTTGACACCTACTTGTCGACCCTCGGAGTCTCACGGGATTCGATCCTTGGTACCTTTGCCAAGGGAAATTTGCCGCTACGCTACATCTCAACCTTCCACTTGGGGTAACCAACGAGGGGCGAGAAGCCATCAAGCAAGTTTCTGGCGCCGTTGCCGGAGACTCCACTATTCAAGATAGGGGAGTTGCACGCTATCTTTTATCTTTGCTTTTTAGTCTTGTTAGTTTACCTTTCAGTTTTTGCTTTAGTGTCCCTTACCAAAAATCACAAAAATAGTTATCTTGATTTTAGTTGGCATTATGTCTTGTCCTTTTGCCTTTGGTGAGGCAGAAGTGCTCACCTTTAAACAAAGAGGTGGTGAAAGTCTAAAAGATGCTTGGTATAGAATTAATGATTCTCAAAAAAGAGCCACCAAGAAGCAATCTACTACTATCCTTCTTAGAAATTTTTATGTTGGAATTACTTCTTGGAATAGGTTTATTCTAGATTCTGCTATCAATGGAAATTTCATAGAAGCCCCAGTTTGGGAATCTCTTAGTATTATGGAAAATCTTGTTGGAAATCCCCCTGTTGTTAGCATTCAAGAGGACATTACCCTAGCTCACATTATGAAAAAACTTGAAAAGATAGAGCTAGAGATGCCAAGCATTAATAAGATAAATGAGTTGGACCGTAAGATCCAAGGGAATTTTAATAGGCTTGATAGCTCCATGCATAAAATTCTCAAAACTTTGGAGACCATAAAATCCCATAACTTGGATTCTTCTAGGATAGACAAGATTGAGGAAATCTTTAACACTTTAGGAACTACTTTCTCCTCAATCAAAGCCAAAAAGGTAGAAACTCCGGCAAAGAAGGAACCTAAGTTCGTTTACGTTCCAAAGGCTCCTCATTCCAAAAGTAATCCATCTATTGCCAAAGGGGTTGAAACTGTGAAGACTTCGGAAGAAATACCTCTCTTTGATAAATTTATAAATGAATCTCCCATTGACTTTCCACCTTTTGGTTTTCTCCCTAGAAGTATCTTTATTAGGCCTTTATTTGAAAGTCCTCTTAAGACTAGCTGTACTATTGAAGAGCTTTTTGATGATCTTGATGATGGTTCAATTGATACAACTTGATCTTTTTGCATCGTGCCTAGCTTAAAGGCATAAAAGAAAGCGCTTTTGGGAGGTAGCCCACAACGAATTAGGTTTTATTTTTATTTTGTTGTGTCTTGATGTTTGTTACTACAGTAGCATCATCATTGTATCTTTTCTTTTCAGCTTTGTGCCAAGTTTAGCCTCCGATTGCAAGAAAGTTCAAAAGTTGTGACGTGCTGTCCAGAAAATAGATTCTGTCCTTGGACAGAAAAATTCGAATAAAATCACCCGATCATCTTTTTGATCTGAATTGTTTTGACAGCGTGCTCTATACAATTGGCTTTCGAGCGTATGTTCTGAGTTTTTTGATTTGAGTTGCAGAAGTGCCCCAAAAAAATTATTTACTACCTGTTGGTCTGTTTTTCACAGATTCTGTCCTGTTTTGCCTTTTCTTCGTTTTGCACACCTTGAGCTTGCTTTTTCTTTGCAAAAATCTTTTGGCAATCTTGAGAAACAGTAGCTCTTCAAGATTATCTTTATTTCCAGTAGGGAAAATTATTTTATTGTGGGTACTAACCTCGCTAATTAGATTATGATGAGTTATGTATGAAGGGAGTTTTCAAGTGTGCGAGGGAAGATGATAAAAGAAGATTCAAGAGGGTCAAACGCTCAAGCTTGGGGATGCCCCCGTGCACCCCCAAGAAATATTCAAGAAGAATCAAGCGTCTAAGCTTGGGGATGTCCCCATGCATCCCCTTCTCCATCAACAATTATCAGTTCGTCTTTCGTTCCACTATATTCTTATCACTTCATGCGTTATGTGCTATGCTTGGAGCGTCTTGCTCTTAGTTTCTTTTTTTTAGTATTCTTTAGCTTTGCTTGCTGTTCACAACAAGTTAGAACCCAGCTTTCTTTGTGTGGCAGGGAAACACGCTCCACTTCAACCTAGAACACAACATAGGATTTTCATGCTTATCTTTGCTGTGTGTGTTCTTTGTCTTTCCATAGCTGCTGTCATGTTTAGCTCTTAGTTTTCATGCTTTTCTTTTTAAAGAGCTTTTGTTCAGTTGGTTGCTGAACTCTCTTGAGTTTTCATGTTTATCTTGTTAAGAGAGTTTGCCTGTTGCACTGAGTTGTGTGTCTTAACTTAAAGTAGGTAATTGAGGTTGCTATTTAATTTTAGTAGTAACTTGCAATGGTTTTGAGGTATTGCCATGAGTAATGTCTGAACTTTTGGTGTCAAGAGCTTTAGCCTATTAGTGATAGATGTCGTATTTTGGGCAATCCGTGTTTATTTTCGAAAACCTACAAAATAGTTGAGAACTTTAGCTACTAGATGGATCACTAATCTATGGAGGGATCGAATATTAGAGTACACTCACGTACCATGAGTCGAGGATGCGCAAGGATAACCAAACCCCCATACACTCCTCCTCGGGGTACTTGTCTCTTTGTGAACCTCCTAATTAGATTGAGAGTTACCGATAATAAGTGCATGAGTTCTTCGGACTAATGTGAGTATTCGAAAGTTGACACTTCCACCTAGCCATATTTTTCTAGCCTCTTCGGTACCGTGCATTGCCCTTTCTCACCTCGAGAGTTGGCGCATACTTCGCCGGTGCATCCAAATCCTTGGCACGATACGCTCTATCATCATAAGCCTCATTATATCCTTCCTCAAAACAGCCACCATACCTACCTATCAAGGCATTTCCATAGCCTTTCCGAGATACATTGCCATGCAACATCCATCTTCTCATGACTTGATCTTCATGTCATACATGCCTTTTGCTTGATCGATGAGCCGCATGCTAGTTGGGCCTTGCCCTAATCATTGCTACATGACGCGCTAGTATCATTGCATATCCTGCTACACTGGCAGAGGCATACTTTGCATACATCATGATAGTTTCATCTTCTTTATGTTGAGTACTTTTGTAAAGTGTGAAAGATCTTCTATACTTCTTGTAATATATAGAGTGTTGCCCCTAAAGTGAGGAAAAGATCCCAAAGAGGACAAAATCAAAAGATCCCAAAGAGGACAAATGAGAGTTGAATAGAAAGAGCCATTGAGGCCAAAAAAAATATAAAAAAAAAGAGAAAAAGAGAAAAAGAGAAAAAGAAATAAAAAGAGAGAAGGGGGCACACTACTATTCCTTTTGAGAGATCCACACTCGTACTCCATCTTATACCTTGTACTCCATAGAGATTATCATTCATGCATATAGCTATGTGGGGACCTTCACACTATAGAACTTGGCTTGTATATTCCAATGATGAGCCTCCTCAAAAGAGCTCTAGGTCTTCTTGAGCGAGCAAGTTGGATGCACCCCCACTAGTTCCATTGGAGAGCTTACCTTAGCTCATATGTGCATCCGTTGCATGGCAATCCCTACTCCTCACATCATATCTATCATTTGGCTTTCTCTCGCCCATGATTGTCCTCATTGATGTGAACCTTTCACACCTTTTTTTGTCTTCCCCCTTCATCATTTTTCTCTCTTTGCCATCCTAAGTGTCAACTTTCTTGCTTACGCTCATCCATTGCATGAGTGCTCAAAATATCGAAAGGGAGTGGATCATTTTGACTTGTACCTGGCTAGTGGTCTGGGGATGAGTCAAGATAAGATTCCAAAGAAGACCAAGTGTGAAACTTTAGTAGATTAAGTTATCAACAATACAAAAACTATGTTTTACTCTCTCGTATATCCCTATCCCCTTTCTTGCACGCAAACACCATTTGGAGACATTCGAGTCACGGACAGCGAGAGATCTTGCACCTTTATGTTCTTATGTTGCTTGTTACAATGCTAATATAGACTCTTTCTTGTTATGACTTGAATTGAATTACATGCCTTGATTGCTTTACTTAAAAAGTTCTTATATGGTTGGTAGCATGTCACCACAGAAATTATGCTTGTTATCATTTACCTACTCGAGGACGAGCAGGAATTAAGCTTGGGGATGTTGATACGTCCAAAACGTATCTATAATTTCTGCTTGCTCCATGCTTCTTTTGTGTGATATTGCTATGATATTGATGCACTTCCATGCACTTTTGATCATATTTGGACTAACCTATTAACTCAGTGCACCACAGTGCCAGTTCCTGTTTTCTGCTGTTTTTCTATTTCAGGTTTCCCCCATATTAAAAGTGCTCCAAAAATTCCAGGAAAAATTAGCGTACAGGAAGCTTCGCGAAGAACCAAAGATGGGCCAGAGGGGAGCCAGGGGAGGCCCAGGCGGCCACCTGGCGCGGCCCCACCCCTGGCCGCGCCAGGGCGGCGCCTGGGGCCCCTGCTCCGCCTCTGGCTGCCCCCTTCGCATATATATCCCTCTCGTCCCGAAACCCTCGAGGACAGAACCCTTTTTCGCGATCTCGCCTCTGTTCCGCCGCCGCAGCGCTTCCAAGATCGGGAGCATCAGGAGAACTCTTCCCGGCACCCTGCCGGAGGGGAGAACCACCACCGGAAGCTTCTCCACCACCATGGACGCTTCCCGGATGAGTCGTGAGTAGTCCACCTTGGACCATGGGTCCATGATCAGTAGCTATGTGATGTTCTCCTCCCCTCTTTGCTCTTCATGGTTTAGACCTCGTGAGCTGCCCTACATGATCGAGGCACATATGTAATCTTTTTGCTGTTGCTTTGCTGAGTTTGCTGGGATCTGATGGATTATGAGACTATGTTCAGATTGTGTTTGAGTAATATATTTGATTCACCTCTTTTATATCTTTGTTCTTGAGTAATTCTTGCATGTTCTCTGTTGCTGTTTATTGCTTTGGCCAAGTAGTAGGTAGTAACTCCAAGAGGGAGCGTTATGCTTGATTGTGGGTTCATGCCCCCTGATGACTAGCTTGAGTGACAGAAACATGAGTCTAGGGGATGTGCTGTTGCCACAAGGGAGAAAACAACGGTGTTTGTACTTGCGGGTGCAAGGATTGTTTACTTTACGCAAAGTTCTTTTAATGCAGTTGTCTGTTGCTTTGAGTTTACACTTTGGGTGGGATTCACAACTTAATACCAGCGAGATGTTCTGGATAGATATCTCAAGGTGGATGATTAGTAGTAGATGCAGATGGATTTTGGTCTACTTGCCTTGGCGTACCGCCCATGCTTTTGAGCCTCTACCTTTCTTTGCAGCATAGTTAGCATTGGTTTGCGCACATAATCCTGTCAATTGCCCACCTGTAATTTGTTTACCTCGCTTTGCTGTTTTATCGTCTTTTGGGAGAGAGACATCACTAGTGAACATCATGGGACCCCGGTCCATATTACCACCGCTGATCACACCTTCTATTTACTTCCTGTTTTTATTTCCTAGTTGCAGTCATAGCTATCATTATTATCTCTTGTGTTTGATCCTTTGTAAACAACAAGGCCGGAGGGATTGACAACCTCTCTGTACTCGTTGGGAGCAAAGTTGTCTGTATCTATGTGCAGGTCCCGTCAACCGCTAAATTTCTGGCGCCGTTGACACCTACTTGTCGACCCTCGGAGTCTCACGGGATTCGATCCTTGGTATCTTTGCCAAGGGAAATTTGCTGCTACGCTACATCTCAACCTTCCACTTGGGGTAACCAACGAGGGGCGAGAAGCCATCAAACACTACCTCCCCAAAAGGAGTCAAACTCAACCCCGGAAGGGAGCAAGTTTTTGAGAAAATTTGCGAAGTAACGAAAATATTACAAAAATCTCTTGAACCTCTTAAGAGTGTTAGTGGGAATCTCCACCACATGAATACGTTGATTACTCTTTGCAATAAGCGGTTGGATGCTTTAGATCTTAAGATTTCTGAATATGAAGGGAAACGTAAAGAACCTCCCGGATTCGAGCTTGACACCACAAAAAGGGTGAAGACCAAAGATGGCAATACCTAGATGTATCTTGTATCGCGCCTAGCTAGGGGCGTAAAACGATAGCGCTTGTTGGGAGGCAACACAATTTTATGTTTTTTTCTTTTCTTGCTGTTAGGGAATAAATATTTCATCTAGCATATGATTAGATGTGTTTTCATGTTTTGTTTAGTGTTCGTGCCAAGTAGAACCTTTGGTAGGACTTGTGTGAAGTTTATACGATCTTGCTGTGAAAAACAGAATCCTTAGCGCTCGCTAAAGTAGTCTTCAGATTTTACTGGAGCGTGCTTTTTAGTTGATTCGTTTTGCTTCTGATTGGTAGAAAAATTGCGCAAATTTACCAATTTAGTTTGAAGTTTATGGAGTTCCAGAATTAGGCGAACCCAGTAGATTACTACAGACTGTTCTGTTTTTGATAGATTCTGTTTTACGTGTGTTGTTTGCTTATTCCGATGCATCTATGAGTAATATTGGAGGATATGAATCATAGAGAACTTGGAGTACAGTAGGTTTAACACCAATATAAACAATGAATGAATTCCTTGCTGTACCTTTGAGTGGTGGTTTGCTTTCTCTTACTAACGGAGCTCACGAGAATTTTTGTCTAAGTCTTGTGTTGTGAAGTTTTCAAGTTTTGAGTATTGCTTTGATGGACTATGGAACAAGGAGTAGCAAAGGCCTAAGCTTGGGGATGCCCATGGCACCCCAAGTAAATTCAACATAATCAAAAGCCTAAGCTTGGGGATGCCCCGGGAAGGCATCCCCTCTTTCGTCTTCATCCATCGGTAACTATACTTGGAGCTATATTTTTATTCGCAACATGCTATGTGTTTTGCTTGGAGCGTCTTGTATAATTTGAGTCTTTGCTTGTTAGTTTGCCACAATCATCCTTGCTGGACACACCTATTTGAGAGAGTTAAATATGTCCTAGAAATTATTAGAACACTCTATGTGCTTCACTTATATCTCTTGAGTTGAATAGTTTTTGCTCTAGTGCTTCACTTATATCTTTTAGATGGTAATATTTTGTAGAAATTGTTGAACTCTCATGCTACACTTAGATCTATTTGAGAGTCTATTAAAACAGCATGGTAAAGTGTTTAGGTTAAAGAAACTAGTCTTCACATGATAAACATCCAATGTCAATGTAGTAAAAAAAATCACATCAAGTGCATTGAATAGAAAGAGATGTTGGATGCTTGATAATTGTTTTGAGACATGAGGATAGTGATATTAGAGTCATGCTAGTGGAGTGATTATGAAATTGAGAAATATTTGTGTTAAGGTTAGTGATTCCCGTAGCATGCACGTATGGTGAACCGTTGTGTGACTAAGTTAAAGCATGAGGTATTTCTAGAATGTCAACCTTTGTGTGGAGGTCGGGGGCGCACGATGGTTAACTCCTACCAACCTCCCCCCTAGGGGCTGATACGTCCAAAACGTATCTATAATTTATGCTTGCTCCATGCCTCTTTTGGGTGATATTGCTATGTTATTTATACACTTCCATACACTTTTGATCATATTTGGACTAAGCTATTAACTCAGTGCACCCCAGTGCCAGTTACTGTTTTCGGCTGTTTTTGTATTTCAGGTTTTCACATTACGAAAACTGTCAGAAAAAATCCAGAAAAAATATATAAAAAATCAGCGTTCCGGAAGCTTCCATGCGGCCAAAGTAGGGCCGGAGGGGACCCACAGGGGCTCCAGGCGGCTTGCCTACGCGGCCCCCCTGGCCGCGCCGAGGGGGGGGGGGGCGCCTGGGCACCCCAGACCCCCTCTGATGCCCCCCTTTGGCATATATTTAAGACCCGTCGCAGAAACCCTGATTCCAGACCCCTTTTCTCCAGACGCGATTCCGATCTCCGCCGCCATCGCCATCAAGCTTCGGGGGACCAGAATTCCTGCGCCGGCACCCTGCCGGGACGGGGAAGTGCCCCCGGATTCATCTCCATCGACGTTACTTCCTCGCTCCATGATGCGGGAGTAGTTCCTCCTCGGGGCTGAGGTTCTTACCAGTAGCTATGTGGTCAATTCTCTCTCCCATGATGTGATCTTCGTTGTGATCATAGGCTATGTTAATCTAGGGTGATCCCATGATATTTCCCCTTCCTCTATGTATTGGATTGATGTACTCACTTGTCTTTATCTAGTATAATCCCCGAGACCAAGGTGACAGCGGTCTATTGGACATGGATTAGAACAATATTTTCATGAGTGATTTCCTCTCTTGTGTGTTGATTGAAGATTGAGAGTCTCTTGGTGCTTGTCTTTGACTATCCTTTAGATATGTTGTGGTGATTGTGGGACTCTCTTTGGATGGCCGCGGTGACATTGGGAAATCCTTAGATTGAGAACTACGAACTTTGAGGTGTGCTTTTGTAGCCCTACATAATTCTCATCCTCTCTTGACCACGAAGGAATGACCTCCGAGTGCGTCCCCTTTGCATGTTTTATGGGAAATATCATGTGATTCGATTATGTTAATGTTGTTGGGAGTTGCCACTAGTGAAAGTATGAAGCCTAGGCCTTGTTTCCACCATTGCAATACCATTTGTGCTCACCTTTACCACTTGTTTGCTTGCTGCACTTTTTATTACAGATTTATATTACTTTGTTTTGACATCCATATCACTTGCCATTTAACATCTCTTCGCCGAACTAGTGCACCTATACATCTAACAAGTGTATTAGGTGTGTTGGGGACACAAGAGACTTCTTGTATCTTAGTTGCAGGATTGCTTGAGAGAGACCATCTTCAACCTCTACTTCTCTGAGTTCGATAAACCTTAGGTCATCCACTTGAGGGAAATTGTTGTTGTCCTACAAACCTCTGCGCTTGGAGGCCCAACATAGTCTACAAGAGTAGAAGCGTGTGTAGACATCAAGCTATTTCTGGCGCCGTTGCCGGGGAGGTGAGCGCTTGAAGGTATTTCTTTAGATCTTGCAATTAAATCTTTTTGTTTCTTGTTTTTATTTCACTAGTTATGCTTATGGACAACCTTGCTACTGGATCGTTGCTTGCGGGAAGACGCCCCACACCTGTGGTGGTTGCTCCTCCCCCTACTGAAATTGTGCCCTATAAAATACCAGCTGGTATTATCGATTATGTTTTGGCTGATCGTTATGCAGGAGACAGACATCCCGGTGAACACTTGCTATATCTGTCACAACTATGTTCATTATTTAAGCTTGCAGGTGTATCAAGGGAGTTTGTCATGAGGAAATTATTTGCCTTGTCACTGAAAGGAAAAGCATTGGAATGGTATAGGCTACTAAATGACTCTCACCTGCTAGAGTGGGAAGAGATCCAGTATCTCTTTTACTCCAAGTTTTATCCTCTTCATGAAGTCCATGAGAATAGGAATTATGTTTATAATTTTTATACTCATGACGGAGAGAGCATAGCTCAAGCTTGGGGGAGACTGAAAACGTTAATGCTAAAATGTCCTAACCATGGGCTCCCCAAAGATATGATTATTACTAATTTCTATGTGAGGCTTTCTCGACAGGATAAAGATTTGCTCGACGCTTCCTCTATGGGTTCTTTCACAAACAAAAAGATTGATGCTAAATGGGAACTCCTTGAAAGAATTCAACGCAACACTGAAGATTGGGAGATCGACAAAGGTAAAGAGTCAGGTATAATTTATGAGTATGATTGCATTAAGTCCTTTGTTGAAACTACAAGTTTTAATAAGTTTAGTGCTAAGTTTGGGCTTGATTCTCAACTCCTTGTTGATTTCCTCAAATCTTTTGCTTCACATCTTAATATGCCTAAGGAGGATTGGATCAAGTATCATAAACCTTTTAAAGAGACTTGCAAAGAAAATGAAATTGTTCATGATGATTGCAACATGCATGATCCAATTCCTAAAAATGAAGTTTTATATAAGCATGTTAATTTTTGTGGAGTGGATAGACCTTGTAAAAGGCCTATGATTGAGGAAGAGAAGTATTGTAAGCAACATAAGCATGAAAGAACAATCACTTGGGTCAGAGATTTAAATGAAATTGCTAGAGAATTGTGTGACCTTTATCCTTTTACTTGTGAACTTTGCCGTATAGAGGGTCACTTTAATTTTCAATGCATGAACTTTCAAAACATAACTGTTAACCGGTTGTGTGATAACATGATCACCTCTGATCTTTATGATGAGCTTATGTTATTTTTGATGTGTGAAGAGTTATCAGAAAAGACTTCATGGCTAGATGTTAATGACATAGGAATAAAAAACACTTTGCAAAATTGCCATCTCTATTGTGTTGTTAATTTCCATGAAAATGATTACATAGGTAAGATTATAAAGGAGGGAACTTTACCAAAGTATAAAAATGTCTCTTATATTTCTGCTAATAAAAAGGAGAGTTTCTCCCAAGTTTCCCCTATTGTTTCTACTGATAAACCAGGATATGTGGAGAAGCTTCATCTCCAACCACTCCCTCCTAAGGTTAAGAAGAAGAAAAAGAAGAGGAGGAGGAAGAGGAGCAAGAAAGAAGAAGAATGGGTATCAACCTGGCCTGAGCATATTCCTCCCATCAACTTTTATCCTAACGATTGTAAGTTTAAAGAAGAAGGTGAAGTTTATTGCCTTAATTATCATCTTGATGATACGTCCGTAGGTACTATTGAAGATGATTTTGATTATGATATGCATGTTACTTATTGTGATTGGGAAAATGATGATAATGCTACTTATGATCTTGAAAATCTTTTTGGTACCAACTCTGAAAGTGATGATATGGGAAGCTCTAAGCTTGGGGATGATAGGATTGAAAACCCTTTACCCACTAGTGATGTGATAATTGATAATTCTTTTGCTAGTAAGAATAAAGACAACATGATTACAAATATAGTTGCTAGCAATGATAATGCTCTTCTCTACTATGATGATGTCATAACTCCAACCTATAGTGATTATAAAGGTACCTATGACATAAGGAGAAATTATCCTTATGAAACTTGTCATAATCATGGAGGGAATTACTCCCTTGTTGAACACCACCCTCCTAATACACAAGTAATCTATAGTGTTCAAGTTGTTTATGATAGTCCTACTCCCACTATTACCAATGAGAAAGATTATGCTTATGTGGAGAGTGAGAGTACCTTTTTGCATGTGGATCATGGTAACAATGCTTTACGTGATGCTTATATTGTTGAGTTCATCCATGATGCCACTGAAATTTATAATGAGAGAGGGAGACTTGGTTCTAAATATCTTAATAATAAGAAGTTTCCTCTCTTTATGGTGAATATTTTGAAGTTATGCTTGTTTTGCCTTCCTATGCTAGTTGCTTTGTGCTTCAATGAATTATTCTATTGCAATATTCATATGCATAGGAAGCATGTTAGGCTTAAATGTGTTTGGTATTTGCTTCTTGATGCTCTCTTTTGTTCTTCAGCTCTTATTCCTACGAGAGCATCATTAATGTCTTAAGCCTATCTTTATGGCTATAAAGAAAGAGCTCTAGGGAGACAACCCTTGTTATGTTTACTTTCAGTTTTAGTGGTCTTGATGTTTGTTACTACTGTAGCAACATCATTGTATCTTTATTTTTCATCTTTGTGCCAAGTTTAGCCTCTGATTGCAAGAAAGTTCAAAAGTTGTGACGTGCTGTCCAGGAAACAGATTCTGTCCTTGGATAGAAAAATTCGTATAAAATCACCAGATCATCTTTTTGGTCAGAATTTTTTCGACACCGTGCTCTATATAATTGTCTTTCGTGCGTCTGTTTTGAGTTGTTTGATTAGAGTTGCAGAAGTGCCCCGGAAAAATCATTTAATACCTGTTGTTCTGTTTTTCACAGATTCTGTCCTGTTTTGCCTTTCCTTCATTTTGCAAACCTAGAGCTTGCTTTTTCTTTGCAAAAACCTTTTGTCAATCTTGAGAAACAGTAGAACTTCAAGAATATCTTTATTTCCAGCAAGGAACAATTATTTTATTATGGGTACTAACCTCGCTATTCAGATTATGATGAGTTATGTATGAAGGGAGTTTTCAAGTGTGCGAGGGAAGATGATAAAAAGATTCAGGAGTGTCAAACGGTCAAGCTTGGGGATGCCCCTATGCACCCCCAAGAAATATTCAAGGAGACTCAAGCGTCTAAGCTTGGGGATGCCCCCGTGCATCCCCTTCTCCATCAACATTATCAGTTCGTCATTCGTTCCACTATATTTTAATCACTTCATGTGTTATGTGCTATGCTTGGAGCGTCTTGTTTTAGTTTTCCTTTTAGTTTTCTTTAGCTTTTCATAACGAGTTGGAACTCAGCTTTCTTTATGTGGGAGAGAAACACGCTCCACTTCTACCTAGAACATAACATAGAATTTTCATGTCTATCTATGTTGTGTGTGTTCATTGTCTTTCAATAGCTACTATCATGCTTAGCTCTTAACTTTCATGCTTATCTTTTTAAAGAGCTTTCGTTTAGTTGGTTGCCTGAACTCTCTTTAATTATCATGTTTATCTTATTAAGAGAGTTTGCTTCCGTTGCACTGGTTGATATGTCTATGATAAAGATGCTACGTGCATAATGGCGCTTAGTAGTTCAGGTTTTCTTATGGTTAGTCTCAAATAGCTGGGGGGGTTCCCAATGTGTTATTGGAGTACCAACATGGTTTGCTTGCCTATGATGTGGTATGGTTTAGTAATATCTTCCTTCAAGAATTTATTTTGATTGACTTGGCGTATGCTCACGCATATTTAAGACTGTAAAGAAAGTCTGTCAAGCCTTGATGATCTTCTATTTCTGAGTAGCGATATAACTTCCATGCCTGATTCAATGTTGCTTTGTCGCTCTGCATGATTATGACCGTCATTGCTCTCTTAGTTGGTCGCTCCCAGTCTTTTGCTAACCTCCACCTGTACTAAGCGGACTGACTGCTTGTGCATCCACATACTTTTAATCCAGTTATGCCATATGAGTCCACCATACCTTCCTACATGGTATTTACCGGCCATTCCTAACGGAGACTTGCATGTGCCATCTCGAAATTATTCAAAAAAATGCATTCCTATTTTGTGCCTCTGTTGTAAGTTCATGAGGAAGTAGTGGTTAATTCATGATCTTTTTAAGTTGGACAAGCTTCACCCCGGGATTGCATGTATAATGTGCAAACTCATAATACGAGAAGGAACTGGCATTGAGTGCGCCCGGCTCAAAAAGATAATATAACAAACAAACCCTCCTTCACGCTTTGTTCATGAGAAATCAGAAAACTTTGGCAGTGATAAACAAAGGAGATTAAGAGGATGCGATCGTCCTCATTCGGGAGCCGTTCCTCTAAACTTGTCCATCTCAAGAAGTGATTGAGTTGTCTGCTAGCATTCGTTGACGAAACATGCATGATCTAAAAAAAATTATTACCTCTGTTTTAAAACCAAGAGCTCTGGTACATGTTTTGTCTTTGTTTCCGACTACGGGTTTTCAACCTTGCCAACAAAAGCCACAGTTCGAGAGTCTCCACCTTCTTTTAAAAGCACCAACTACTGAGAGCATGATTGTCATTCTGAGTGTAATGTGCATTGTCCCAAAGTAGCATTGTCTTTTGCATGATTGTGATATCGTTTATTTTGAAATCATTGTATCTAGTCATCACTTAAACCTTGGAGGTGCCCCTGCATTTATGTTTTGCTTCACTAAAGGGGGCAAGCTAGATATCACTTTATCATATTTGCACATCATGTTCATTACAAATCTATTTGATGTTTCAATATCATATTGTAAAACTTTCAGTTCTTTGTGATTTTCTCATGAGGCAACTTAATTACTATAGATTCATTGTCTCAGTAAGCTTTTGTCATATGACTATGAAAAAGTCCT
>LR738710.1:470994331-471039585 GCA_902687465.1 Secale cereale | reverse complement strand
GGGGGGGGGGGGGGGGGGGCGCCTGGGCACCCCTGACCCCCTCTGATGCCCTCCTTTGGCATATATTTAAGACCCGTCGCAGAAACCCTGATTCCAGACCCCTTTTCTCCAGACGCGATTCCGATCTCCGCCGCCATCGCCATCAAGCTTCGGGGGACCAGAATTCCTGCGCCGGCACCCTGCCGGGACGGGGAAGTGCCCCCGGATTCATCTCCATCGACGTTGCTTCCTCCCTCCATGATGCGGGAGTAGTTCTTCCTCGGGGCTGAGGTTCTTACCAGTAGCTATGTGGTCAATTCTCTCTCCCATGATGTGATCTTCGTTGTGATCATAGGCTATGTTAATCTAGGGTGATCCCATGATATTTCCCCTTCCTCTATGTATTGGATTGATGTACTCACTTGTCTTTATCTAGTATAATCCCCAAGACCAAGGTGACAGCGGTCTATTGGACATGGATTAGAACAATATTTTCATGTGTGATTTCCTCTCTTGTGTCTTGATTGAAGATTGAGAGTCTCTTGGTGCTTGTCTTTGACTATCCTTTAGATATGTTGTGGTGATTGTGGGACTCACTTTGGATGGCCGCGGTGACATTGGGAAATCCATAGATTGAGAACTACGAACTTTGAGGTGTGCTTTTGTAGCCCTACATAATTCTCGTCCTCTCTTGACCACGAAGGAGTGACCTCCGAGTGCGTCCCCTTTGCATGTTTTATGGGAAATATCATGTGATTCGATTATGTTAATGTTGTTGGGAGTTGCCACTAGTGAAAGTATGAAGCCTAGGCCTTGTTTCCACCATTGCAATACCATTTGTGCTCACGTTTACCACTTGTTTGCTTGCTGCACTTTTTATTACAGATTTATATTACTTTGTTTCGCCATCCATATCACTTGCCATTTAACATCTCTTCGCCGAACTAGTGCACCTATACATCTAACAAGTGTATTAGGTGTGTTGGGGACACAAGAGACTTCTTGTATCTTAGTTGCAGGATTGCTTGAGAGAGACCATCTTCAACCTCTACTTCCCTGAGTTCGATAAACCTTAGGTCATCCACTTGAGGGAAATTGCTGCTGTCCTACAAACCTCTGCGCTTGGAGGCCCAACATAGTCTACAAGAGTAGAAGCGTGTGTACACATCAGGGGCATGCGTTGACTGCTTTGTTTTGATGACTCGTAATTTTTTGCAATAAGTATATGAGTTCTTATGACTAATGTTGAGTCCATGGATTATACACACTCTCACCCTTCCACCATTGCTAGCCTCTCTTGTACTGCGCAACTTTCACCGGTGCCATAAACCCACTATATATCCTTCCTCAAAACATCCACCATATTGTTCCTCAAAACAGCCACCATACCTACCTATCATGGCATTTCCATAGCCATTCCGAGATATATTGCCATGCAACTTTCCACCGTTCCGTTTATATGACATGCATCATATTGTCATATTGCCATGCATGATCTTGTAGTTGACATCGTATTTGTGGCAAGGCCACCAAGCATAATTTGTATACATGTCACTCTTGTTTCGTTGCACATACCGGTACACCGCCGGAGGCATTCACATAGAGTCATACTTTGTTGTTGTAGTCTCGAGTTGTAATTTCGTGTTGTAATGAAAGTGTGATGATCATCATTATTAGAGCATTGTCCGATGGGAGGAAAGGCTGAATCTATAAAGCCCCTCCGCAAAAAAAAGGCCAAAGAAGAAAAAAGAAAGGCCCAAAAAAGGAAAAAAGAAAAAAAGGAGAAAAAAAGAAAAAGAAAAAGAAAAAGGGATAATGGCTACTATCTTTTCCACACTTGTGCTTCAAAGTAGCACCATGTTCTTCATTGTAGAGAGTCTCATGCTTAGTCACTTTCATATACTAGTGGGATTTTTCGTTTTAGAACTTGGCTTGTATATTCCAACGATGGGCTTCCTCAAATGCCCTAGGTCTTCGTGAGCAAGCAAGTTGGATGCACACCCACTAGTTTCTTTTGTTGAGCTTTCATTCTTATTTTGCTCTAGTGCATCTGTTGCATGGCAATCCCTACTCACTCACATTGATATCTATTGATGGGCATCTCCATAGCCCGTTGATACGCCTAGTCGATGTGAGACTATCTCCCTCTTTTTGTCTTCTCCACAACCACCACTATTCCACCCATAGTGCTATATCCATGGCTCACGCTCATGTATTGCGTGAAAGTTGAAAGGTTTGAAAAGATAGAGCATGAAAACAAATGCTTGGCTGAAATCGGGGTTGTGCATGATATGAATATTTAGTGTGATAACAAGGGAGCATAGCCAACACTGTATGATTTTGTAGGGGTAACTTTCTTTAGCCATAGTATTTTGAGAAGACATGATTGCTTTGTTAGTATTGCTTGAAGTATTGTTATTTCTTATGTCAATATAGACTTTTATCTTGAATCCTTCAGATCTGAACATTCATGCCACAATTAAGAGAATTACACTAAAAAACTATATTGGTTAGCATTCCACATGAAAAATTCTTTCTTTATCATTTACCTACTCGAGGACGAGCAGGAATTAAGCTTGGGGATGCTTGATACGTCTCCAACGTATCTATAATTTTTTATAGTTCCATGCTATTATTTATTAAGTCTTGGATGTTTAATGGGCTTTATCATTCAATTTTATATCATTTTTGGGACTAACCTACTAACCCAAAGGCCCAGTCCAGATTGCTGTTTTTTGCCATTTCAGGGTTTTGCAGAAAAGGAATGTCAAACGGAGTCCAAACGGAATGAAACCTTCGCGAGAGATATTTTTGGAGGAAATCACGCTCGGGAAATGTTAGGAGCAAGTCAGGGGACGAAGGGCAAGCCCTCGAGGGTGGGGGGGCGCCCCCCTTCCCAGGGCGCGCCCCCTGCCTCGAGGCTGGCCCACACGGCCCCTGGTGCCCTCCTTCTTCCTCTATATACCTACGTAACCCAGAAACTCCATACGTAGAGAGAAAACCCTAATTCCACCACCGTAGCTGTTGTTCCCGTGGAGATCCCATCTTGGAGCCTATTCCGGGAGGCGGATCCATCACGGAGGCCTTCATCATCATCATCATCACCCTCGGCATGATTTGTGAGTAGTTTACTAGAGACCTTCGGGTCCATAGCTAGTATCTAGATGGCTTCTTCTCTCTCTCTCTGCATCTCAATACAAAGTTCTCCTCGGTCTTCGAGGAGATCTATTCAATGTAATCTCTTTTTGCGGTGTGTTTGTCGAGATCCGATGAATTGTGAGTTTATGATCAAGGTTATCTATGAAATATATTTGGTTCTTCTATGAACTTTTTATGTGTGCTCATAATATCCTTGCAAGTCTCTTCGAATTATTGGTTTGGTTTGGCCTACTAGATCTATAGTTCTTGTAATGGGAGAAGTGCTTGGCTTTGGGTTCAATCTTGCGGTGTCCTTTCTCAGTGACAGTAGGGGCAGCAAGGCATGTATTGTATTGTTGCCATCGAGGATAAAAGATGGGGTTTTCATCATATTGCTTGAGTTTATCCCTCTACATCATGTCATCTTGCTTAAAGTGTTACTCTATTCGTATGAACTCAATACACTAGATGCATGCTGGATAGCGGTCGATGTGTGGAGTAATAGTAGTAGATGCAGAATCGTTTCGGTCTACTTGTCTCGGACATGATGCCTATATACAATGATCATGCCTAGATAGTCTCATAATTATTTTCTTTTCTATCAATTGCTCGACAGTAATTTGTTTACCTGCCATAGAATATCGCTATCATGAGAGAAGCCACTAGAGAAAACTATGGCCCCCGAGTCTATTCTCAACATATCAATCTACATCTACTTTACTTTTACCGCTTTTATTTGCTGTTTTATTAAACTAAAAATACCAAAAATATCAACTATCATCTCTATCAGATCTCACTCTCGTAAGTGACCGTAAAGGGATTGACAACCCCTTATCGCGTTGGCTGCGAAGTTCTTATTTGTTTCTGCATGTGCGAGGGACTCGCGCGTGGTCTCCTACTGGATTGATACCTTGGTTCTCAAAAACTGAGGGAAATACTTACGCTACTGTGCTGCATATCCCTTTCCTCTTCGAGGGAATACAACGCAAGCTCAAGAGGTAGCAGCGGTGGGCGGTGGTCGACGGGGGGGTGGGAGGGAGATGTCGGCAAAGATGCGGTGCAGGAGTGGTGCAGGGGAGGCAGCAGGGGATAGTGGAATTTTTACTCAGCCGCCGAGCGGTAGAGAAATTATAAGGATACGTCCGTTGACGGTTATAAGAGATCGGTTAGAAATGCCCTAATTCAGTTAGAGTATCTACAGCCAGACCTGGCAATTCCGACCCCTTATACATCCGCGGACGCGTCCGGGCACGCCCGCGGGGACATCCAAATGGGCCCTCATATTTTCCTCTCGCCATCCACATATCTCAAACTCAAATTCTCAAATCCATACAAATCCATGCACGTCGATCAGAAAAGACAATGTCGCACGTAAATAACAAATATTGGTACTGAAAGACCGTGGATGTCGCCTAGAGGGGTGGTGAATAGCTGCTTTAAAATAATTACGGTTTAGGTTTGAACAAATGCGAAATAAACCTAGTGGTTAATTTATCAAGTACAAAACCTACAACAACTAGGCTCACCTATGTGCACCAACAACTTATGCTAAGAAAGATAAACAACTAGGTCCTAGCAAGATAAATAGCAAGAAACAATATGGCTATCACAAAGGAAAGTGCATAAGCAAAGGGCTCGGGTAAGAGATAACTGAGGCACGTGGAGACGACGATGTATCCCGAAGTTCACACCATTGCGGATGCTAATCTCCGTTTGGAGCGGTGTGGAGGCACAATGCTCCCCAAGAATCCACTAGGGCCACCGTAATCTCCTCACTCCCTCGCACAATGCAAGATGTCGTGATTCCACTAAGGTACCCTTGAGGGTGGTCACTGAACTAGTACAAATTGCTCGGGGCAATCTCCACAACCTAATTGGAGAACCCGACGCTTGCTCGTAGCTTTACACCACAATGTGTCATAGCCCTAGAATTTGATTGCAAATAGTTGTAGAAGAATCCATGCATCATGTCTAAATTTATTTGAAAGTTGAAATGGGGATTGTTCAAACCCTAGCACCAAATGAGTTCATATAGGTTCAAATAAAAATATGTTCAATGAACCCAAAATGCCCTTCATAAATGTTCATCATTTTTGAATTGATCTAGAACCTCTGCCAAAAATGGTGCACACTTCTCTAGGACACTTTGGATTGTTTGAATTAAATCCTAAGTATTTGAATTGGGACATTTAAATTCAATAAAATATTTTAAATGTCCAAATAATCTTGAAAGCATTTGTGGGCCGTTGAAAATATTTTCAAAAGTGCCCACAATTATTTTCAGGATTTTACAAAATGAATTAGTATTTTTACTAATTCAAAACAGAGCAGAATGAATAGAAAACATAAACAAATTAGAAAAGATAAAGGAAGAGAGAGAATGTAACATCCCAAAATTCCAAATTTTGCAATGTTATACTAAATAGATAGTTTTTATTGCTTGTTTGATGTCATGTGTGAAATTGAGTGAAATTCGAAACTCTGAAAGTTAAATGAGAGGGAATAAAATGACTTTCCCAAAACTTTCACTTTGCATTTTTGATCTCCGGGAATTCAAATTCTTTTCATCACAAAACCCTGGAGTGAAGATAATATGACTTCTTCCATTTATTAAATGAAAAAGGGTTTTGACAGGATTTCAAATTTCATCATCGAAATATTTCAAATTCAGAAACTTTATGCAACTCAATGATTTTTTCCGAGAACATAAAATGACTTCTCAAATTATAGGAAATATGAGTTGGAAGTTCCTTTGAAATATTTTGAAATTCATCTTCAAAATTTGAGTTATTGGGTTTTATTCAAATTATTTTTCTCCAAAATAAATTATATGGAAAATAGGGTAACATGATTCCCTACAGTAGAAAATTGGAGAGAAATAAATTTGAAATCATTTTGGTATTTTTAAAATAATTTTTATTGGATTTTTATTGCATCAGTAGCACTCTTTGATTTATTAGAATTTGTGAGGATTTTATTTGACTGTAGAAAAATGTTCATGTTGTAGGGTTTGTTTTTCTGAAAATTTTGATATATAATATACCTATATTATATATTGATTTTATTTGTTTTTATCTTTTTCTTTGGTCTGTGTAAAAAAAGGTCTTCTTCGCCGACTGGGCCAGCCCGGCCGCTGCGAGGCCACAGCCCAGCCCAGCGCCGCCTCACCCTTCGTCCCCGGACGGGACTCCTCCTGAGCGCCGCCGCCGCCTCGACGTTCGTGCCTCGCCCGACCTCCTCGCCCAACCCCTTCCCCACGGCACCACCCCGACCCCCCTCTATTTAAGCCGAGGCCCCGGGCCCCGTTCCCCTCCTCCGCCACCGCGCTCGCCAAGCCGCCGCCACCCTCGCTCTAGACCGCCGGCGCCGCCGCTTCGCTCGCCGCTGCTGCCTACTGCTGCTACCTCGCTGTCGCACTGCTCGCCGTCGCCCGCAGCCGCGCCTCCCCTCGCCCTCGCGCTGCGCCCCGCGCTGCCTCGCCGCCGCCGGAGTTCACCGCCGGCCGGAGCTTCGAGCTCCGACCAGATCCGGCCCGGTCCGCACCCGACCGCCCGATCCGCCCCGGTTCTTCTCCGCCGAACCGTCGGTTTTCACAGAAAACCGCCTAGGTATAAAAAACCACCACGGTTCTCTCTTTGTTCGGTTTTAGTTCTTAGATCAGTTTTTTTAGGTTTAGATCTATCTTGAGAACGTTCACTGGTTAGGGTTAGAAAACGAACGTTCGTTCGTTAAGTTTTTCTTTTTCTGTTTCTATAAGTCAGGGACCTTTCTGTAATTATTTTTCTTTGCAGTTTAGTCCCTGAATTTCAAACGGCCGCAACTTTTTGCTCGTTGGTCCAAATCCAGCGAAACCAACGCCCACGTCTTCGTTACGATCCCCTCTTTCCAGTAAAACAACTTAAACATGTTTTTGGAAATTTTAAAATTTGATTACAACTAGATTTGAATTTTGAACTTCGTTTGATCATAACCTGAGTTTCGTAACTCCGTTTTAGTTGATTCTTTTTTGCAAATCGAAGCTCTTGACCTAAACTTTCTGATAAGGACAAATTCATATAAATTTTGGTACTGTTAGAAATTGTTTTATGCTGTAAGAGTTTTTGCTTGGTTTTGAAGCTTTCTGAAGTGTCTCCTTCGTTCTTTCTGATTTGCTGAGTGATTGCTTATGTGTGGTTACTATTGTTTGCTTACGATAGATTGATCCGAGTGTGACGAGTAGATCTATCACGAGTACTGAGTGCAAAATCTTCTACATCATCAGTACAAGGCAAGTTCACACTTTGATCATACTTTCTAATACCCAGTTTTATTGCATTAGTTCTATCCTCAAACACTTGCATGAGTAGGACTGGTTTCATAATGTGATGCTTTGTAGTTCATGAGGTAGGAACCCAATGACCTGAGATCAACCAAGGGGGTTATACGCTTTGTTGCTTATTGCTTAGCCATGCTCGTAGACGTGGATTGGTATGAGAGTTTCATGAAAGATGTGAGTGGTTTTAAGGGAAACTTTAAGGTGGTTTTAAGGGAAACTTTAAGGTGGTAATTTAATACACATCTGGTTGGATTGGTTGTGGCACCCTGGAGCACCCAGTGGTTGCCGGGCACCTGGAGAAACCTGTGTTATCCCTAGGGGATCCCGAAGGAACCGTGTGATCACCCTATTGGAATGTCACCCAGTCTCAAAGGGATCATATGATATTTTCATGCCTAGAAACTTCCATGTGCAGCCACAAGCCATTATGGGCTCTGGCATAGTTGAGTATGTTGTGTGACCTATTTCAGTGGCAGACTACCCTGCACAGTGTCACATTTGCCCCATGGTGCGACGAACTATCCAACGGAAGGAAGAAGCAAAGAAATAAGTCCTCGAGGAAAACTTAAAGGAATCCACAATGGAGGAAGATATTGACGACCCTGATGGAGAATGCCTAAATAGATTTTTCTCCCATGCTTGCTATTCATGCGGAGAAGAAGGACATTTTTCACAGCATTGCATGAAGGAAAGCCATGAGTATCTGGGAGTTTTCCCGACAAAAGAGGTAGAGTTTGACCCACAAAAGATTGAAGAATTGATAGGAATGAGGAAGTCGAGGAAGAGAAAGAGCATGTGTCCTCAGAAGAACCCAATTTCTACGGAAAAGGACCTGAGTCACATCACTTGTTACCGGTGCAACGATTTAGGTCATTATGCTAGCAACTGCCCAACCAGGAAGCAAAGAACCCACTGAACCAGCATAGTCACCATGAAGTCCCTAGATTTGTCTAATGACATTAGTTTACGCTACAAGGAAGTAGAGCATTTTGCCGGAGAATGTTCAGACCAGAGGAAAGATTGAGCAGAGTAGTTGAGATCCGGATATTAGAATGAAGCATGTAGCTAAATATGGAATACACTTTATTACGATGTTGAGTTGAGTTATGGAAAGAACATTGTAATAGTTCGTGAAGCAATAGAAGTTGATATTTTGGAATCTAAGAAGGAAATGTTATGAGTTGTTGGATGATTGTGAAATGCCTCTCTTGCTATCTCAGCCCGACCAAAACCTAGAACCCATGGAGAAGCTGGCACCAAACCTTTCTCAGACAAACGACCCCGTTTTACCCAAGGATATCCGTATGCTATCCTGAGAACCCTTTTATCTTATACCTACAGATGACAACCCTTTACGAGTCCTTTATCAAGGGCCCGGAAACGATCATGGTCCTGACTAGCGATCAGGATTACCCAACGATCCTGAAGGACATGATGAAGCATATTCACCTGGAAGGAGATGCAGTTTACAAGGGTTATCGCTTCATGGAGAATGGAGTTGAACTTTGGTACGTGGAGGTACACCTCCACCGTGTGAAAGGAGTTTGCCCAAAAACAATGGGTCAATACTTTTTCATCTCCCGAGTACCATGACCAACTTTCTTCGACTATGTTCGTGAAGCTGCTATGGAGGCCATACGCCAGATTGGAGAAATACTCGAAGCAAGACTTCGTCACACTCAGGAATGTCTGAGTGGGGGTGCATGTAGAGATGATGGAGATGAAGCACACCACCAATAGGATGAAGCAAAAGATCGATGATTTCAAGAACCACATTGCACAATTCCAGTGGGACTAAAGCATCCTTAGCTAGGACAAAGAAATAAAGATGGAAGTAATGTTTGACCATACCCAACTATGTGGATGGCAACGTTCGTAGTGAAGCACATTTGTAATTGAAGTGTCAAATAGTGGTTCAGTAAGAAATAAAAGGTTTGATATGAGGAGAATATGGATTACGGATGAACCAGTGCATTTGGTTTAGTGGTACCTTTCTGTGTGAACCATGGACCCATAGGAAGGAATGTGTTGCCCCAATTAGTGGAGTTCGCCCAAATAAGATGGAGTTTATTTTGATATGAAGCCTACCCCGAGGAGATGAAGGAAATAAATACAATTGGATTTAAAGATGGTGTAAAGCTGGAGTATGGAGCAATATCACGTGACACTTACGTGATTGGGGCACAACCGCATTCCGGGCGCTTAGCAAGATGGATATCATTACATCGTACCATTACATACATACACAGGGGATACAACAATACATACAAGTCATAAGAATACAACAACATCAATACAAGGTATCCGACTACGGATACAAACATGAAAAGCACATGACATCCATCTGCTAACCCAGGCTGTCGACCCGGAACCTAACCCAAGACTGAAGAAGAAGAAGAAGAAAGAACTCCAAACAACGATCATCGCTCTCACGTCAAGACATCGGAAACCTGCACCTGCAACTGTTGTTCTAGCATCTGTGAGCCACGAGGACTCAGCAATCCCATAACCATGGGTAACAAGACTATCAAAGCTTAATAGGTAGGAAGAGGTACAGTGGTGAGGTTGCAGCAGCGGCTAAGCATAATATGGTGGCTAACTTACGAGTACAAGAATAAGATGAGCATCTACGCAAACGGTCGCAACTAGTAGTGATCGATAAAGATCCTGAACTACTTACGAGTCAAACATAACCCCACCGTGTTCTCTTCTCAAAATGAAAAGAGACAGTCACGGTTACTCACACAGTTGTGTGTTTTACTTCGGATCCTCTGTCAAGTTTTCTACAACCGGACATTAACAAATTCCAATCTGCCACATAACCGCGGGCACGGCTTTCGAAAGATCATAACCCTGCAGGGGTGTCCCAACTTAGCCCATCACAAGCTCTCACGATTAGCTGAAGTGATAAATATAATATCATCACCCCTTATCTTAGGGAAATCCGATCAGGCTCGGCATCCCGGTGCACAAGACATTTCGATAATGGTAAAACAAGTCCAGCAAGACCTCCCGGCGTGCCGACACCCTGATAGTAGCCGCGCGTATCTCGTCTCAGGCCACGACCGGATGGGCGATCCTACAGGTAAAACCAATCCTCGAGTTTCCCCATGGTGGCCCCGCATAACCCCCGTTTGGGACCAACACCATCAGCACTGGCCCCCCCCTGTTATGTAGAATTAAGAACCCGGGGACATGACCCCCTATGCAATTAATTAATTAATTAAGTTGTTATTATGAGCAAATTAAAACCAATGTTGGGCCTTGCTGGAGGAGTTTTATTCAAAGACGAACTGTCAAGGGGTCCCCATATACCCATCGTGTAAGGAACGCAAAAATCAAGGAACATAATGCCGGTTTATCGGAGCCTAGGGTGGCATGAGTGGAACAAAACACCGAGCAAAAGGCCAAGCCTTCCACCCATGCCCAGTATATAGGTGTGTTATTAATAATAATAATAGATATTGTGATATTCCAACAACAAGTTCCCTCCTGGAACGACCTTCATCTTCACCTGCAACTAACAACGCTATAAGAGGGGCTGAGCAAGCGGGTAACATAGCCAAACAATGGTTTTGCTAGGAAGGTTTTCAAGGTTAGAGGTTTCATGGCAACAAGGAGAGGGGCTGACAATAAGATGGGTAGCGCAATATATAACGATAGCATCGAGACAACTAAGCAAAGGCAATGATAGTAAAGGTATCCAAGGGTATGGTCATCTTGCCTGAGATCCCTAAAGGAAGAGGAACGGTTCCGTGAAGAAGACGAAGAAGAAGCCTTGAAGAAGAACCACGGGTAGACGAACGAATCCTCACGGACGCAACGGAACAAGCACTAACGAGAAGAAGCAAGCAATACGGTAAACAAACCACTCAAGAACATGACAATAGGCACTACCAAGTATGATGCAAAACAAGTCTACTTATGATGCACATCAAGTCTACACAGGAAGCAAAACATGACAAGGTAGGAAGCACAGCAAAACAGCACAAGTTTATATATGATGCAATACATGGCAAGGTATGATGCATGACAAGACTAAACAGGAAGCATAACATGGCAAGGTAGGAAGCACAGAAAACATCACAGGAAACATGGCAATGTGCTTAAGCAAGTATGATGCAAACAAGTCTATATAGGAAGCACAACAAGTCTATACAGGAAGCATTACATGGCAAGGTAGGAAGCACAGAAAACAACACAAGTTTATATGATGCAATACATGGCAAGATATGATGCATGACAAATCTATACAGGAAGCACAACAAGGATATACAGGAAGCATTACATGGCAAGGTAGGAAACATAACTTGACAAGGTAGGAAGCACAACATGGCAACGGTGCAAGATGCACCCAAACATCAACCAAACTCACTCCAAACATGTTAACAAGATGATATTATGATTCTACATTCAAAATCACACAAGTTTCATATAAGGAACACTCCAAACGGAGCAACGGGCTAAAAGATACACATGAAACAAGATATAACAACAAGCTGAAATTAACAGCCACATAGCAACTTTGGAGCATGAAAAATATAAGCTATAGCACTCAAACATGGTGATAAGAAGCATGAACATGAAGTAGACATATCCTACAGCAAACAAATCCATTGGAGCATCTCCATAGGAGGCATGGATCAATAGCAATAAGCTACAACATTTTTATCATGACACTAAAAACCTGATAGCAATATTTTATAGCAACTTGGGAGCAAGAATTAAATAAGCTACAGCAAGGCAAATGAGCAAGTAAAGGCATGAATGGATAGACAACAACATATACAACAAGGAATCATCAATAGTCACCCCAAAACTAACATGGATTCACCTAGGACATCAAGCAAACATAGCATCAGGATATTACAGATTCCAGACTTAGTGAAATTTCACTAAGTGTTAAAACAGTAACAGCAACATGGCATGTTTGCGAGCATGTTTAAGTCAACACAAGGCATATCATGGAAAGTTAAATGCACCACATCAAAGAGCACATCATGGAGATTGTAAAACATCTAGGCATGTGACAAGGGGACAAACACAACAATAGCAAAGGGCAATTGAAATCAGCATCTCATAACAAGTTTCAGAACATAACAGCCAAATGCACTTTTGCAACATAGATAAACATGGCAATATGAACTCAAACAAGCATGCTATAGCAACCAACATGTAGAGCATCTCATGATGAACATTTTGACATATCATTTGCTTCATTTGGATAAACATGCACCAAGTTATCATATCTCAAACATGGCAACAAAATAACAAGTAGCAGCAGTTTATAGCAAGTATCACTCTTGCAACAGATATTTAAGCATCTAGATGAAGTCAAACAAGCATGGCACAATGGAACAAAGTGTAGAGCATATCACCACGATCATTTTGACATATCATTCACTCAATTTGGACAAGTACACACAAAGTTATCATCATGCGAAGATGCAACATTATGCTGACAGGAAAAAAGGACTTAGCAGAATTTACATAAGGGAAAAACACACACGGGCGTCGGATAATAAAACGCGCACGGGGCGGAGAACTGGGCTGCTCACCAATGGGCTCGGCCCAGAACGTGTAGAGGGGCAGCAGGGCAGCTGGGCCCGCGAGGCCCACGTGGAGGGACGCGGCCCACGCGAGGAGGAGGCCCAGGAGGGGCGTCCCGGTCGGTCGTCCTCCCGACGCAGGATGGAACCGGCCCTGGCAACCGGCGGCGGCGGCCGCAGGACTCCGGCGAGGCTGCGAGGCCGGTGGAGGCCGGGAACGGAGCGGGAACGGGCTGGACTTCCCAGATCCAGCGGCGGGAAGGCCGGATCGGGCGGCAGCCGGCGACGAACGGCAGGGAGCTGCGGGATCGGGAGGGCGGAGGAGGCTGGCGGCGGCTCGGGTGGTTGGCGGCGAGGAGCGGGGCGGCACACGGCGGGGTGGCGAAACCGGCGGGCGGCGGGTCCGGCTCACCGGCGAGGTGGCGGAGAGGAGCTCCAGCGAGCCCGACAAGGCGGCGGCGAGCTGGAGGCGGTGGTGTGGCGGCGTCCGCGGGCGGCGGCGGACGGGATCCGGGCCCGGGCGGGCCGGATCTGGGCTTCCGCGGGCCCGCGCGGTGGGGGAAGAAGGTGGCGGCTGCGGTGGAAGCACTGCGCGGCGAGGGTGGAAGCACGGCGCGGCGAGGGTGGAAGCACTGGGCGGCGGCGGTGGAAGCACTGCGCGGAATTTGAGGAGGGAGGTAGGGGAAGGCCAAAAATGGACTAGGGGGAGTCAATTTATAGCAGGAGGGTTAGGGTTTGGAGTTTGGAGGTGTTTTAGAGCCCTCCGATCGCGATCCGACGGATCCGATCGCGAGGTGAGGTAGGATGGGCCTAGGGGAGGAATTGGGCTGTGGTGGAGGGGCCTTGGGCTGAGAATAGAGAAGGGAATAGAGACCCGCGGGGGTTTTCGGAGACCGAAAATGTCCGGCGAAATAACCGGCGACTAGTGCCGCTATATATATCCGTTGGGCTATCAAACAAGCTCCGAATGCGATGAAATTTGGCAGGCGGCCTGTCTACACTATAATAAGACCACACGCCAAGTTTCAACCCATTCCGAGAACATTTTTCGGCCACTTATAAAATAAATATTCGGAGGCACCGCGGGCACGTGCAAGTGTGTCTGAGCTCAGAACGGACAACGGAAAGGACGAGGGGACTCGGGCGGATGCAAGTTTTGAAAACATGCTGATGCAAGCACACATGATGACATGGCAAGATGCAACACGCAAGCAGATGACATGGCACTGACAACGAATAACTGGCTGACACCTGGCGCACCGGTCTCGGGGTGTCACAGACTCCATGGATGAATTAAGGATATACAAGATCTGAAGTGGACCCCTAAGCCGAGGAGCTAAGGAGGCTACGTAATCACATGGGGACCACGAGACTTGTCAGAAGTAATATGTTCCTGCTGTAGTGAAGCAGGGCACTTTGCTAGAGATTGTTCCAAGGAGAAGGAGAGTTGTGCTAAGTGGTTGAGTTGAAGCATGCAATGGAAATGCAGTAGACCGTAGTAAGTTGAGAATCAATACAGTTAGCATCATGGTATTGATTTTGGATTTTATGAGTTGGTACTATATAAGTGATGTGTGAAGACATGATGCATGGAATAAGATTTGAAGAGAACTAGTGTTATTCATTTTAAGTGTGGTAGAATCCAACACCATTACCCGAATACACTAGCTAGTGGTTAGATACGTCAGACTTGGGAAGGACTACCCAAGGATGAGTGTGAGTAATTACGCTCAGTTTGGTACCCAGAGAAGAAAGGGATACCAAACAAATTGGATGGATTTAAGAAAACCAAGGAAATTGGATGTCGGAAGAATGATCAGTTGCAACCCGATGAAGAGACCAAGTGTTACTAGGGACAAGTTGGAGATGAGCCATAACCCACAGGCCCCAGGACCTGTCAAGAAAGCAAGCACACTCTTGCGAAAGGAAAACCTCTGGTAGAAGTTACGACCTTGCCAACAGACGATCCTATAGGTGTTTACGCTAAACCCGAGGGTTGTGAAGAAACGATAGATGGTTGTTTGGCTTGCAGAAGTAATGGATTTTATCTGAACTTAGTTCATTGACAAGAGAAATTATGCAATGCTTGTGAGGATGACCGAGTGCTAGAATACGAGATTCACTAAACCATATACAAGGTAATGATTTGGGTGCGGAATGGATTGATCACCATACCGACTTACTCTTATTATTCGCCTCTGTTATACGGGATGGTAAATCTGAGTGACTTACATATAGAAGAGAGACGACGATGTCAAAACTTTGTTTAAACCTTAGAATGGTATATAAATTTTTCCCCATGCAAGGCAGTTGTTGCCAATCGTAGGAATTACAGTGAGAATGAAGCCCAGACCCATTTTCTGCAGGAACCCAGTTAAGTTGTTTGATGCCCCCATGAGACATCGATATTTGTTTACTATTGGTGGCACACTTGTCAGCTAAGAATAACCAGTTTCGGAAGAACCTTACCAAGAAGAAAGGACACAAGAATTGAGAACAAAGGTTATGCCACTACCGAAAGAGCCCACAGAAGGAATTACCCTGAAGATCTAAGAAGACCGACATCGTCAACCCAAAGAATAGAGTGCCTGAGTTTTGATGGAACCATAACCATCATTCTAAGTGTGGTAGCACCTTAGACCATACCAAACAATGGAGTTGTTAGGAGACCCCCAAACCCTAACCTATTTCTTGCTAGCCTCTCCGAATCTCGAGGACGAGATTCATTTTAAGTGTGGTAGGTTTGTAACATCCCAAAATTCTAAATTTTGGAATGTTATATTAAATAGATAGTTTTGATTGCTTGTTTGATGTGCTGTGTGAAATTGAGTGAAATTTGAAACTTTGAAAGTAAAATAAGAGGGAATAAAATAAATTTCCCAAAACTTTCACTTTGCATTTTTGATCTCTGGGAATTCAAATTCTTTTCATCACAAAACCCTGGAGTGAAGATAATATGACTTCTTCCATTTATTAAATGAAAAAGGATTTTGAATTTCATCCTCGAAATATTTCAAATTCAGAAACTTTATGCAACTCAATGATTTTCCCGAGAGAAGATAAAATGACTTCTTCCAATTATAGGAAATATGAGTTGGAAGTTCCTTTGAAGTATTTTGAAATTCATCTTCAAAATTTGAGTTATTGGGTTTTATTCAAATTGTTTTTCTCCAAAAATAAATTATATGGAAAACAGGGTAACATGATTCCCTAAAGTAGAAAATTGGAGAGAAATAAATTTGAAATCATTTTGGTATTTTTAAAATGATTTTTACTGGATTTTTATTGCATCAGCAGCACTCTTTGATTTATTAGAATTTGTGAGGATTTTATTTGACTGTATAAAAATGTTCATGTTGTTGGGTTCGTTTTTCTGAAAATTTCGATATATAATATGCCTATATTATATATTGATTTTATTTGTTTTTATCTTTTTCTTTTGTGTGTGTAAAAAACAGGTCTTCTTCGCCGACTCGGCCAACCCAGCCGCTGCCAGGCCACGGCCCAGCCCAGCGCCGCCTCTCCCTTCATCCCCGGGCGGGACTCCTCCCGAGCGCCGCCGCCGCCTCCACGTCTGTGCCTCGCCCGGCCTCCTCGCCCGACCCCTTCCCCACGGCACCACCCCGACCCCCCTCTATTTAAGCCGAGGGCCCGGGCTTCGTTCCTCTCCTCTGCCGCCGCGCTCGCCAAGCCGCTGCCGCCCTTGCTGCAGACCGCCGCCGCCGCCGCTTCGCTCGCCACCGCTGCCTGCTGCTGCTACCTCGCCGTCGCCCGCAGCCGCGCCTCCCCTCGCCCTCACTCTGCGCCCCGCGCTGCCTCGCAGCCCGCCGCCTCCATCCGGAGCCGCCGGAGTTCACCGCCGGCCGAAGCTCCGAGCTCCGACCCGATCCGGCCCGGTCCGCACCCGACCGCCCGATCGACCCCGGTTCTTCGCCGCCGAACCGTCGGTTTTCGCAGAAAACTGCCTAGGTATAAAAAACCACCCCGGTTATCTGTTTGTTCGGTTTTAGTCCTTAGATCGGTTTTTTTAGGTTTAGATCTATCTAGAGAACGTTCACTGGTTAGGGTTAGAAAACGAACGTTCGTTCGTTAAGTTTTTCTTTTTCTGTTTCTTTTAGTCAGGGACATTTCTATTTTATTTTTAAGTTTAGTCCTTGAACTTCAAACGGCCGTAACTTTCTGCTCGGTTGTCCAAATCCAGCGAAACCAACGCCCAGGTCTTCGTTACGATCCCCTATTTCCAGTAAAACAACTTAAACATGTTTTTGGAAATTTTAAAATTTGATTTCAACTTGATTTGAATTTTGAACTTCGTTTGATCATAACTTGAGTTTCGTAACTCCGTTTTAGTTGATTCTTTTTGCAAATCGAAGCTCTTGACCTAAACTTTCTGATAAGGCCAAATTCACATAAATTTTGGTACTGTTGGAAATTGTTTTACGCTGCAAGCGTATTTGCTTGGTTTTAAAGCTTTCTGAAGTGTCTCCTTCGTTCTTTCTGATTTGCTGAGTGATTGCTTATGTGTGGTAAGTATTGTTTGCTTACGATAGATTGATTGGAGTGTGACAAGTAGATCTATCACGAGTACTGAGTGCGAAATCTTTTACTTCATCAGTACAAAGCAAGTTCACACTTTGATCATACTTTCCAATACCCAGTTTTATTACATTAGTTCTATCCTCAAACACTTGCATGAGTAGGACTGGTTTCATAATGTGATGCTTTGTAGTTCATGAGGTAGGAACCCAATGACCTGAGATCAACCAAGGGGGGTATACGCTTTGTTACTTATTGCTTAGCCATGCTCGTAGACGTAGATTGGTATGAGAGTTTCATGAAAGATGTGAGTAGTTTTAAGGGAAACTTTAAGGTGGTAAGTTAATACACATATGGGTGGATTGGTTGTGGCACCCTGGAGCACCTAGTGGTTGCCGGGCACCAGGAGAAACCAGTGTTAGCCCTAGGGAATCCCGGAGGAACCGTGTGATAACCCTATTGGAATGCCACCCAGGCTCAAAGGGATCATATGATATTTTCATGCCGAGAAACTTCCATGTGCAGCCACAAGCCATTATGGGCTCTGGCATAGTTGAGTATGCTGTGTGACCTCTTTCAGTGGTAGACTAGCAGATGTAGCGGATGTAGGTGTACGTGTCTACCCAGGGTAAAGAGTTAATGCTTCTAAAAGACTATGTCTCGGTCATCCGTTTCTCAAACACCATGCAGTGCGAGAAATTAAACAGAGGCGATCGAGTCTTGTGGGGAAAAGTGCACAAACCTCTGGAGAGTGTACAAACTATTCATGAGTAGCCGTGTCCCCGGTTATGGACATCTTTGAGTATCTAGAAGTGGATTATTTGTTGATCTCAACACTCTGTTTAATTAATTTGTTGGGTTAATAATGACTTTGGTTTGGGATTGAGATGGAGGAACCATACTCAATTTTTCATGAAATAAATTTAACAAAGTAGTTAAATAAATGCATTCCTTTGTGGTAGGAAAAAATCAGCTTTATGCAAAAACAACCTTACAGCCTCCACCAGCCAAATATGCATGTAGTTCCTGGCATTGTTCATCATTCTCATTACAGTGTGAATTTGCGAGTACATTCAACAAACTGACCTACATGACTGCAACTTCTCATGTTGCAGGAATTATTCGACGAGTAAGTGTTACGTTAGGGTTGCGCTGTCTACACTCAACTTTGTCGTTGGTCTTGATGGAAATCCACAACCTTTGTTGCTTCCGCTATGATTGATTGAGGTAATAGTATTTACGTTACTTTATACATGTGATTTACCTCTCTTATAAGTCCTCGAGTACTGTGTGTGTCAGCATACCAATCCAGGGATCACACTTAAGCATAGAGACTTGATCCATTTGGTTCGGGTCGCTACAGAGAACTAACCTAGCTTACCTATAGCAGAAGCCCAGCCGCATGCGCAGCCCACCAGGGGCAGCACTGTCTTCTTCCTCCTGCCAGGAGGAGAAGCAGCTGCGTGCCCGGCGCATAGCCGAGCCGCGCCAGCTCCTGCTTGCCACCTCATGGCGTCTTGGCGCTTCCAACCGCGCCACGGAGATGCCCTCGTCCCCCTCTGCCTCTCTCTTCTCTCACATCCCCCTCTGGCCCTCTCTCTCGCTAGAACAGAGTGCAACCGAGCGCTGCCGTCACCGTCGTTTGCTGCCATCGCGGCCACCGTCCATGCCTCGCCTTGCCGCCGTGCCAAGAAGAAGCACCGTGACCTCTTCTTCCCCCTCGACAAGCCATGCAAGTCGGAGCGCCCTGCATCGTCGGCATCGTTGTCGTCTTCGAGCTTTGGCAATGCCGACCGTCGATCCATCGTCACCAAGCCGTCCCCGAGCCCGCCGAACATCCCATTCGACTCGTTGTGCGCTCCCGCTCGTTTGCCCCCTTAACCTGTCGTTGCGCGCATAGTCTAGCTAGTTTCCCCGCCGTCCCGTGAGCTTGCTGCCGCCGGCCATGTTGCCGCTGTGGCGAGAGCAAGCTATGGCCGCAACTGAGCACATCAACATGCTCACCACACCGTCAGGAGCCTAGAACACCCACATGTTGCTCCTGCCGTGAGCTGCAACGCCGTTTCCATGGGCGACCGAACTCCGTCCGCCGCCTCGCTCGGCGCCGGCGCTGTTCCCGGCCACCCCGCGGCCACTCATCTGCCTTTTGGTTGCGGACGAGCAAGGGCTCATCCCCGGTGCCCTCAGAGCACTAAACCACCGCTCGTAGCTCAAATTCGAGCCGCGCCGCCGTCGTTTTGGTCGCCGCCGGCCAAACTCCGGCGGGCTGACGTGGCCACTTAGTTAGGGACTAATCTCTGTTAGTTAAACTCCCACAGCTACTGATAGCAGGCCCCACTGTGGGGTCAAACCCAGTCAGCGCTGGATTAGACCATGTTTCACTGACAAGCAGGACCCACTAGTCAGGTTTGACCTGGACCGGCCCTGTTGACCGCTGACATCAGAGTGACGTCATGCTGATGCAGTAAACATTTTCTAGGATTTTAAATAAATCAGAAATGATTTATTTATTTCAGAATATGTTTACAACTTCTAAAAATCATAGAAAATAATCTATAACTGCAAATGAAATAAATTATATATGAAAAATTATCAAAAAAATGCAATCTATCAATCTATACCATTTTAATGCATGACAAAGCAATTTAACCTTGTTGTATAGATCAAAACAATTTAATGCACTTTGGAAATTCATAGTTTGAGTTTGAATTTGAACCTTTGGTTCAAATTGACTCAAACCCCTCTGGTTTTAGTTGCATTAGCTCAAATCATAACATATTGCCATGTCATGTTCATGCATCATATTGTCGCACTGCATTGATTGTGTTCCTTCTTTGTTTGTCGGTATTGTCCCCTCTTAGTGGACGTAGCTCCGACGATGAGTTCATGACACCGATGAAGAGCTATACTATCTTCAGAAGTGCCAGGAAAGCAAACCCCCTTGTTCATTCGGATACAATCCCAATCTCTCAGTTCTGCTCTCTTTTACTGCATTAGGACAATAATGATTCAACTGTTACATGTTGCGGTAGTTGAATCCCTTTCATCTGCATGACCTGTCATTGCCACAGTAAATAGATGAAACCCACTAGCATGAGTAGGAGTTGTTTGAGCCCTGATGTGCCTACTCATTCATGCTTGTTGTCATGCCTGCTACTGCTTAGAGTTGAGTCAGGTCTGATTCATCGGGGATGAATTGGAATGTGGTGAACATGTCCTACTGTTGAGAGCTAAGTGTGTGAACACGATTTGGTAAAGGTAGCGGTGCGAGGCCATGTAGGAGTACATGGTGGGTTGTC
This sequence comes from Secale cereale, assembly GCA_902687465.1. NCBI lineage: Eukaryota > Viridiplantae > Streptophyta > Magnoliopsida > Poales > Poaceae > Secale > Secale cereale. The sequence goes on along the minus strand of LR738710.1, from coordinate 471,018,769 downwards.
TCATTGAAACTGTCCTCGGGAACTGAGTTCTGTGTTTGTGATCCATGAACAACAACTACCGCACGTTGGGCCCTGAAATATGACCCAACTCGACTTATTAACCCCCTGTCCTCTGTCCAGGAGTTGCAAGTAGTTTCTGGTGTTTGTAGTATGCTGGAGGCCGTGCGCAGCGCTGACCCGAGGGGTGGGCTGTGATGCAGTAGGCACGTGGCCCGGTGTATCGAGTCATCCGTTTGGTGCCTCGAGAACCCTGTACACATCGTTCGGGCCGTAGTGGAAACCTCGCCCAGACTCCCTACGGATGGAACCTGAATAGGCGATAAACCTGGACTAGAGACTTGTGTGGTTAGTCAGGTCGTGGTCTACACCCACGTCGTCTTTCACTTGAAGTCTGCCGACAACATGTCGTGTGCAGACGCTAAGTGGTGGAACCACGTGTGAAGATGTACACCCCCGCAGGGTTATAAATGATCTATACGAATAGCCACGTGCACGGTAAAGGATCTCTGGGTTGCCTATACAGTTCATAGACAAGTGAAAGTGGATACTTTAAAATGCGCAAGATAAGCGTGAGTGCTATGGATGGCCTTCTCGTAGGGAGACGGGAGCGGATCCATAGTGGTGTATTGATATGGTGAATATGTGGACTAGTGTGCGCCACCTGAAAAGAGTTAATTGCAGTCATAGTATAGGTTAGCCACCGAGTCAAAGCTGGCTTGCTGCAGTTAAACTCCACAACCCACTTTGTTGATAATGATGCATATGTAGCTAGTTCTGGTGTAAGTCTTGCTGAGTACCTTTGTACTCACGTTTGCTTAATTTATGTTTTGCAGAGAGAATTCATCCCACTAGTAGATCCTGATACATCCATTTTGCATCATGCTTTTATATCGATATTTATTGCATGACGGGCTATTATTACACATTATGCCACAATACTTATGCCTTTTCTCTCTTATTTTACAAGGTTTACATGAAGAGGGAGAATGCCGGCAGCTGGAATTCTGGAACGGAAAAGGAGCAAATATTGGAGACCTATTCTGCACAACTAAAAATGTCATGAAACTCCACGAAAGTCAGTTTTGGAATATATAAAAAATATTGGGCGAAGAAAGCACCAGAGGGGGGCTACCCACCGTCCATGAGGGTGGGGGCGCGCCCTACCCCTAGGTGTGCCCCCTGCCTCATGGGCCACATGGCAGCCCCCTGATGCACATCTTCTAGTATAAGGTGTCTTCTTCCTTGAAAAAAAATCAGAAGGAAGCTTTCGGGACGAAGCGCCGCCGTCTCGAGGCGGAACCGTGGCGGAACCAATCTAGGGCTCCGCGGAGCTGTTCTCTCGGGGAAACATCCCTCTGGGACGGGGAAATCGTCACCATCGTCATCACCATCGATCCTCTCATCGGGAGGGGGTCAATCTCCATCAACATCTTCACCAGCACCATCTCCTCTCAAACCCTAGTTCATCTCTTGTATCCAATATTTGTCTCAAAACCTCAAATTTGTACCTGTGGGTTGCTAGTAGTGTTAATACTCCTTGTAGTTGATGCTAGTTGGTTTATTCGGTGGAAGATCATATGTTCAGATACTATATGCATATTAATACCCCTCTGATTATGAAGATGAATATGATTTGTGAGTAGTTAAGTTTGTTCCCGAGGACATGGGAGAAGTCTTGCTATAAGTAGTCATGTGAATTTGGTATTCGTTCGATTTCTTGAGAGATGTATGTTGTCTTTCCTCTAGTGGTGTTATGTGAACGTCGACTACATGACACTTCACCATTGTTTGGGCCTAGGGGAAGGCATTGGGAAGTAATAAGTAGATGATGGGTTGCTAGAGTGATAGAAGCTTAAACCCTAGTTTATGCGTTGTTCGTAAGGGGCTGATTTGGATCCATATGTTTCATGATATGGTTAGGTTTACCTTAATACTTCTTTTTGTAGTTGCGGATGCTTGCAATAGAAGTTAATCATAAGTGGGATGCTTGTACAAGGAAGGGCAGTACCCAAGCACCGGTCCACCTACATACCAAATTATCAAAGTAACGAACGTGAATAATATGAGCGTGATGAAAACTAGCTTGACGATAATTCCCATGTGTCCTTGGGAGCGCTCTCCTTTATATAAGAGTTTGTCCAGGCTTGTACTTTGCTACAAAAAGGATTGGGCCATCTTTCTGCACCTTATTTACTTTTATTACTTGTTACTCGTTACAAATTACCTTATCACAAAACTATCTGTTACCGATAATTTCAGTGCTTGCAGAGAATACCTTACTGAAAACTGCCTATCATTTCCTTCTGCTCCTCGTTGGGTTCAACACTCTTACTTATCGAAAGGACTACAATAGATCCCCTATACTTGTGGGTCATCATGACTCTTTTCTGGCGTTGTTGCCGGGGAGTGAAGCGCCTTTTGTAAGTGGAATTTGGTAAGGAAAAAATTATATAGTGTGCTGAAATTTACTATCACTTGTTACTATGGAACATAACCCTTTGAGGGGCTTGTTCGGGGTATCTTCACCCCGAACAGTAGAGAAATGAGTTGCTCCTCAACCTACTGAACCTACTAAAATTTTTTACTTTGAAATTCCTTCGGGTATGATAGAGAAACTGCTAGCTAATCCCTTTACAGGAGATGGAACATTGCATCTCGATTTGCACTTAATCTATGTGGATGAAGTTTGTGGATTAAAGCTTGCAGGTATGCCCGAGGATGTGATCAAGAAGAAGGTCTTCTCTTTATCTTTGAAGGGAAAGGCATTGACATGGTTTAGGCTAGCGGTGATATTGGATCATGGAACTACAACCGGTTGAAATTGGAATTTCATCAGAAGTTTTATCCTATGCATTAGGTTCATCGTGATCGTAATTATATATATAATTTGTGGCCTCGCAAAGGAGAAAGTATCGCTCAAACTTGGGGGAGGCTTAAGTCAATGTTATATTCATGCCCCAATCATGAGCTCTCAAGAGAAATTATTATTCAAAAAAATTATGCTCGACTTTCTCTCAATAATCGATCCTTGCTCGATACTTCTTGTACTAGTTCTTTTATGATGAAGACTATTGAATTCAAATGGGATTTATTGGAAAGAATTAAACGCAACTCTGAAGATTGGGATCTCGATGAAGGTAAGGAGTCAGGTATAACACCTAAGTTTGATTGTGTTAAAACTTTTATGGATACCAATGTTTTCCGTGAATTTAGCATTAAATATGGACTTGACTCTGAGATAGTAGCTTCTTTCTGTGAATCATTTGCTACTCATGTTGATCTCCCTAAGGAGAAGTGGTTTAAATATCATCCTCCCATTTAAGTAAAACTAGTTGAACCTGTTAAAGTTGAAGAAAAGGCTATCACTTATAATGTTGATCCTATTGTTCCTACCGCTTATATTGAGAAACCACCCTTCCCTGCCTGAATAAAGGATCATGCTAAAGCTTCAACTGTGGTTCGTAAGATTAATACTAGAACACATGCACCCTCTGAGCAAATTAAAGTTGAACCTAGTATTGCAATGGTTAAGGATCTCTTGGTCGATAATATTGATGGGCACGTTATTTCCCTTTGTGATGAAGCAGCTAGAATTGCTAGACCTGATACTAAAAATAAACATAGACCTATTGTAGGCATGCCTATTATTTCTATTAAAATAGGAGATCACTACTATCATGGCTTATGTGATATGGGTGCTAGTGCGAGTGTAATACCTCATTCCTTATACGAAGAAATTATGCACGAAATTGCACCTACCGAGCTAGAAGGTATTGATGTTACCATTAAGCTTGCTAATAGAGATACCATTTCACCAATTGGGATTGTTAGAGATATTGAAGTCTTGTGTGGGAAAGTTAAATATCCTACTGATTTTCTTGTTCTTGGTTCCCCACAAGATGACTTTTGCCCTATTATATTCGGTAGACACCTCTTGAATACTGTTAATGCTAGGATAGACTACGTAAAGGATATTGTTACTATTGGTTTAGGGGATATGTCTCATGCTTTATATTTTCTAAATTTCGTAGACAACCCCATGATAAAGAATTGCCTAATAAGGATGAAATTATTGGTATTGCTTCTATTGTTGTACCTCCTAACGACCCTTTAGAACAATATTTGTTGGACCATGAAAATGTTATGTTTATGAATGAGAGAAGGGAAATAGATGAAATATTCTTTAAAAAGGGGACCTTTATTAAAACACAATTTGCCTATTGAAATTCTAGGGGATCCTCCTCCACCCAAGGGTGATCCCGTGTTTGAGCTCCAACCATTACCTGATACTCTTAAGTATGCTTATCTTGATGAAAAGAAGATATATCTTGTTATTATTAGTGCTAACCTTTCAGAGCAAGAAGAAGAAAGATTATTGAAAACTCTGAAGAAGCACCGTGCTGCCATTGGGTATACTCTTGATGATCTTAAGGGCATTAGTCCCACTCTGTGCCAGCAGAAAATAAAATTGGAAAAAGACGCTAAACCGGTTGTTGATCACCAACGATGGTTAAATCCTAGGATGAAAGAAGTGGTAAGGAAAGAAATACTAAAGCTTCTAGAGGCATGTATAATTTATCATGTTGCTGATAGTCAGTGGGTAAGTCATGTCCATTGTGTCCCTAAGAAGGGAGGTATTACTGTTGTTCCTAATGATAAAGATGAATTGATCCCACAAAGAATTGTTATAGGTTACAGAATGGTAATTGATTTCCGCAAATTAAATAAATCCACTAAAAAGGATCATTACCTTCTACTCCCTCCGTCCCAAAATAAGTGATGCAAAAATGACTCAACTTTATACTAACTTTAGTACAAAATTGAGTCATTTTTGCGTCACTTATTTTGGGACGGAGGGAGTACCTTTTATTGATCAAATGCTAGAAATATTGTCCAAACATACGCATTTTTGCTTTCTAGATGGCGATTCTTGTTTCTCTCAAATACGTGTGTCAAAAGAGGATCAAGAAAAGACCAATTTTACTTGCCCTTTTGGTACCTTTGCATATAGATGTATGCCTTTTTTCATATGTAATGCACCTGCTACCTTTCAAAGATGCATGATGCCTATATTCTCTGATTTTCATGGATCATTTTTCCATTTATGGAACTTCTTTTGATGATTGCTTGAGCAACCTTTATCGAGTTTACAGAGATGTGAACAAACTAATATTGTCTTGAATTGGGAGAAGTGCCACTTTATGGTTAATGAAGGTATTGCCTTGGGGCATAAAATTTCTGAAAGAGGTATTGAAGTTGATAAAGCTAAAGTTGATGCTATTGAAAAGATGTCGTGTCCTAAGGACATTAAAGGTATAAGAACTTTCATTGGCATGCTGGTTTTTATAGAAGGTTCATTAAAGACTTCTCAAAGATCTCTAGGCCTCTGACTAATCTCTTACAAAAAAGATGTTCCTTTTGTCTTTGATGATGATTGTGTAGAAGAATTTGAAATACTTAAGAAAGCCTTGATTTCTGCACCTATTGTCCAGCCACCTGATTGGAATTTACCCTTTGAAATTATGTGTGATGCTAGTGATTATGATGTAGGTGTTGTTTTAGGACATAGAGTTGATAAGAAATTGAATGTTATCCAATATGCTAGTAAAACTCTAGACAATGCCCAGAGAAATTATGCTACTACTGAAAAAGAATTTTTTAGCAGTTGCATTTGCATGTGATAAGTTCAGGCCTTAAATTGTTGATTCTAAAGTAATTGTTCACACTAATCATGCTACTATTAAATACCTCATGGAAAATAAAGATGCTAAACCTAGATTTATTAGATGGGTTCTCTTGCTACAAGAATTTGATTTGCATATTATTGATAGAAAGGGAGCTGAGAACCCCGTAGCAGACAACTTATCTAGGTTAGAGAATATTCTTGATGACCCACTACCTATAGATGATAGCTTCCCTGATGAACAATTAGCAGTCATAAATGCTTCTCGTACTGCTCCATGGTATGCTGATTATGCTAATTACATTGTTGCTAAATTTATACCACCTAGTTTCACATACCAGCAAAATAAAAAGTTTTTCTATGATTTAAGACATTACTTATGGGATGACCCACACCTTTATAAAGAAGGAGTAGATGATGTTATTAGACGTTGTGTACCTGAGCATGAACAGGAACAGATCCTACGCAAGTGTCACTCCGAGGCATATGGAGGACACCACGCTGGAGATAGAACTGCACATCAGGTATTGCAATCCGGCTTTTATTGGCCTACTCTCTTCAAGGATGCCCGTAAGTTTGTCTTGTCTTGTGATGAATGTCAAAGAATTGGGAATATTAGTAGATGTCAAGAAATGCCTATGAACTATTCACATGATATTGAACCATTTGATGTTTGGGGCTTTGATTATATGGGACCGTTTCCGTCCTCTAATGGGTATACACATATTTTAGGTGATGTTGATTACGTTACTAAGTGGGTAGAAGCTATTCCAACTAGTAGTGTTGATCATAACACCTTACTAAGATGCTTAAAGAAGTTATTTTTCCGAGATTTGGAGTCCCTAGATACTTAATGACTGATGGTGGTTCACATTTTATTCATGGTGATTTTCGTAAAATCCTTGCTAAGCATGATGTTAATCATAGAATTGCATCCCCATATCACCCACAGTCTAGTGGTCAAGTAGAACTGAGTAACAGAGAGCTGAAATTAATTTTGCAAAAGACTATTAATAGATCTAGAAAGAATTGGTCCAAGAAACTGGATGATGCATTATGGGCCTATAGAACTGCATATAAAAATCTTATGGGTATGTCTCCGTATAAAATGGTTTATGGAAAATCATGTCACTTACCTCTCGAACTAGATCATAAGGCATATTGGGCCATTAAAGAGCTCAATTATGATTTCAAACTTGCCGGTGAGAAGACGTTATTTGACATTAGCTCACTTGATGAGTGGAGAACCCAGGCCTATGAGAATGCCAAATTGTTTAAAGAAAAAGTTAAAATATGGCATGACAAAAGGATACAAAAACGTGAGTTTAATGTAGGTGACTATGTTTTGCTATACAACTCTCGTTTAAGATTTTTTTGTAGGAAAACTTCTCTCTAAATGGGAAGGTCCTTACGTTATCGAGGAGGTCTATCATTCCCGTGCCATAAAAATCAACAACTTCGAAGGCACAAACCCGAAGGTTGTGAACGGTCAAAGAATCAAACATTATATCTTAGGTAATCCCATAAAATGTTGAAACTAATGTCATTGAAACCGTAACCCCGGAGGAATACATAAGGGACACTTTCCAGCACGTTTCAGACTCTCAAAAGGAAGAGGTATGTGGTACGTTAAGTAAACCGACTCCAAACATTTCTAATAGCAATTTTTCTCCGTTTTGGAATATTTAAGAAAATAGGAAAATAAGAAGTAGTCTGAAAGGGACACGAGGCACCCACGAGGGTGGAGGGCGCGCCCTACCCCCTGGGCGTGCTCCCCTGCCTCGTGGGCACCCCGTGTGCCCTCCGAACTCCGTTTTCTTGCACGTTAATTCATTTGGTCAGTAAAAATTCATTATATAATCTCCCAAAGGTTTTGACCACGGTACCATGACAAAATCCTCTGTTTTTGTTTCGAGTTGTTTCTGTCGCAGATTAGAGCAAGATGTCTTCTCACGAGTCAGTTGGAGAGAGTCGGGTGTCTCATCCAACACCGGGACCAGGAGCAAACAGCGATGCTGACCACTTTGGGCCTGTAATGCCCAGGATGGAATTATACCTCCTACGTGTCGAGGCACGACTTAAAGGCATAAGTCCATCCTAGAATGATCTCAAGTTTGGTAATCTTTGCACAACTCATGTAAAAGAGGGATAGTAAACTGAAAATAGTTGGCTTACAATCGCCACGTCACAGAATAACAGTACAAGTCTCAAACATCATACATTAAGATCACTACAACCCTCTAAGGGCAAAAGCCAAATGTCAAAGTACCAAACTCAGATAAATAAAACAACCACAGGCGGATCGAATCCTAGTAAGAGACTCCACTACTGATCGTCCGGGTAGCGCACGTAGTACCGACTACGCTCCTCGTCGTACTCCCAATCCAGCTCGGTGCCATCACCTGGATAGCTCACAGCTGGACCTGCATCTGGTGTGAAGTAACTGTGAGCCACAGAGGACTCAGCAATCCCGTTCCCGGGTAACAGAACTATCAAAGCCTTTAGGTGAGGGAAAAGGCTGAAGAAAGAACAAGTCTGCAGCAGCAACTAGCATCTAACTTACGCAAGTGAGAGCGAGAAGAGAAGGCATCGCGAGAAGTGATCACGAAGTGATCCTAGCTACAAGCTCCAAACATAACCCCTCCGTGTTCAACTCCCGAATCCCTATTCGGAAATTGACAGTCACGGAACACACGCTGGTAGTGTATTAGCATCATTGTGTCAAGTTATCTACAACCGGAATTAACAAGCTCCCATCTGCCACATAACCGCGGGCACGGCTTTCGAAAGTTCAAACCCTGCAGGGGTGTTCCAACTTGACCCATTACAAGCCCACGATCCGCGGAGTCGCAACTCCAAGGTGGGAAGACCCGAGTATCCTCGGAATCCCGTGCTCAAGTTAAACCGAACTAAGGTAAGGCTAATCCAGCAAATCCTCCCGGCGTGTCGACACCCTGATCGTAGCCGCGCGTATCTAGGTCTCAGGACACGACCGGATGGGCGATCCCACGGGTTTTTACCAAACCTTGAGTTTCCTCGAGGTGGCCCCGCATAACCCCCGTTTCGGACCAACACTCATGTGGAGCACTGGCCCGGGGTTGTTGATTAAGAAAAGGGTTTATAACTCCCTATGCAAGTTTAGTTTGTTATTAGGCAAATAGTACCAATGTTGGGATTTGCTGGAAAAGACTTAGCACATAGCGGTTTATCGAGGGGGTCCCATACACCCCAACCGTGTTAGGAACGCATAATCAAGGAACATAAAACCGGCTTATACGGATCCTAACGGCATGAGTGGAACAAATCACCAAGCAAAAGGCTTAGCCTTCCACCCTTGCCAATATATAGGTGATTTCAGTTAAAGCATTTTTATAGTGTGATATAACCCAACCAAACTTCAACATGGAGCAAGCATCTTCATTTCACCTGCAACTAGCAACGCTATAAGAAGGGCTGAGCGAAGCGTACTTAGCCAAGCAACGGTTTGCATAGGTAGAGTTGGTTAAACATGGCAATTGGTTACAAGTAGGAGGCTGACAAGAAGAACATGGGCATCGAGGCAAAACTATAGATCGAGACTACTAGCAATAGGCGAAGATAGTAAAGTTATCGGGGTTCGGTCATCTTGCCTAAAGAGAAGACGTTCGGATCGAAAGAAGGGTCCTCGTGCTCAAACTCGTTGGAAACCTCGTGCTCAACCTCGTTGGAAAACTCGTGCTCAACTTCCGGGTCTAAACAAGACAAACACACCAAGCACCAATCAACACGATGCAATGCGCACTCGAAAAACATGAATGCATGAAGGATGCACTAAAGATGCACATGGAGCATGCAAAACATCACTCAAGCAAAACACCTCAAAACAAGATAACAACCTGATATTATTAATCTACACAGAAAATCACCCAAGTTTGATATAAGATTCGCTGAAATCGGAGTTACGGGCTAAAAGTTATGCCCGAAACAAGATTTGAGCGAAAACTGAAAATCAAACTTGGGTGATTTTCTGTGTAGATTAATAATATCAGGTTGTTATCTTGTTTTGAGGTGTTTTGCTTGAGTGATGTTTTGCATGCTCCATGTGCATCTTTAGTGCATCCTTCATGCATTCATGTTTTTCGAGTGCGCATTGCATCGTGTTGATTGGTGCTTGGTGTGTTTGTCTTGTTTAGACCCGGAAGTTGAGCACGAGTTTTCCAACGAGGTTGAGCATGAGGTTTCCAACGAGTTTGAGCACGAGGACCCTTCTTTCGATCCGAACGTCTTCTCTTTAGGCAAGATGACCGAACCCCGATAACTTTACTATCTTCGCCTATTGCTAGTAGTCTCGATCTATAGTTTTGCCTCGATGCCCATGTTCTTCTTGTCAGCCTCCTACTTGTAACCAATTGCCATGTTTAACCAACTCTACCTATGCAAACCGTTGCTTGGCTAAGTACGCTTCGCTCAGCCCTTCTTATAGCGTTGCTAGTTGCAGGTGAAGTGAAGATGCTTGCTCCATGTTGAAGTTTGGTTGGGTTATATCACACTATAAAAATGCTTTAACTGAAATCACCTATATATTGGCAAGGGTGGAAGGCTAAGCCTTTTGCTTGGTGATTTGTTCCACTCATGCCGTTAGGATCCGTATAAGCCGGTTTTATGTTCCTTGATTATGCATTCCTAACACGGTTGGGGTGTATGGGACCCCCTCGATAAACCGCTATGTGCTAAGTCTTTTCCAGCAAATCCCAACATTGGTACTATTTGCCTAATAACAAACTAAACTTGCATAGGGAGTTATAAACCCTTTTCTTAATCAACAACCCCGGGCCAGTGCTCCACATGAGTGTTGGTCCGAAATGGGGGTTACGCGGGGCCACCTCGAGGAAACTCAAGGTTTGGTAAAAACCCGTGGGATCGCCCATCCGGTCGTGTCCTGAGACCTAGATACGCGCGGCTACGATCAGGGTGTCGACACGCCGGGAGGATTTGCTGGATTAGCCTTACCTTAGTTCGGTTTAACTTGAGCACGGGATTCCGAGGATACTCGGGTCTTCCCACCTTGGAGTTGCGACTCCGCGGATCGTGGGCTTGTAATGGGTCAAGTTGGAACACCCCTGCAGGGTTTGAACTTTCGAAAGCCGTGCCCGCGGTTATGTGGCAGATGGGAGCTTGTTAATTCCGGTTGTAGATAACTTGACACAATGATGCTAATACACTACCAGCGTGTGTTCCGTGACTGTCAATTTCCGAATAGGGATTCGGGAGTTGAACACGGAGGGGTTATGTTTGGAGCTTGTAGCTAGGATCACTTCGTGATCACTTCTCGCGATGCCTTCTCTTCTCGCTCTCACTTGCGTAAGTTAGATGCTAGTTGCTGCTGCAGACTTGTTCTTTCTTCAGCCTTTTCCCTCACCTAAAGGCTTTGATAGTTCTGTTACCCGGGAACGGGATTGCTGAGTCCTCTGTGGCTCACAGTTACTTCACACCAGATGCAGGTCCAGCTGTGAGCTATCCAGGTGATGGCACCGAGCTGGATTGGGAGTACGACGAGGAGCGTAGTCGGTACTACGTGCGCTACCCGGACGATCAGTAGTGGAGTCTCTTACTAGGATTCGATCCGCCTGTGGTTGTTTTATTTATCTGAGTTTGGTACTTTGACATTTGGCTTTTGCCCTTAGAGGGTTGTAGTGATCTAAATGTATGATGTTTGAGACTTGTACTGTTATTCTGTGACGTGGCGATTGTAAGCCAACTATTTTCAGTTTACTATCCCTCTTTTACATGAGTTGTGCAAAGATTACCAAACTTGAGATCATTCTAGGATGGACTTATGCCTTTAAGTCGTGCCTCGACACGTAGGAGGTATAATTCCATCCTGGGCATTACAGGGCCATCAACGAAGGAAGAGATGGAGTCTAACTTGAAAAGGATAGATGCCATGGAGGAGGATCAAGAAGTTACTTCTCATTTTCGAGCCGGATTCATGATGGGGGAACTACAGAGCTCAGCTATTCCAAACTCAGTCATCCCTTCCAATGTTAGATTTCTTTCTTACGAAAATATGAAAAAGAGTGTTACTTGTTCTCCCGCAGCTATGCAGCATCCTTGGGTGAAAGGAGCTTTAGCCGTCACTGGTAAGCTCCGTAAGGAAATAATGGACATCAAGCAGCAAGTCAATAAGCTCGAGGAGGAGAATCGTATCCTGAGGGGTATCATCGCCAAGAATATCACATCACCACCTCCGAACAAGGAGAACTGAGTATCGGGTATGGGCACTCCCCTTGGCAACTACCAAGCTTGGGGGAGGTGCCCCGGTATCGTATCACCATCACACTTCTATCTTTGCCGTTTTTCTTAGTTCGATCTTTTTGGTTATATCTTGATCTAGTAGAATAAAGTTTAGTATGATCTAGTTGTGAGCTTTGTTTTACGATCCTTCTATGTATTCGAGTCCGTGAGCTATATATATAATAAATATTAGTTTTGAGTTAAGGGCTTGATTATCTCACTATGACCGTGAGGGAATAAAAGAAAGAATAAAAAGAAATAAAGAGAGCATATTGATCTTATGAAAAGTAATGACTTCACATATAAAGAGTATGATGAATAAAAGTTGTTGAGAGTTGACAAACATAGTTTTCGTCATCGTTGCAATTAATAGGAATAATTAAGAAAGAGAGGTTTTCACATATAAATATACTATCTTGGACATCTTTTATGATTGTGATCACTCATTAAAATATGACATGCTAAAAAGTTGATGTTGGACAAGGAAGACTACGTAATGGGTTATGTTTTCTTATATCTGAAACAAAGTATATTGTCATGGACCATCCAACATGTTGAGCTTGCCTTTTGCTGGGGAACGTTGCATGGGAAACAAAAAATTTTCCTACGTTCACCAAGATCAATCTAGGAGATGCTACTACGAGAGGAGAGTTGGATCCACGTACCCTTGTAGATCGCTAAGCGGAAGCGTTAAGAACGCGGTTGATGGAGTCGTACTCGCCGCGATTCAGATCGCCGAAGATCCTAGCACCGAAGCAACGGTGCCTCCGCGTTCTTCACACGTACGGCTCGGGGACGTCTCCTCCTTCTTGATCCAGCAAGGGGTGGAGGAGAGGTTGATGGAGAGACCGGCAGCACGACGGCGTGGTGGTGACGGTGGAGGAGGATTCCAGCAGGGCTTCGCCTAAGCACCGTGGGAGATGAAGATGTTATGGGAGAGGGAGGGCAGCACCGAGGCACAAACGTGTGTGTTGGCTGCCCTCCCTCTGCCTCTCTATATATAGGGGGAAGGAGGAGAGGGGGGCACCCTAGGGTTTCCCCTAGGGGGGCCGGCGGCCAGGGCAGAGGGGGGCGGCGGCCAAGGGCCAGGCCCTAGGGTTTCCCCCCCTAGGTGCCTTGCCCCCCAAGCCAGGGGGGTGCGGCAGCCCTAGGAGGGTCCACCTCCCCTTGCGCATGAGGAGAGGGCCCAGGGGGGGGCGCACAGCCCTATGAGGGCTGTGGTGTTCCCCCTTGTGGCCCATTAGGCCCAGAACCACTTCCGGGACCCCCGAAACCCTTTTCGGTAATCCGCCGATTTCCCGATGCTCCCCGGAACACTTCCGGACTCCGAAACCTTTCATCCTATATATCAATCTTCGTCCCCGGACCATTCCGGAGACCCTCGTCATGTCCGGGATCTCATCCGGGACTCCGAACAACCTTCGGTAACCATGCACTGTTCTCACTAACAACCCTAGCGTCACCGAACCTTAAGTGTGTAGACCCTGCGGGTTCGGAAACCATGTAGACATGACCGAGACACTCCCAGGTCAATAACCAATAGCGGGATCTGGATACCCATATTGGTTCCCACACGTTTCTCGATGATCTCATCGGATGAACCACGATGTCAAGGATTCAGGCAATCCCGTATACAGTTCCCTTTGTCTCGTCGGTATGTTACTTGCCCGAGATTCGATCGTCGGTATCTCTATACCTAGTTCAATCTCGTTACCGGCAAGTCTCTTTACTCGTTACCGTAATACATAATCACGTGACCAACTACTTAGTCACTTTGAGCTCATTGAGATGACGTATTACCGAGTGGGCCCGGAGATACCTCTCCGTCACACGGAGTGACAAATCCCAGTCTCGATCCATGTCAACTCAACAGACACCCTCGGAGATACCTGTAGAGTACCTTTATAGTCACCCAGTTACGTTGTGACGTTTGGCACACACAAAGCACTCCTACGGTGTCAGTGAGTTACATGATCTCATGGTCATAGGAACTTATACTTGACATGCAGAAAACTATAGCGATAACTGACACGATCAAAAGCTATGTTTAACGTTTGGGTCTCGTCCATCACATCATTCTCCTAATGATGTGATCCCGTTATCAAATGACAACTCATGTCTATGACCTGGAAACCGCGTTCATCTTTGATCAACGAGCTAGTCCTGTAGATGCTCACTAGGGACACAAAGTCTGTCTACTCATCCACACATGTATTTGAGTTTCCAGTCAATACAATTATAGCATGGATAATAAACGATTATCATGAACAAGGAAATATAATAATAACTCTTTTATTATTGCCTCTAGGGCATATTTCCAACAGTCTCCCACTTGCACTAGAGTCAATAATCTAGCATTACAAGGTAATGAATCTAACACCCATAGAGTCTTGGTGTTGATCGTGCTTAGCCCGTGGAAGAGGCTTAGTCAACGGATCTGCAACATTCAAATCCGTGTGTACTTTGCAAATGTTTATGTCCTCCTCCTTGACCGAATCGCGGATGGAATTGAAGCGTCGCTTTATGTGTCTGGTCCTCTTGTGAAACCTTGGTTCCTTGGCTAGAGCAATGGCACCAGTGTTGTCACAGAACAGAGTCATTGGGTTCAGTGCACTATGCACAACTCCAAGATCTGTCATGAACTCCTTCATCCAGACACCTTCCTTTGCCGCCTCCGAGGCAGCTATATACTCCGCTTCACATGTAGAATCAGCTACCACGCTCTGCTTGGAACTGCACCAGCTTACCGCTCCCCCGTTGAGAATATATACGTATCCGGTTTGAGACTTAGAGTCATCCGGATCAGTGTCAAAGCTTGCATCGACGTAACCCTTTACGACGAGCTCTTGATCACCTCCATAAACGAGAAACATATCCTTAGTCCTTTTCAGGTACTTTAGGATATTCTTGACCGCTGTCCAGTGATCCATACCAGGATTACTTTGAAACCTTCCGGCCATACTTATGGCAAGGCTGACATCTGGTCTCGTGCACAGCATCGCATACATGATAGAGCCTATGGCTGAAGCATAGGGGACGACACTCATCTTTTCTCTATCTTCCGCAGTCACTGGGCATTGAGTCTTACTCAACTTCGTACCTTGCAATACCGGTAAGAACCCCTTCTTGGATTGATCCATTTTGAACTTCTTCAAAACTTTATCAAGGTACGTGCTTTGTGAAAGTCCTATCAAGCGTCTTGATCTATCTCTATAGATCTTGATGCCCAATATGAAAGCAGCTTCACCGAGATCTTTCATCGAAAAACTCTTGTTCAAATACCCCTTCACGCTATCCAAAAATTCTATATTGTTTCCAATCAGCAATATGTCATCCACATATAATATTAGAAACGCTATAGAGCTCCCACTCACTTTCTTGTAAATACAAGCTTCATTGTAAACTTGTATAAACCCAAACGCTTTGATCACCTCATCAAAGCGAAGATTCCAACTCCGAGATGCTTGCACCAGCCCATAAATGGAACGCTGGAGCTTGCATACTTTGTCAGCATTCTCTGGATCGACAAAACCTTCTGGTTGCATCATATACAACTCTTCCTTAAGAAAACCGTTAAGGAACGCTGTTTTGACATCCATCTGCCAAATTTCATAATCGAAATATGCAGCTATTGCTAACATGATTCGGACGGATTTAAGCATCGCTACGGGTGAGAAAGTCTCATCGTAGTCAATCCCTTGAACTTGTGAAAAACCCTTTGCCACAAGTCGAGCTTTATGCACGGTGACATTACCCCGTCTTCCTCTTAAAAATCCATTTATTCTGAATGGCCTTCCGCCCTTCAGGTAATACTTCCAAAGTCCATACTTTGTTTTCATACATGGATCCCATCTCGGATTTCATGGCCTCCAACCATTTGTCGGAATCCGGGCCCACCATCGCTTCTCCATAGCTCGTAGGTTCACCGTTGTCTAACAACATGACCTCCAAGACAGGGTTACCATACCACTCAGGTGCAGTGCGTACCCTTGTCGACCTACGAGGTTCGGTAGTAACTTGATCAGAAGCTTCTTGATCATCATCATTGGCTTCCTCTTCAACCTCTGCAGGCTCCACAAAAACATCTTTCTGTGCTGCGCTGCTTTCTGGTTGAAGCAGAGGTTCAATAACCTCATCAAGTTCTACCTTCCTCCCACTCAATTCTTTCGAGAGAAACTCTTTCTGGAGAAAGGACCCGTTCTTAGCGACAAACACTTTGCCCTCGGATCTGAGATAGAAGGTGTACCCAACTGTTTCTTTTGGGTATCCTATGAAGACACATTTGTCCGCTTTGGGTTCGAGCTTTTCTGGCTGAAGCCTTTTGACATAAGCATCGCAACCCCAAACCTTGAGAAAAGACAACTTCGGTTTCTTACCAAACCATAGTTCATACGGTGTTGTCTCAACGGACTTAGATGGAGCCCTATTTAAAGTGAATGCAGCTGTCTCTAACGCATATCCCCAAAACGATAGTGGCAAATCGGCAAGAGACATCATAGAACGTACCATATCTAATAGGGTTCGATTACGACGTTCGGACACACCATTACGCTGTGGTGTTCCAGGTGGTGTCAACTGTGAAACAATTCCACATTTTCTTAAGTGATCACCAAACTCATAACTCAGATATTCTCCCCCTCGATCAGATCGTAGGAACTTGATCTTCTTGTTACGATGATTTTCAACTTCACTCTGAAATTGCTTGAACGTTTCAAAAGTTTCAGACTTATGCTTCATCAAGTAAATATACCCATATCTACTTAAGTCGTCAGTGAAGGTGAGAAAATAACGATATCCACCGCGCGCCGTTACACTCATCGGACCGCACACATCAGTATGTATGATTTCCAATAAGTCACTTGCCCGTTCCATTGTCCCTGAAAACGGGGTCCTTGTCATCTTGCCCATGAGGCACGGCTCGCACGTGTCAAGTGATTCAAAATCAAGAGACTCCAAAAGTCCATCAGCATGGAGCTTCTTCATGCGTTTCACGCCGATATGACCCAGACGGCAGTGCCACAAGAAAGTGGTATTATCATTATCAACTCTACATCTTTTGGCATCAATGTTATGAACATGTGTATCATCACTATCGAGATTCAATAAGAATAAACCCCTAACTTCGGGTGCATGACCATAAAAGATATTACTCATATAAATAGAACAACCATTATTCTCTGACTTAAATGAGTAACCGTCTCGCAATAAACAAGATCCAGATATAATGTTCATGCTTAACGCAGGCACTAAATAACAATTATTCAGGTTCATAACTAATCCCGATGGTAATCGAAGAGCGAGCGTGCCGACGGCGATCACATCAACCTTGGAACCATTTCCCACGCGCATCGTCACTTCGTCCCTCGCCAGCCTCCGTTTATTCCGCAGTTCCTGTTTAGAGTTGCAAATGTGAGCAACCGACCCGGTATCAAATACCCAGGCACTACAACGAGAGTTGGTAAGGTACACATCAATAACATGTATATCACATATACCTTTGTTGTTGTTGGCCCCCTTCTTGTCCGCCAGATACTTGGGGCAGTTCCGCTTCCAGTGGCCGTTCCCCTTGCAATAGAAACACTCAGTCTCTGGCTTGGGCCCAGCCTTGGGTTTCTTCACTGGATTAGCAACTGCTTTGCCACCCTTCTTAGAGTTACCCTTCTTGCCCTTGCCATTCTTCTTGAAACTGGTGGTTTTATTGACCATCAACACTTGATACTCCTTCTGGATGTCTGCCTCAGCGACTTTCAGCATCGAAAACAGCTCGGCGATGGTCTTGTTCATCCCTTGCATGTTATACTGCTGCACGAAGCTCTTGTAGCTTGGAGGGAGTGACTGGAGAATTCTGTCAATGATAGCCGCATACGGGAACACAAGTCCCAGATCAGCTATGCGGGTATAGTACCCAGACATCTTCAGTAAGTGCTCACTGACAGATGAATTCTCCTCCATCTTGCAAGCAAAGAATTTATCGGTGGTCTCATACCTCTCGATCTTAGCATTCTTTTCAAAGATGAACTTCAACTCCTGGTACATCTCATATGCACCATGACGTTCAAAACGCCTTTGAAGTCCTCCTTCCAAGCCGTACAACATGGCACACTGCACTATCGAATAGTCATCCGAACGCGTCTGCCAGACGTTCAAAACGTCTGCATGGGCTGTAGGAGCGGGGGGTTCACCTAGCGGTGCATTTAGGACATAAACCTTTTGGGCAGCTGTGAGGATGATCCTCAGATTGCGGAGCCAGTCCACAAAGTTGCTCCCATCATCTTTCAGTTTAGCTTTCTCTAGGAACGCATTAAAATTCAGGGGAGCTACTGCGCGAGCCATCTACAACAAAAGATTTGCAAAGACATTTTAGACTATTGTTCATGATAAGTGAGTTACTACCTAATCAAATTATTTATAACTCCCACTCAAATTGACATCCCTCTGGTCATTCGAGCGCGACATGATCCAAATTCACCAACCCAAGTCCGATCATCACGTGAGATGAGGTGGTGTCAATGGTGAACATCAACATGTTGATCATATCTACTATATGACTCATGCTCGACCTTTCGGTCCTCCGAGTTCCGAGGCCATGTCTGTACATGCTAGGCTCGTCAAGTCTAACCCGAGTGTTCTGCATGTGCAAAACTGGCTTGCACCCGTTGTATGCGAACGTAGAGTCTATCACACCCGATCATCACGTGGTGCTTCGAAACGACGAACCTTCGCAACGGCGCACACTCGGGGGGAACACAATTTTATCTTGAAATTTTAGTGAAGGATCATCTTATAATGCTACCGTCGTCCTAAGCAAAATAAGATGCATAAAAGGATTAACATCACATGCAAATCATAAGTGACATGATATGGCCATCAACTCGTGCTTTTGATCTCCATCTCCAAAGCACCGGCATGATCTCCATCGTCACCGGCGCCACACCATGATCCCCATCATCATGATCTCCATCATCGTGTCGCCATCGGGGTTGTCGGCGCCCACCATGCTCTTACTACTATTGCTACCGTTTAGCGATAAGGTAAAGCATTACAAAGCGCTTAATGATTGACACGCAGGTAATACAAAAAATTAATGACAACCCTATGGCTCCTGCCGGTTGCCGTATGCATCGACATGCAAGTCGATATTAACTATTACAACATGATCATCTCATACATCAAATATATCTCATCATGTCATTGGCCATATCATATCACATACATACCCTGCAAAAACAAGTTAGACGTCCTCTAATTTGTTGTTGCATGTTTTACGTGGCTGCTATGGGTATCTAGCAAGAACGCTTCTTACCTACGCAAAGCCACAACGGTGATATTCAAGTTGCTATTTAACCTTCTACAAGGACCGCCTTGTTCTATTCCGATTCAACTAAGATAGGAGAGACAGACACCCGCCAGCCATCTTATGCAACAAAAGTCACATGTCTGTCGATGGAACCGGTCTCATGTACGTGGACATGTAAAGTTGGTCCGGGCCGCTTCATCCCATAATACCGCTGAATCAAGAAAGACTAAGGAGGGCAGCAATTTAAACATCAACGCCCACAAACCCTTTTGTGTTCTACTCGAGAAAGCATCTACGCAAGATTCTAGCTCATGATGCCACTGCTGGGGAACGTTGCATGGGAAACAAAAATTTTTCCTACGTTCACCAAGATCAATCTAGGAGATGCTACTACGAGAGGAGAGTTGGATCCACGTACCCTTGTAGATCGCTAAGCGGAAGCGTTAAGAACGCGGTTGATGGAGTCGTACTCGCCGCGATTCAGATCGCCGAAGATCCTAGCACCGAAGCAACGGTGCCTCCGCGTTCTTCACACGTACGGCTCGGGGACGTCTCCTCCTTCTTGATCCAGCAAGGGGTGGAGGAGAGGTTGATGGAGAGACCGGCAGCACGACGGCGTGGTGGTGACGGTGGAGGAGGATTCCAGCAGGGCTTCGCCTAAGCACCGTGGGAGATGAAGATGTTATGGGAGAGGGAGGGCAGCACCGAGGCACAAACGTGTGTGTTGGCTGCCCTCCCTCTGCCTCTCTATATATAGGGGGAAGGAGGAGAGGGGGGCACCCTAGGGTTTCCCCTAGGGGGGCCGGCGGCCAGGGCAGAGGGGGGCGGCGGCCAAGGGCCAGGCCCTAGGGTTTCCCCCCCTAGGTGCCTTGCCCCCCAAGCCAGGGGGGGTGCGGCAGCCCTAGGAGGGTCCACCTCCCCTTGCGCATGAGGAGAGGGCCCAGGGGGGGCGCACAGCCCTATGAGGGCTGTGGTGTTCCCCCTTGTGGCCCATTAGGCCCAGAACCACTTCCGGGACCCCCGAAACCCTTTTCGGTAATCCGCCGATTTCCCGATGCTCCCCGGAACACTTCCGGACTCCGAAACCTTTCATCCTATATATCAATCTTCGTCCCCGGACCATTCCGGAGACCCTCGTCATGTCCGGGATCTCATCCGGGACTCCGAACAACCTTCGGTAACCATGCACTATTCTCACTAACAACCCTAGCGTCACCGAACCTTAAGTGTGTAGACCCTGCGGGTTCGGAAACCATGTAGACATGACCGAGACACTCCCAGGTCAATAACCAATAGCGGGATCTGGATACCCATATTGGTTCCCACACGTTTCTCGATGATCTCATCGGATGAACCACGATGTCAAGGATTCAGGCAATCCCGTATACAGTTCCCTTTGTCTCGTCGGTATGTTACTTGCCCGAGATTCGATCGTCGGTATCTCTATACCTAGTTCAATCTCGTTACCGGCAAGTCTCTTTACTCGTTACCGTAATACATAATCCCGTGACCAACTACTTAGTCACTTTGAGCTCATTGAGATGACGTATTACCGAGTGGGCCCGGAGATACCTCTCCGTCACACGGAGTGACAAATCCCAGTCTCGATCCATGTTAACTCAACAGACACCCTCGGAGATACCTGTAGAGTACCTTTATAGTCACCCAGTTACGTTGTGACGTTTGGCACACACAAAGCACTCCTACGGTGTCAGTGAGTTACATGACCTCATGGTCATAGGAACTTATACTTGACATGCAGAAAACTATAGCGATAACTGATACGATCAAAAGCTATGTTTAACGTTTGGGTCTCGTCCATCACATCATTCTCCTAATGATGTGATCCCGTTATCAAATGACAACTCATGTCTATGACCTGGAAACCGCGGTCATCTTTGATCAACGAGCTAGTCCTGTAGAGGCTCACTAGGGACACAAAGTCTGTCTATTCATCCACACATGTATTTGAGTTTCCAGTCAATACAATTATAGCATGGATAATAAACGATTATCATGAACAAGGAAATATAATAATAACTCTTTTATTATTGCCTCTAGGGCATATTTCCAACACCTTTCCCCCTCATGCTAGCCAAACTCCTTGCACCAAGTAGAGATACTACTTGTGCTTCCAAATATCCTTGAACCCAGTTTTGCCATGAGAGTCCATCATATCTACCCATGGATTGAGTAAGATCCTTCAAGTAAGTTGTGATTGCTGCAAACAATAAAAATTGCTCTCCAAACATCTATGATCTATTAGTGTGGAGAAAATAAGCTTTATATGATCTTGTGATATGGAAGTAATAAAAGCGACGGACTGCATAATAAAGGTCCCTTTCACAAGTGGCAATATAAAGTGACGTTCCTTTGCACTAAGATTTTGTACATCCAACCATAAAAGCACATGACAACCTCCGCTTCCCTCGGCGAAGGGCCTATCTTTTGATTTTGTCTTATACAAGAGTCATGGTGATCTTCACCTTTCCCTTTTACATTTTATCCTTTGGCAAGTACTGTGTGTTGGAAAGATCCTAATATATATATCCAATTGGATGTGAGTTGGCATAAAGCATTATTGTTGACATTACCCTTTGAGGTAAAAGGTTGGGAGGCAAAACTATATATATATATATATATATATATGTTGGAAAGATCCTAATATATATATATATATATATATATATATATATATATATATATATATATATATATATATATATATATATATACAGCTGGTCTATTCTCATAACTTTATGAGAATAATATTCACATAACACTTCCGAACTGCATTGCAATACTGGATTGGAGAGCTATACGCACCGCACCATAGAGACCAGCGAACTTCATGCTTGAAAAAACTGTACGTGTTGTTTTTTCGGTACCTTTTTTGCTCTAGTTTTTTAACCGTTTGTCGGAATTAATGCGTGTAATATACCGTTGAAAAGCTATGGAGTAGACACAACTTCACCATGTTGAACACTTTTCAAAATTCATCATAGTTTAAGAGCAGTTTCGAAAATCGTGCGGCTCACAACGAATGGCAGCGAGTGTTTTTTTGGCGTTTGTTTCTAAACCGCTCGTCGGAACAAAACATATGATACACCGTTGGAAAGGTATCGTCGGCGCACATCTTTTTCGTATCTATTATTTTTTCTAATTCGCTACGCTTTAAGAGCAATTTTGAATTTACTAAATCACGAAATTGTGTTTTTCGATTTTTTTCAAATTTTCGGTACTATTTTCACTCCAGTTTTTTAACCGTTTGTCGAAACAAGGCGTGTAATATACCGTTGGAAAGCTACGAACGAGGCGCAACTTTCATATGTTGAAATGTTTTTGAGATTCCTTACGGTTTTTAGTTAAATTTGAAAATCGTGCGGCTGACTACGAACGACATCAGCCGTTTTTTCGTGAAAGTTTTACAAAAAGTTGGCCGAAATGATCGAAATGATACACCGTTGGAAAGATATCGTCGAGATGCTACTTTCTCATGTAGAACACGCCCTCTAATTCATTACGGTTTAGGAGCAGTTTTGAAATTACGAAAACGCGAAAAGCGCACTGCTTCAAACTGAAGAACGC
Organism: Secale cereale; assembly: GCA_902687465.1. Lineage (NCBI taxonomy): Eukaryota > Viridiplantae > Streptophyta > Magnoliopsida > Poales > Poaceae > Secale > Secale cereale. The sequence goes on along the minus strand of LR738710.1, from coordinate 470,995,928 downwards.
ACTGCATCAGACAGTTAACCGAACCTCATGATTTATTTTGTTGGACGTAGATTTTTCTCAGAGGAGTTTTGTTGTCTTTTTATCCAACCTTTTTTCCGAATGAAAGTGGACCGCAACATTCCCGAAAGTGAAGCGGAACACTACCAAAAGTGAACCTCATGATTTGCTGTTGTCTTTTCTCGTACTAATTAATTTTTTACGCGTGTTTGAGAAGTGTTGAGAAGTGAGCTGCTTTCCGATGTGTTTTTTTTTGGATCACCAAGTGAACCACAACGGTTTTTTTATGGCCAACCTCGCGAGAGAACAAAGTGAGCTTCAAAGAGTCCTTTGCAATGGACTTTTTTTAGACCAAAGTGCACTGCATTTTTACATGTTTTAAAATGCATTTTGTTCGAAATGAACTATACTGAGGAGTCATTCGTAGCAGACTTCTTTTTTACCAGCTGCTCTATCTTTGTAAACTGCATTAAAAATTACATTGCATCAAAAAATGTTATATCTCACCAACATTCTTTGAATATTTTTCAAAGAAAAAGTGAACCTCACAAAAATACAAAGGACTGCACGATCGAGCCAACCAAACTCCACACACACTTTCTGTTTTTTGCGCCATTGTCTATGGTCGCTACCGATGCTTATGGGCACAGTACATCCATCAGTTGTTTTTACACAGTCACACACACATACATAGGGATAATGAAACATATTTTTTTATACAAACTAAGTGCACTGCAAAAACAATTCTCCAAAAAATACAACTGTACTGCACAAAATCATTTTCTTGGGGTAGTATGAACCGCACAACGCCGACGACAAGCTGCAGGGACACGATTTGCGAACTGTACAACACGAGACAATTTTTGATGAACATCTGCAGTGCACTAGGGAAGAAATGGGTCGCAGCACCCTCAGGAATTTCCTATGAACGCATGGAAACTGCACGCCGCTCCCTACCAACCTGCCCGACGCCGCGCCAGGAAATTTGGTCCATTTTTCATTTGACAGCGAACTACAAAACAAGATTCAGTGAGCTTCAACACCAAAATCTCAATCAAATTAACTGCAACAGTTGGAGGAGAGGCGGATATGGCTCTTCCTTGTGCCACGAGCAACAGCAACCTTCAGCGGCGAAGCAGGGAGCACCCATGTCGCGGGGGTAGGTGGATCCGGCCACCGTAGACGTGGATCCCGTGTAGCGCAAGGACGGATGCGCAGGAGGCGAGGAGGTTACTCCTCGCCGCAATACTCACAGGTGGAAGGAGAGACGCAGGGGATTCGGTGATGACGAGGGGAGGGACGCAGTGGAGGAGATCCGGCCGGTCCTCCACGGGAACCGACGCGGGGGGCTCAACAACTAAGGGCCGATCTGGTCATGGCGGGGGAGGAGCCTGAAGATGGGAAGTCAACGGCGGGGCGGCACGCCCGGATCCACGTCGGAAGCCGCGCTGGGCACCTGGGTGGCGCTCCTGGATCCAGGCCGGTCGGGAGGGAGGGGATGGATGGCGACGAGGGAGGTGGCGGCGAGGAGGCTCGTGGGAGGTGGTGGCGGGGCGGCGCGGGAGAGGTGGCGGAGGGGCGGCTCGAGGGAGGTGGCGGC
>LR738710.1:470795565-470994266 GCA_902687465.1 Secale cereale | reverse complement strand
GGAATTGCATCCACACGGCCGACGACCGAATCCTGGCTCAGTAGATGGATCGGGGTGAAGAATTACTTATTCTTCACCCTGGGTCCTTAATAGACTTTCTATATATATATATATATATATATATATATATATATATATATATATATATATATATATATATATATATATATATATATATATATATATATATATACAGCCGGTCTATTCTCATAACATTATGAGAATAATATTCTCATAACACTTCCGAACTGCATTGGAAAGCTATGCGCACTGCTTCCTTCTTCTGCTGCGAACCACATAAAGGTGCAGCAGGAAACATTCATTTAGCAGCGTTTCTGGCTAGTTTGATCGATTTCTACTGGTTTATTTGTGCGTGCGCTGATTTAATATGTGGTTAAGCACTGAATTCAGCGAGAAAACGACGGAAATCCTTGGATTTGCGGATCTGCGTCCGTTCTTCCGCTGGTGGAGGAGTTTCGCATCTTGCTGTTGGCTGTTCGTATTCTATTGATGTTTGTGTGTTACCATTATCGCGTTGATGTTTGTGTTATTCCGCGACAGATTAATCTGCTAATAGGATTGAAATTTCAGTATAATTTGTCGAGTATCTCTCTGTTCTAGCGGAAAAACCTCTGTTCTCTGTTCTTCCCCGTGCGGATCGAAATTGTTGCGTTTTGTATGCAATATTCTGTTGTTTTCGGCAATTACGGGCTGCTTTTGATCTATCCATATGAATTGGAGCGGATTAAGTTGTTAATTTTGAAGAATTTATGTTTTTTGTCCATGTTTTTTTTGCGGCGCGACTGGCTCTGGTCGTTTCTCAAAGATGTTTTTTGAGATTTTTTGCATTATATAGTTGTTAGAACTGCATTGCAGGCTGTGTTTTTCGTCTGTGAATCGTGGTCAAGAGCGGTGGACTGCAGTAATATGCAATGCGCGGTGAATTTTTGTAGTGCGGCGAACTGCATTAATATGCAATGCGAGCCTGTATGAACTGCATTACAGCCACGGGGGTGTGGGGGACTAGTTTGATAAGTTTTTTTGATTGGTCAAGCGCGGTGGACTGCTTTTTTGCGTTGCTTCTAGTGTATTTTCTTTATGAGAATTCTGAGTATAAGTGAACTGCTTTTTTACATATAGTTTTTCATGTGCATCCTATCAGCAGCAGCAGTTGAAGAACATCCATACTGGAAACCCCCACCGAGCTTTTCTTTTCTTTAACCCAGATACGGAACTAGAGTTTTTTTAATAAAAGAGGACTGCATCAACCTTCTTAATAGCAGCAGTTTTGTGAAAGAATTCTCTATGTGAACTGCTCTGATAGTTTTGTTTTTTATGTGTATCCTAGCTACAGCAGCAGTTTTGAAGCAATATACATACTAAAAACAGACTACTGAGAACTGCATATAGTTGATAGATAGAAACCAAGGTTCTGCGCTCATAATTAACATAGTACATCATCAAGCAATCTAACGCAACATAAGCAAACGTTGTCCCAAAGCAAACTACAACGAAAGCAAACTAATCTACATACACAGAGGGAAACTAATCGAGCACTTGCGACAGGAATCCTTGGCTTTCAGCATCTGGCCTGCTTCACTAGTTCCACCCGTTGGAGTTGGAGGTGGAAGTTGATGCCCCCTTGCCCCACGGCTTCCAGGATGACCTCGGGCGCTTCCTGGTCTTCTCTGTTTCAGCGCGCGCGAGGCCTTTCTTCATCGTGGTGATTCGGTTTCATATCTCGAACGCAGCGTAGGCGTCCTTGGCAGCATACTCGATGTGCTTGGTGCCGAGAATCGAAGTCCACAGGCTGTGGTCGTGGTCTGTCATCTTCATCTTCATGTCTGCGTACTCGTCGTCGATGATGGCAGCAGCTACATCGCCAAGCGAGTCCAGTGGCTTCGTTCCATCAGGCACCCTCCAGTTCGTCTAGATGTCGATGAAGTTGGGGATGTGGAGGTCGCAGCGTGCGAGCTTCTCCTTGTCCTGCTTGATGGCGAAGCCAGCGAACTCGAACCTAAGGAAAGTGAACCGCAAGTTATACCTTTCGGAACTGCATACATAGGCATATAGAACTGCAACACGTACTCGGCAGAGAATTGCTTACCTTGGGTCGCCGAGGAACCTGTCGAAGGGGATCCATCTCTTGCCCAATGTACCACATACCTGGAAAAGAAGCACTGGGTGGTACTTGCCGATGGATAGTTGAACCAGGGCCGCCTGTCGTGGTCGGGTGTGTACTCCACGTCGATGCCGACGATCTTCTGGCGGCGCCGCTGGAGAACTGTCTTGAACTCTTCGACGTACGTCACCATGGCGGCGACGTCGGTGGTGTATATCACCTTCAGCTTCGTGTTCCCGTGCGCATGCACGTCGTCGTAGGTCCTGCTGAACCCCATGGCTACAAAGAGGAGGAAGAGGAGGAGGAAGGGGCAGCGTCGTGTGTTTTGTGCGGACGGTCTGGTTGATGGAGCGCGGGATTTAAATGGGAGCAGCAGCAACTTCTGCCGAGGCCACGATCTCGTCTCCCAACCGTGTTGGCGATCGTGGGTTCGTGATGATCGTTGCAGTTCGTGCGGCATGCAACCGGCGGGATAGAGGAGGGGTGGGGGTCGCGGGCGCTTCGGGCGATAGTGGGCGCATTTATTTTAGGGCAGGCAAACCGAATCGTCCGCCGTAAGCGAACAGCATCGCTTCAGAAGCGGAATCGTCCGCCGTAAACAAACAGCAACGCTTCAGAAGCCGAGGCGGTTTTCCGTAAGAGAACTGCATCGTGTTACAACACCGAGACGTTTTTTTATTTTTTGTCTATGACCTGTGGGCCTGTCGAACGGGCTTTTATTCATTAAGTCTCTCTTGCAGCCCCCTTGCCCGCTTCCACTTCCCTCTCCCCCGTGCCCGCACAGAAATCCCCCCGCCCTCGTGCTCTCGTGGTGGAGAGCGACGACTCCCGCAGCCGCCGCCGTCCGTAGGGGCTCTCTGGTGGTGGAGGGCAACGACGCCCGCAGCCGCCGCCGTCCGTAGGGCGCTTCCTCCGCCGTTGCCGTCCGCACCCGCCTCGTCCGGCCGTCACTTCGTCCCACGGTGAGCCCCAAATCGCCCCTAATCCGTTCCAGATCTTATGCTAGGGTTATTTTTCGTGCCATCATTCTCTTCTTAAGGTTGTTTTGTATGCTTGAAATTGGAACTCCCTATGGATTGAAAGTTTTTCTCTGCCTGAATTTGGGGTTTGCTGTCTTGGGTTTAATTATTATCCCTTGCTGATTGGAGGCACAGTATGGCTTCTTCCTCACCAATTGATGCGTCACCAGTTAGAACGGCTTCTCCATCTGGTAACTACATCATAGTGAACTGCAGTTTTCATTTAGGGTCAATTTACTTCTTTTTGTTGAACGAAATAGTGCACTGCATCTTAGATTCCTTTTTAGTAAGGCCTTTTTTTTAAGACATGCGTGGCAAACTGATATGAACTGCGTCAAGTTAATTGTTTTTTACTTTTTTGGAAGGACATTAAGTTAGTTGTTATGTTTTTTTTGTTAAACATAAACTGCTAAAAGAGCACTGCATTTTGGACACTGCTTTGTATTTTTTTTTGTCTATCCACTATGCGGTTTTGCGAAATCGATATGAGCTGCATTAAGTTTTAGTCTTTGCCTCTCACAAAACTGCATGAATTTGTTTTGTTTTGCATATCTAAGCGCACTTCTTTTTTTTATATGCAGTCAATTGGTCACTTGAACGAATTAGTGCACTGCATCATATAACCATGTGCCAATGTCCACTTTCAGACACGCGTGAATATGATATTCAAGCGACATGAACTGCATTTTTTAGGTTTACTGTTATGTTTTTAATTGTTAAACATAAACTGCTGGAAAAGTGCACTGCATTTCTACATTTTTTTTGTTTTTCCAAGTTGATATGAGCTGCATTAAGTTTAGGTCTTCATCTCACACACACATCTTTTCTTATGTTTTTTCTCACCCACAGTTTTATCTCCTGGTGGGTCAGGGGGTGGTGGCGTTAACTATTTGATTACACGTTATTTCACAGCCGATGTTGTCGGTGGCGGTACATCTGACCAGGTCAACATTCCACCTAAGTTGAGTGAAACCCAGTCGCAATATGTTGATGGCACAGAGCCAGTTACACAGGATTGGATGGTCCCTGATCAGATTGCAGCCGATGTTGAGAGGAGAAGGCAGAAAGCTATTGCGCTCGGTAATACTTTCGTGAAGGCTCATAGGGCGAAGCAAGTAAAGTTAGGGGAGGGTAAGGAGATAGGAAGGAGGATTGCAGATTCAAAGAAGTCTGCTAAATTTGCCCCTGCAAAGAATCCTGTGAAGAGGAAACTCAACACTGTCGCAGAGCAAGGTTTAAGTTCTCCATGCCGGAGCCCGCGTGTTGATTACTCAAAGAGACCTAATTACGCCGAGGTTGATGTGGGTGGGATTCAAGGAAAGCGGAGACGGGCGGACGATCACTCTCGTGTTGATTCTGAGCGTCGATCTAAGCTTGCGCGAGGAAATGCAGCTGAAGAAGCTCTGGACAGTGATTCTGATTAGGAGGATGTTGATGTTAGTAAGGTATACGCTGTTTATTTACTTTTTCTTCTGTTTTTTAAGTTGTTTTTGCATGAGTTTGCTGATGTGAACTGCATTTTTTATTCTTTTTTTTTTGTAGGCTGCTAAGAGTACGAAGAGGAAGAGGTCTAAAGACGATGTTGCGCACAAATGGCGTTTCAACAAGACTGTTCGGCTGTCCATTCCAAATGTAATCAAAGCTGTCGCTTTGCTGGGTGAGGTGCACAGAACTTTGGTGCGGCAAGCAGGTTTTGGCATTGTCTTTGACCTGAAATTAGAGAAGAATGTTTCTCGTGTTTTGATGTGCAAGCTGATGGGAAAGATCTACCCCGACACGATGAGATTGGACTGCGGGCCAAACAAGGTTCTGGAAATCAATCGCGAGGCTGTCCATCACATTTTTGACTTCCCTATGGGTTCTCACACTGCTCCCAGGCCTGCTGCCAGCGGGCATGATGATTCGCTGACTAACCTGAAGGATGAACTCGGTTTCAACCGTTCTCGTAGCATAGATGCGAAGGACCTACTTACCTTACTTCGCACGCTGGCTGCAGACCCTGCGAAGGTTGATAAGACAGTGAAGGTTTTTTTTTTCATTGTCTTCCAGTGCTTGCTTTGTCCTAGCCCTGCAACTCGGTTGTCCAGGGTAGCTGCTATGATTGAAAACTTGGATATTGCATCTATGGCTAGCATGGATTTTTGTCAGCTTGTTGTCGACGAGCTGCAGGCCGCTGTGTACAAGTGGAATTCTACAGGGAGCAAGCAGAACTGCGCTGAGGGTTGCACCATCGTTCCCCTGTTCATGTACCTGGATTCCTTGAACCTTCGAAAAGTATCGGTGATGGATAAACGCACTCCATGCGCCGCAATACTGTCCCATGTGCAGTTGAAGAAGATTCACAACGCCGACATCGTTGTCAGGGGAAAGATACACCTGGACTCTTACAAGTTTGGCAAGCTGCCGATGAGTTCATAGCCATGTTTTGTTTTTGTTTTTATTCCTTTTTTTCGCGCATGCTAAATGTGAACCTCTTATGTACTTTTTTTTGTGAACTGCATCTCTTTTTTTTGTTAATTTTTTCAGTGGAAGGCGGAAGCGGACATTGTGTATAAGCGGACTGCAGTTGCTGAAGCCCCTGAAATGTTTTGTGAGCCTCTTGCTAGGGCGGCTCCAATTCGACGGGGTCGTGGTTTTGCTAGGGCGGCTGCTGGAGGTTTTTCTGGCCATGCTTCTGCTGATCGTAATAAATTTGTTCAGGTCGATGAGCTTCTCGATAGGGTCATCAATATAACTAGTGATTTCCCAACATCCGGCTCCAGGATGAGGAATATTGTTGGTTTGTTTCCTGAAGGCAAAGGCCCTTCTGAAGCAGAAATCGAGGCCGCTCATAACTTTGACCGTGGGCAGCTTGAATTCCTTAAGCAGGCTGTAACGAATATCAGATCTTCATTCGTTCAGTTTAAGCAGTCTCAGGATGACAGGTGTGCTATGTATGAGCAGGAAGCGGATGCAATCGTGAAGGAAATGAACATGCATGAAGATGTTGTCCGGCCTTCTCTGCCCGACCCCGCAGATGTGGATGTATGTCTTTTTTCCATATGTGAACAGTTTTTTTACCCATATTTTGTTATCTATTTTTTCTGTGCGTTTGTGGCATTGACTATTTGTTTTTTCTATCCTTTTGTTCTTTTCGCAGTGTGTTGGAGAATCTTCCAAGGCTAACGCTGGTCGTGTTGATGAGCTCCAGGACCACGACGGTGTTGATTCTGATTACTTGTTTGACAGGCCATTATCCCCCGTTGACGAAGCTGCCAAAGACAACCCTATTGACGAAGTTGTCATCGACAAGGTTTGATTTCTTCCTATTATTTTATTTGTTACAGTGAACTTCATTGTTTGATTTTTTTGTAGTGTCCAAAACAAACAATCATATATTGTTTTGCACCAGTAGTGGCAGCGAACTGTAGTTTTTAACTTTTTTTTTTGTATTTTTGTGCACCAGAAGTGGTAGTGCACTGCAGTTGTTGTTTAGAGAAGAAGCATCATTTTTTTTAGCAGTGAACTGCATGATCTGGTCTTGGTTTTTTAGTTGTAGAACTGCAGATTTGGATAATAGTTTTGTTTATGTTTTAATGTTTTTTAGGTTGCCGAATCAAACGTGGAGATACATGGGAAGGATGCAGATGGTGACGACGTTGGCAAGGATGAGGAGGCTGACAAGTGTAAAGAGATGGAAGGCGACGACGCTCCCCTGGTGAGTATAGAGAATTTTTGCATTTTTGTGTTTTATTTTTTATTTTTCGTGGTAGCTTCATGGTCCGTTTTTATTAGTGAACTGCATTCTAGCTTTTTTGTGTAATGTGTTTTATTTTTTAACTCATCAGAACTGCGGATTGAATGTTAAAATCCAAGCGGAGCGCAACATTGGGGATGATAACATGGAAGGGAGAGGAGGGCAGGAGCCTGATGCGGAGGTTGATAAGGCAGAAGGTAGAGAAGGAGGGGAGTGTCCTGTTGAGGCTGATAAGGCACAAGAGAGAGAAGGAAGGGAGGACATCGTGGATTGTGATAAGCATGAAGAGAAAGAAGGAGCTCCTGGTGTTACATTTGAAGTTGCAGAAGAGACAGAAGGAACTCGTAGAGTCGGATTTGACGATGCCAGGACATCCGCTGGCATCGATGGTGTTGTTGGGCCTACTGTTTTGTTGGTTGGCGATGAGGTGCCTGAGAAATTTTGTGTGGTCCCTCGCGCCCCTGAGCAATCTGTCGGCAATCTGGCTTTCCCAGCCGATACAACCAAATTCTCATCTGAGACAGTTTTGATTGATTCTGAAGAGGAACAGCCAAGACTCTCTCAGGACACGAGCAATCAAGCGCCGCTTGACGATGATATTACCGGGCTGGAGCACTTGACGCCCAGCAAAGATGTATACGAGCAGCAGAAGGAAGTTTATTCTGAAACCGAAGGTAAGCGAACTGCATTATTTTTTGTTCTTTTTCCCGGTGGCGAAATGGACCGTGTGTGTTTTATAATCTGATATCGTTCCCACTCTGTATGCAGATGAGGAATTACCTGTTGTTACTCCTTCAAGGATTGATCCAGCTCTTATGAGGAGATACAATGAGTTGTATGATGCTGTTACGAGGGCTAGGAGGGACAAGAAGAAGCAGTATGACATTTTCTGTATTACGCCCCGGTTAATTAATATGTTATTTTTTCAGGGACGCTCCCATCTTATCACTTTTTGTTGTGCTTTTTTCTTCTTGTCTGAAGGCATCTAGTTGCGTTCAAGGGCGAGTTTGGTGATATTACTATCGGTTATGTTGGCGAGTCTTTTTGGTCGTATGGAACGCTGAGCACGCGCCTCGCAAACATTGGCGCCTCTATGCTAGCTGAAAGGTTCAAAGGATCTCAAACTATGATTGTCCCATACAACCTATGTGTAAGCATTTTCATTAATTTATATTTTATCCCCTCGTCCAATTTTTTATTTGTGCTATAACCATTTTTCATTAACTCTCTGGTTTTGTCTTTTTTGCAGAATTCCATTTGGAACGGCGGTGCCACAAATAGGGCTTTGAAAAAGATGTTTTCTTCAAGCGCAGAGGAACGTGTGGACAAGAAAAACTTGGTAACGCATCTTGACCATTTTTCGTCATCTTGAAAATAAGTTTTCTGTTTTTTCTATTTTTTTCTCATCTGGTTTGTTTTATTCTTTTTTTTCTTTCAGATTATGTTTGCAACATTTGACCCTCCTCCCGCAACAATGAAGGACGCGATATGCCACTACTGCTTGGTCTCTTTGAACCTGCGAGAGAAGCGTTTTGAGCTTCTCGACTCATTGAACGAAGGAGACATCGCTGCTGCAAGTGTTGTCTTCAGGAAAATGGTCAGGAACATCAAAAAAGTCTGGAAAGATGGCAGCGCAAGCTGCGACGAGCCGTTAAACCCTCCCACCCTGGACGGCTTTGCGCTGGCTCATATTAATGTCCCTTAACAGGGAAACGGGTTTGTATCTGTTCTCCTTTTTTCTTTTTCATCCTTCATTTTTTTGTGTAAGTGAGCTGCATTGTTTTTACTAAATTAGAAGCACCTTTTCCCTTGAGCGAACTGCATTACTAATGTGTTATTGGTTGTTCACCCTCGGTCTCTTATGTGTATGGAGCTGCATTGTTTTACTAACATCAGTAGCACTTTTATTACTGAGTGAATTGCATCATTAATGTGTTTTGTGTTGGTTTTCTTTTGCAGGCATGATTGTGGATTTTACATGTTCCAATTCATGCAGACCTTGGATGGTGAAACGATTGCCAAGTTTGGAAAGGAGCACATTGGCTACATCGGGAGGGCTATGCTTTATAGTTGGCTGACCTCGTCGCATTGCTGTCTCGACCTGACATCACTTCTAATTTTTAAAGAAGGTTATTACATTTTTTTTCAGTCACACACCTTTTTTATTAAGTGAACTTCATTGGTACAGAGAGGGGAGGTCCACTACTTTTGTTAAGCTTTTTAGTAGAACCCCATTTGTGTGTTTAAAATGACTTTTCCTTAGGGAACTCGATGATTCTTTTTCATTTTGCTCATTATCCATTCATTTTTGTGCAGGCTTTGATGAAGGTGCACACCAAGGTGGTATTTCCTTGTTTGAAACTCAGGTTCATACTCCAACTATTCAGAAAGTTGTCCTTGATGAACCCCCCGTTAAGGTTGTGAAAGAACTTGTGTGTAAGATGTTGAGGAGTGGCGCCGGCACTTCGAATGAAAAAGCTCTTGAGAAATCTCCTGTCAATGTCAAGCATGGGAAGAAACCTGCGAGCCCTCCTAATGCTGAAGATAGCGATGATGATTTTGAGAGGCCACCACCAGTGCCTAGGAGGACCAGGAGCACAGCTGTGGAACGCCCGACGGACAGCGAGGCACTAATTCTATCAAACAGGAGGCCTGTGCAGAAGCCATCAAAGTTTCGATCTCCTGTACAGAAGTTGAATCCTGCGAGATTCAGCCATCTTGTGGAGGTGAGGAAAGTCTTGCAACTCATCACGAGCACACAATTCAGACAGAAATACAACGAGTCAGTTCTTTTTTCGTTAGTTTTTTTTTTTGATTTTTAATGCGTGTAATGTTCTTTCTGTGTTTTTGCTTTTGTGCTACTAACCCCCCTACCTTCGCCGTTTCTTTTGTGCAGGTGCGCGCTTTTCATGCACAGGAATCCTATCGAAGTCTACACCGTGACTGTGGACTACTTGTTCTTAACTTTCACCAAAGGTGGTTTTATGGACTCGAAATTGATGGATCATATCATCAGGATCTGGAAGAATGACGAGAGTATGAATGTGGTTTATCGATCTGGCGAACGCGTTCTGCTGTCCCCTTTGTTTATCACGGTATTTCTCTTTTTTCTTTTTTTCTGCTCGAGTGAACTGCAGTAAATATTGTATAATAATTTGTTTTTAGAATGTACTGAACTGCATACATTTTTTTTTGTGTCTTAACCCATGCATCTTAAAACGAAACAAATTATGGTGAGAATTTGTGAACTGCATATTGTTTTTTAGAGAAGCGTGATCCGTTTTTTTATTAAGCGTCGGAGCGAACATCTTTTTAAGGTGAACTGCATTAACTTTCATTTGTGAATTACCCACACGCAGTATGTCGTTCAAATGAATGATCACGCGAATAGAGATGAAGATGGAAATGTTGTGTTGCCTTTTGTCCACGGCAAGTTTAACATCGAAGATGCAGCACAGCAGTTCGAACTTTATGTCCGTGATGACGAGAACCTTCTTGATTGCAAATTAGTAAGTTATCAGATTTGCTTTTGTTCAGCCTTTTTGTATTTATTTTCTCTCCCAATTTTTTCCAGTAATCCTTTTTCACTGATCAAACCCATAACAAATTTGATGAAACAAAATCAGATTCTGTTACCACGGATGAAAGACCAGCATTATTCGCTATACACGATGAATAGGCACCGCGAGACCCTTGACATTCATGACACTAGGAGGTACAGCGGACCGGTTGATCAAACGATGAGGTGGCATAAGTCTGAATACCATAGCGACCGCACTGAAATGGTAAAAAAAATCCTGTTTTCACCTTTCTTGTTTTTTTTCATGCATGTGCGTGTTGAACAATATTTGTTGTGATGTGTATTTTTGTTTTTTTATTTTCCACCAGATGATCAGGATGACTGCATTGTTGAAGAAGGTTTATGGAGAAAACGAGTACAAGAGAAAGGAGTCGGTAGACTGGGTGGATGTTTCAAAGAAAGCTAGCTATTTGGGCACCCCTGAGCAGGGCCCCAACGAGTGCGGCTTTTATGTTCTGAAGATGGCTCAGTATTACGACGGCAAAACCTTTGTTGTGAAATTCGCAAAGCGTAGTGTAAGTATCTTCTTTTTAACCCAGCAATATCTCCTCATTCCTTTATATTTTTTTCGCCAGTTTCTTTTTTTGTAGATGATGTTGTATATTTGTTTATTTTATTTTTTTCTTCATCGCAGGAAGCTGTTATTCAGGATTGGAGAGCTGAGTTTTTGTTCCAGATTCTGTTCCACCCAGAAAACATGGTCGTTGTCACCGAGTTCCCAGAGGATCTAAGAAATCTCTGCATTTCTCTTGGCTTCTCTCCAAGACTGCATTTGTAGGAGCAGGATGAGGCATAAATGATAGCAGATCTTTTTCTACGTGTGTTGATGTCTTTTTCGTGTGTGCTCCAGAACTTTATGTAAACAGTAATGTATGGTCGCTGTGTGTAGTTCTCGATGTGCAAAGCTGTAAACACCATGCTGTGTGCTTTTGTATATATCGGTCTAGTTAGTTTTTGTGTTTATTTTTTTGCTGGCAGATGGTGACAATGTCAAATATGTACATAATGGAGCTTTCAGCCAACTCCTCCTTGTGAGTTGTAACATGTTCGCAGCACACTGCATTCTCTCATATGAGTAGCAGCCAAGTTTTTTTTAAATATACGCATCCGCACTGCATCTCACCTTATCACATGGGACTGCAAAGACGAATTCAACATGTTTGTAATCGAGTTTCAAAATTCATCCGCACTGCAGCCAAGTTTTTGTTTTCACATTTTTTTGCACTAAGCGCACTGCACTGTGTACTCGAAGCGTACTGCAGTGCAAGCTTTAAACGCACCACGCACGCACTACAGTGTACGCGAATCCTAGTCTGACTCTACATTTTTTGTCTTCTAACTGCATTCTGTATTGATTCATGGTCATGTCAGATTCTATACGACGAAGAGAACTGCATTCTCCAAATGACATTCCGATCTCAGAGTTTTTATACAGAAGAGAACCGCATTCTGAGATCTTATTTTCTTTTTCATATAGAAGAGAACTGCATTTTATCAAACATATTACAAGTTAATATGTTTTTTAAAATGTAAAACTGCATATGTGTTGATCTACGTCCTTTTCCTGGTGCTTCTTCTCAGATTGTGCACTGCAGTTCGCATCCACGACGAATGCAATGGAGTAGTCATCCTTGCAGTTCGCTTTCCCCTGTCATGCATGACTGAGGCAGGATGCTTCAGCGGCGGATCCCCCAGGTGGTCTTGGGGCGAAGGTGAGGTGCGCCGTCGCTTCCTAAACGCCGTCGCGGAAATATCATCGCCGCCGGACTGCATTGCCGGCCGTTTGGCTCGCGCTCCGTGGTGCTTGGCACGGAAGAAGGCGGGGAGGGGTGGGGGTGGCCGCCGGCCGCCGGGGCGGTGGTGCGGAAGAAGGCGGGGAAGGGTGGGTGTCGCCGCCGGCCGCCGGGGAGCTGGCGCGCTAGGAGGCGGGGAGGGGTGGGGGAGGAGGCCGGCCGCCGGGGCGCTCCCGCGCTAGGAGGCAGGGAGCGGTCGGGGAGGACGCCGGCGTCGGGGCGCTCCCGCGCTAGAAGGCGGGGAGGGGTCGGGGAGGACGCCGGCGTCGGGGCGCTCCCGCGCTAGAAGGTCTGTAGGGGTGGGGGAGGGTTGTTAGGAGAATAAGCCTGTTGTTAGGAGAATAAGGTCTTATGGGGTGTTATGAGAATAGACCCTATGTTGCTGTTATAAGAATGATCATGATGCCCTCATGTTAGTATTTTATTTTATTGACACCTCTATCTCTAAACATGTGGACATATTTTTCGATATCGGCTTCCGCTTGAGGACAACCGAGGTCTAAGCTTGGGGGAGTTGATACGTCCATTTAGCATCATGCTTTTATATCAATATTTATTGCATTATGGGCTGTTATTACACATTATGCCACAATACTTATGCCTTTTCACTCTTATTTTACAAGGTTTACATGAAGAGAGAGAATGGCGGCACTTAGAATTCTAGACTGGAAAAGGAGCAAATATTGGAGACCTATTCTGCACAACTCAAAAAGTCCTAAAACTCCAGGAAAGTCAGTTTTGGAATATATACAAATATTGGGCGAAGAAAGCACCAGAGGGGGGCCACCCACTTTCCACGAGGGTGGGGGCGCGCCCTACCCCCTACCTCATGGGCCACCTGGTAGCCCCCTGATGCCCATCTTCTGGTATAAGGTGTCTTCTACCCTGGAAAAAATCATAAGGAAGCTTTCGGGACGAAGCGCCGCCATCTCGAGGCGGAACCTTGGTGGAAGCAATCTAGGGCTCCGGCGGAGCTGTTCTGCCAGGGAAACATCCCTCCAGGAGGGAAAAATCATCACCATCGTCATCACCATCGATCCTCTCATCGGGAGGGGGTCAATCTCCATAAACATCTTCACCAGCACCATCTTCTCTCAAACCCTAGTTCATCTCTTGTATCCAATCTTTGTCACAAAACCTCGGATTGGTACCTGTGGGTTGCTAGTAGTGTTGATTACTCCTTGTAGTTGATGCTAGTTGGTTTATTCGGTGGAAGATCATATGTTCAGATCCTTTATGCATATTAATACCCCTCTGATTATGAAGATGAATATGATTTGTGAGTAGTTACGTTTGTTCCTGAGGACATGGGAGAAGTCTTGCTATAAGTAGTCATGTGAATTTGGTATTCGTTCGATATTTTGATGAGATGTATGTTGTCTTTCCTCTGGTGGTGTTATGTGAACGTCGACTACATGACTCTTCACCATTCTTTGGGCCTAGGGGAAGGCATTGGGAAGTAATAAGTAGATGATGGGTTGCTAGAGTGACAGAAGCTTAAACCCTAGTTTATGCGTTGCTTCGTAAGGGGCTGATTTGGATCCATATGTTTCATGATATGGTTAGGTTTACCTTAATACTTCTTTTGTAGTTGCGGATGCTTGCAATAGAGGTTAATCATAAGTTGGATGCTTGTCCAAGGAAGGGTAGTACGCAAGCACCGGTCCACCCACATACCAAATTATCAAAGTAACAAACGCGAATCATATGAGCGTGATGAAAACTAGCTTGACGATAATTCCCATGTTTCCTTGGGAGCGCTTTCTTTTTTATAAGAGTTTGTCCAGGCTTGTCCTTTGCTACAAAAAGGATTGGGCCATCTTGCTGCACCTTATTTAATTTTACTACTTGTTACTTGTTACAGATTACCTTATTACAAAACTATCTGTTACCGATAATTTCAGTGCTTGCAGAGAATACCTTACTGAAAACTGCCTATCATATCCTTCTGCTCCTCATTGGGTTCGACACTCTTACTTACCGAAAGGACTACGATAGATCCCCTATACTTGTGGGTCATCAGATCCGCGTGGACTTCGACGTTTTGCTTGTTACCTCAGCTACGATCTTGTACCCTTGGGAGGGTCTTATAGATAGTCAAGCTTCACAGCCTTTTTCATTTGTAGTTGTCTATTCCCAGACATGCTATGCTTCTGTTGCTTGTATGCTCTGTATGTTGGGTCATGAGACCCATGTTTGTAATATCTGGCTCCTCGGAGCCTAATGAATAAATACTTTGATTCATAGAGTTTTGTTGTGATGCCATGTTGTATTTGCACATATCGAGCATATTGTGTGTATGTTATTGAAATGCTTAGTATGTGTGGGATCCGACACCTAGTTGTTTATCCTTGGTAGCCTATCTTATGGGGAAATGCCTCCTAGTGCTTCCACTGAGCCTTGGTAGCTTGCTGCTGCTCCGGAACACATGGATTGACCGACATGTGTCCTTCCTTGCTCCTGTGTCTGTCCCCTATGGGGAAATGTCACGCTGTGCATACCGGAGTCATGTTAGCTTGCTACAGCCCGGCAACACTCGCTGCTGATCGACACGTGCATTTTTGGGTCATGTATGCATGTCCCCATAATTTAGCGCCACTTTTAGTTTATAACTAGTCATGTCGGCCCGGGTTCTCTGTCATATGGATGCTAGCGACACTATCATATACGTGAGCCAAAATGTGCAAACGGTCCTAGGCCAGGTAAGGTGGCACCCATGGGGATATCGTGTGTGAGGCCGCACAGTGATATGATGTGTTACATGCTAGACCGGTGTGACTTAGGATCGGGGTCCCGACAGCTTTGGTATCAGAGCCTGACTGCCTGTAGGGTTAGCAAGACAAACTGGTCGAAGTCGTGTCTAGAAATTCTTTAGTTATATAGGGGAATTGATTGTGGAAGGGGACGTAAGGCTCTTTTTACTTCTTTGCACTATGCCCTTATGATCTGAGTCGTCCTGTTCTTCTACGGGGATTAAGAACTAGGCTTCTCATCAATTTATCAGGATCACGTTAATGGTGGATTCAACTATCAATTTAGTTTCAAGTACTTCCGTGTGTTAAACTGTTGGTCTCAGAACCTTGATATTATGATGTTGGGTGGTTTTGCTGTCATTTTGCATGAGTCTCGAAAATCCTTTTTGAGCAATACAACCCTTATGCTGTCCGAGTTACCCAAGGTCTCTAAATAATCTGATACATTTGCAAATCCTTCCTTTCCATTCCCGGTGTCCTTTTAGGTCAGATTAACCACACTAGTCGGTGTGTTGAGGTACTCTGTTGCCTCGACATATTTGTTGAAGCTATCAGGAAACTAGGATATCATAGATAGCCATCTAGTAACCCAACCTTGTGTTGTGTTCTCAATGTAACGATTCTGGCCACCCTTTTCGAAAGAATCTCGTGATGCCATTTAGTTAGTACGTATTCTACCTCTGGGTTCTTGGATCCAAGATTCACTCTACTTACTTCCTATTGATAGTGTTTGCTCGTACCTTTAGGATATTAGTAATCTTGTGATAGTCCTCGAAGTCCGTGGTATATCATTCTTCCAAATACCATGAACCGTCCTTGGCAGAAGTTCGTTTGAACACAAAGATCACAACCAGGGTGCTCTTGATGAGTTCTCCATTCCACATTGTGACTCGGCCAATTCTACCTTTCTGCATGGGTTATCTGGAAGAAAAATGTTGAACTAGTTCGACATGCTAATCCATGCATTCACAACTCAGAATATCTTATGTTCCTTTGAGTTGTCCCGCTTTGGTTGTATTGCAGCCTTCGTCTATCAGTTGATAGTCAAGGGTAAGTGTGCATTTGTATTCAGCGATGCCTATTACTCTTGTGGTCCGTCAAGCCATTCTATTTCAAAATGACTAGGAGAAACAAACTTCAGTACCTCATCCATTTCTAGGATTGGGTCAAAGCATTTGTATTCCGTAGATCAGAATGCCAATCCAGCTTCTAATATGTTCTACCCTGGAGTATTGTCCCCTTTATGTCAAGATCGTCATGAGAATTACACCACCTCTTATGGATTCTTGATGTAGTGATACTTCTCACCATTATTATTCATTGCTTGTTCTTTGTGTTGTTGTAGCCGGAATACTGACAACTGAATCATGATGTGTGAAATCAATACTCCTAGCAACTCCGTTGCTTGGTAGTTAATGGACGATAATCTCATTCTTCGTGTGCTGGTTACTGAATCATCATTCTAAGATTGATCGTGCTACCTATCCAATTTTCTGGTGCACTCTTCGATCAGTGAGTTAGGATTGTGTCAATCTCTCGCTCTTTTGATCATGTCATCTTGCCCTAAAAAGCAAGATTGTTCTTGAGCTTCATAACATATCGGTGGTTCGTGATTTTCCGAATATCTACTCGGAAGTATTACCAGGTTGTTCCCTGACCGTTATGTTGAGCTCGTGATCAAGTTGGTTTTCTTATAAACCACCCCTTCTCCAAGAATCTGTGTTGGATACCCTGAGCTAGTTGGTTAAGCTAAACGACAACCTGGAGAGTTGGAAGATAAAAGCATGATCTAACATAGTTCATTTTGAAGGGATATCTTTGGTGTGTGTGTGTTAAAGAACGATGATATTGTCATCAATTGATCTTCGTGTTCAGTTGCTGGACCTATCGTCTTATCCAAACATTGATTTGAGTGTGGTCTATTGTCAAGTCAAATCAGAACCAACGATATTTGTAATGTTGTCTTACTCATGGTTGATCCCTCGAGCATACACCGTACATCTTTTGGTCTGACCAATGCTATCACTTTGTTCACACTGTCTTTTGGTCTGACCAATGCTATCACTTTGTTCACACTGTCATGGAATTCCATCTATATGGAAACCTAAATGAATTGTTGTTGAGCCCATCGACAACATCCTTATCTTCTCCATGATTTTGTTGGACATTAAGCTAGTGTTGGAAACTTTGTAAGCGTTACCTTCATGTCCTGTTCATGAGGTACATGTTTGGATGAGAGAAGAGACTTTCCCTAATTCATGTGTAATTGATGTAAGTTGCCACCATGAATTTGAGAAAGCTTGTTTTTGCTTCCTGTGGGAATCATCCCAAGTCAGTCATGCACGTGCGAAGTATTCTATGGTTTAATAGACAGATCATCTTCATTCTATATGTATCCCTAGCACACCAAGCCACTGATTGATTTGTTCAAGGAGAAAAAGTGCCTTCTTAAGAATCATGACTTATGATAGGACTTCGATATCCTCGATGATGATTCCCCACATGAATTCAGTAGTGCTTTATTATAAGACTACTATGTGGTCATGCTTGTCTGGGACAACATGTTAACATGTGTGTAGCAGAGCCAGCTCATGTTTTGGAGCTTGCTATCGTAGTTCATCTCCCGAGAATCTCGCAACGTAATCTCGGCGATTCGTGTTGTAAACTTATTTTCAGACATGATGAGTCTGAAGCGTCCTGTCACCAACCAAATCTGAATCTCAGGCAGATATGATGGTTGGAACATTCCCAACATTTGCATTTTGTTCCCAGCTTGCACCCACCATTGTGCCATTTACCATGGGCTGCCCTTCTCAGTACTTGTTGTTCAGGATTATCTTCAAAAGTGGACTTGCCATGGGTCCCATCCATTTCCGGTGATAAGCAAAATCACTCATTGCGTTGTCTTCAACAACGAAGTCCATGTCATCTATTCTAGTTAGGTATGCCATCCTTCCGAACTCCTTCAAACGATCGATTGTGATTTTCCATAGCCTGGTATGAAGAGGCTCAATGGTATCCGCATCAAAATTAATTATTTTTGGCACTTAAGAGAATAATCCTACGAGTCACCTTCCCTAAGGTGCCCCGTTATGGAATCATGGCAGTTAACTCCTCGCTACGCCGTGATCGAGCGTGGAATTGTTTCCTACCAAATTAAGCCATCGCCATCTGTTTCCTTTCACCCCTGATGTGTGTCTTGTGTCTTAGCTCAACAGGCGTTCTTTCGTCTCACTCCATGAGTTGATCTTGAGTGCTCGAACTTCGAGGAGATTGATTCCGGTAGAATTTCATTTTCCTTTTGTCATCGTGTTGGATGAAGATCAAAAAGCAAGGACGTCAAGATCAATATGATGCAACGAACCAACATCTTCAAGAATGCATTGGATCATGAAGATTGTGTCAGCTTTGTGTCCCCTCTGTCTTCTTACCTCACGTCTTGAATCTCGGGACGAGATTCATGTTTAGTGGGGGTGAGTTGTCACAGCCCTAGAATCTGATTGCAAATAGCTGCACAAGCATCCATGCATCATTTGTAAATTTGATTGAAAGTTGAAATGGGGATTGTTCAAACCCTAGCACCAAATGAATTCAACTAGGTTCAAATAAAAATATTTTCAATGAACCCAAAATGCCCTTCATAAATGTTCATCATTTTTGAATTGGTCTAAAACCTCTGCCAAAAATGGTGCACACTTCTCTAGGACACTCTGGATTGTTTGAATGAAATCATAAGTATTGAATTGGGACATTTAAATTTAATAAAATATTTTAAATGTCCAAATAATCTTGAAAGCATTTGAGGGCTATTGAAAATATTTTCAAAAAGGATTTTACAAAATGAATTAGTATTTTTACTAATTCAAAACAGAGCAGAATAAATAGAAAACAGAAACAAATTAGAAAAGACAGAGGAAGAGAGAGAGAACTAGCCTAGATTACATGTAGAAGAAGCCGAGCCGCATGCCCACCCCACCAGGGGCAGCACTGTCTTCTTCCTCCCGCCAGGAGGAGAAGCAGCTGCGTGCCCAGCGCAGAGCCGAGCCGCGCCAGCTCCTGCTTGCCACCTCATGGCGTCTCGGTGCTTCCAACTGCCGCCACGGAGATGCCCTCGTCCCCCTCTGCCTCTCTCCTCTCTCACATCCTCCTCTGGCCCTCTCTCTCTCGCTAGAATAGAGTGCAACCGAGCGCTGCTGTCGCCGTTGTTTGCTGCCATCGCGACCATCGTCCATGCCTCACCTTGCCACCGTGCCAAGAAGAAGCACCACGACCTCTTCTTCCCCCTCGACAAGCCACACAAGTCGGAGCGCTCTGCATCATCGGCATCGTTGTCGTCTTCGAGCTTCGGCAACGCCGACCGCCGCCGTCGATTCGTCGTCACCAAGCCATCCCCGAGCCCGCCGAACATCCCATTCGACTCGCTGTGAGCTCCCGCTAGTTTCCCCCCTTACCCCGTTGTTGCGCGCGTAGTCTAGCTACTTTCCCTGCCGTCCCGTGAGCTTGCTTCTGCCGGCCATGTCGTCGCTATGGCCAGGGCTAGCTATGGCCGCAACCGAGCACATCAACATGCTCAGCACGTCGTCAGGAGCCTAGAACACCCACCTGTTGCTCCCGTCGTGAGCTGAAACGTGGTTTTCGTGGGCGACCGAACTCCGTCCGCCGCCTCGATCGCCGCACGCGCTGTTCCCGGCCACCCCGCGGCCTCCCGTCCGCTCCTTTGGTTGCGGACAAGCAAGGGCTCCTCCCCGGTGCCCTCAGCGAGCCAAACCACCGCACGTAGATCAAATCCGAGCTGCGCCGCCATCATTTTGGTCGCCGCCGGCCAAACTCCGGCGGGCTGACGTGGCCACTTAGTTAGGGACTAATCACCGTTAGTTAAACTCCCACAACCACTGACAGCGGGCCCCACGGCGGGGTCAAACCCAGTCAGCGCTGGATTTCACCGGGATTAAACCATGTTTCACTGACAAGCGGGGCCCACTAGTCAAGTTTGACCTGGACCAGACATGTTGACCGCTCACATCAAAGTGACGTCATGTTGATGCAGTAAATATTTTCTAGGATTTTAAATAAATCAGAAATGATTTATTTATTTCAGAAAATGTTTAAAACTTCTAAAAATCATAGAAAATAATCTATAACTCCAAATGAAATAATTTATATATGAAAAATTATCAAAAAAATGCAGTCTATCCATCTGTACGAGTTTCATTCATGACAAAGCAATTTAACCTTGTTGTATAGATCAAAACAAGTTAATGCACTTTGGAAATTCGTAGTTTGAATATGAATTTGAACCTTTGGTTCAAATTGACTCAAACCCCTCTAGTTTTAGTTGCATTAGCTCAAATCATAACATATAGCCATGTCATGGTCATGCATCATATTGTCACACTGCATTGATTGTGTTCCTTCTCTATTTGCCGGTATTGTCCCCTCTTAATGGACGTAGCTCCCACGATGAGTTCGATGACAACGATGAAGAGTTATACTATCTTCAGAAGTGCCAGGCAACCAAACCCCCTTGTTCATGCCAATACAATCCCACTCTCTCGCTTCTACTCTCTTTGACTACATTAGGACAATAACGATTCAACTGTTACATGATGCGGTAGTTGAATCCATTTCCTGTGCATGACCTGTCATTGCCACAGTAAATAGATGAAACCCACTAGCATGAGTAGGAGTTGTTTGAGTCCTGATGTGCCTACTCATTCATGCTTGTTGTCATGCCTGCTACTGCTTAGAGTTGAGTCAGGTCTGATTCATCGGCGATGAATTGGAATGTGGTGAACATGTCCTACTGTTGAGATCTAAGTGTGTGAACACGATTTGGTAAAGGTAGCGGTGAGAGGCCATGTAGGAGTACATGGTGGGTTGTCTCATTGAAACCGTCCTCGGGAATTGAGTTCTGTGTTTGTGATCCATGAACAGCTACTACCACACGTTGGGCCCTGAAATATGACCCCGCTCGGCTTATTAACCCCCTGTCCTCTGTCCAGGAGTTGCAAGTAGTTTCTGGTGTTTGTAGTATGCTGGAGGTCCTGCGCAGCGCTGACCCAAGGGTTGGGCTGCTATGTGATAGGCACGTGGCCCGGTGTACCGAGTCGCCCGTTTGGTGCCTCGGGAACCCTGTACACATCATTCGAGGCCGTAGTGGAAACCTCGGTCAGACTCCCTGCGGATGGAGCCTGAATAGGTGATAAACCTGGACTAGGGAATTGTGTGGTTAGTCAGGTCGTGGTCTACACCCACGTCGACTTTCGCTTGAAGTCTGCCAAGCACATGTCGTGCGCAGACACTAAGTGGTGGAAACATGTGTGAAGATGTACACCCCTGCATGGTTATAAATGATATATTCGAATAGCCGCATCCGTGATAAAGGACCTCTGGGTTGCCTATATAGTTCATAGACAACCGAAAGTGGATACTATAAATGCGCAAGATAAGCGTGAGTGCTATGGATGGCCTTCTCGTAGGGAGACGGGAGCGGATCCATAGTGGTGTATTGATATGGTGAATATGTGGACTCGTGTGCGCCACCTGAAAAGAGTTACTTGCAGTCATAGTATAGGTTAGCCACCGAGTCAAAGCTGGCTTGCTGCAGCTGAACCCCACAACCCCCTTTGTTGATAATGATGCATATGTAGCTAGTTCTGATGTAAGTCTTGCTGAGTACCTTTGTACTCGCATTTTCTTAATTTATGTTTTGCAGAGAGACTTCAGTCTCACTAGTAGATCCGCGTGGACTTCGACGTTTAGCTTGTTACCTCAGCTACGATGTTGTACCCTTGGGAGGGTCTTGTAGATAGTTAGGCTTCACAGCCTTTTTCATTTGTAGTTTTCCGTACCCAGACATGTTATGCTTCCGTGCTTGTATGCTCTGTATGTTGGGTCCCATGTTTGTAATATCTAGCTCCTCGGAGCCTAATGAATAAATACTTTGATTCATAGAGTTTTGTTGTGATGCCATGTTGTATTTGCACATATCGAGCATATTGTGTGTATTTTATTGAAATGCTTGGTATATGGGGGATCTGACACCTAGTTATTTATCCTTGGTAGCCTATCTTATGGGGAAATGCCTCCTAGTGCTTCCACTGAGCCTTGGTAGCTTGCTGCTGCTCCGGAACACATGGATTGACTGTCATGTGTCCTTCCTTGCTCCTATGTGTGTTCCCTATGAGGAAAGGTCATGCGGTGTATACTGGAGTCGTGTTAGCTTGCTATAGCCTGGCAACACTCGTTGCTGACCAACACGTGCATTGTTGGGTCATGTATGCATGTCCCTGTAATTTAGCGCCACTTTTGGTTTATAACTAGTCATGTTGGCCCGGGTTCTCTGTCATATGGATGCTAGCGACACTATCATATATGTGAGCCAAAATGCGCAAACGGTCCCGGGCCAGGCAAGGTGGCACTCGTGGGGATACCGTGCGTGAGGCCGCAAAGTGATATGATGTGTTACATGCTAGACCGGTGTGACTTAGGATCGGGGTCCCGACACAATGATTGAGCTCTGAACACCACCAAGGTTGGGGCTATCTCCACAACTTAACTGGAGGATCCCAACGACAACAAAGCTTCACCACAATGGAATATGGCTCCAAGGTGACCTCACCCGTCTAGGGCGCCCTAGCACCCAAGAGGAACAAGCTCAAGGGTACCAAGCACCCAAGAGTAATCAGCTTCTCAACTTGTAACTTCCATGTATCACCATGGAGAACTCAAACTGATGCACCAAATGCAATGGCAAGGGCACATGGAGTGCCCAAGTCCTTCTCTCCCAAATCCCCCCAAAGTAACAAATGCTAGGGAGGAAAATTAGAGGAAGAACAAAGAAGAGAACACAAAGAAATCCAAGATCTAGATCCAAAGGGTTCCCCTCACATAGAAGAGAAAGTGATTGGTGGAAACGTAGATCTAGATCTTCTCTCTCTTTCCCCAAAAAAACTATCAAGAATCCATGGAGGGATTGAGAGATAGCAAGCTCGAATAAGGTCAACAATGGGGAAAGAACACGAGCTCAAAGGATAAGGTTCATTGGGGAAGAAGACCCCTTTTATAGGTGGGGGAAAATCCAACCGTTATGCTCACAGCCCGCACCGAGCTGTACTACTGCTCCAAGGAGCGGTACTACCACTAGGGCGGCAGTAGCCCTTTGAAAAACAATAGCAAGGAGGCAAAATTCTAGTAGAACCGTCGAAGCGGTACTACCGCTTGTCCTCACGGTACTACCGCTAGGGGTAGCGGTACTACTGCTTGCGAGCGGTACTAAAAAATACATTCGTGCCTACCACCGCTGGCTTATGATGAGTTTTTGGTCCGGAGTTGAAGTAGGCACGGAAGTAGCCGCGGAAATAAAAAATTACATCCCCTCCAAGCGTAGTACCGCCTCCATGAGCGGTAGTACCGCTGCAACCTTTTTGAGGACACCAAAACTGACACAACTTCTGCAAACGGACTCCAAATTCAACGAAACCACGTTTGTTGGAAAGCCAACAACATGGGCTAAGATAATATTAATAGAAATAACAATAAGAAGAAAATGAGAACAGGCCCATAAGAAAATTGTGAGAACCCTTCCTCGAAAGAGACCGGAAAAACCTTCAACACTGAAAACACAATACAAGATGCATGCGAACTCCGTTTTTGATGAACTGAAGCTTGTCAATAAGATGACCATAAGCTCAAAATATCACAAGGAGAAAACCAAACAAGAACCAAGAAAGATGATGCAAGCATGCAATGGTTTGAGCGATATGATCAAGCTACTCACTTGGGAGCCCCCCTTGCTACTATGGCAATTGAACCTATAACCTGGTCTCCAAACTACCACCATGAGACTGGTAAATAGAGAACCTATCAAGGGAAAACCTTTGCCTTGCACAAAGTCCACTTGAGCTAGATGTTGACGATCTTGACTTCCTCAAGTTGGACCACCTTTCTTGATTGCGTTAGCTTGGTGAAGGCTAGTAGATTGCTCCCCCAAACTCCACTATGGGTGAGCCACTCTTCGGCACATCTTCACAAGTCCATTGTCACCACAATGGACGGAAAGCTACAAGCATTTGATCTCTTCGTGATGCATCACTTGAACTAGCACACCACAACCTTGATTTGATATCATCCTCCATGGGTTGTATGTGATCTTCCTCTTGACGCAAGCCCATGGAAGATAACCTAACCCCGCATAGAACTCTGACAAAGACCATGGTTTGTACACAAAGCATACTTGACAATGCTCACCATACCATGGGATCGCTTGATCCCTCTCGGTACATCTTCTACGCTTTGTGTGTTGATCAACTTGAAATACTCTTTGTACTTAGTCTTGATCAACCTTGAACCTTTCCAACTCTCTTCATTTGGATGATGTCTTGAAGGTAAACATGAATGATTACACACTCTTCTTCTTCAAGACATGCTTGCAATAAGCTCAACACTCACATGACCAATCTTTGGATAATTCCTTAATGGCACCTTTGTCAACTCATAAACTCCTTGAAACCAACACATGGACTTCAAGAAAAGCCTATGGACAAATCTTTCAAATATAACTCAAGGCAACCATTAGTCCATAGAGATTGTCATCAATTACCAAAACCAAACATTGGGGCACCGCATGTTATTTCAATCTCCCCCATTTTGGTAATTGATGAAAATCACTTTCAAGAGAGTTTATACAAGGAATTATGTACAAATAATGCATGCGCATGAGATGCAAATCCTTAAGAACAAAACCAAAGCAATAAGAAGAAGTAACTCTCCAAACTTCTTCACAAAAACTATCTCTCCAAACTTGTTCACAAAAACTCTCTGAAACTTCTCCCCCTTGGCATCGATTGCCAAAATGGGCGAAAAGTTAAGAAAGCCAATATAAATTATGCTCCTCCATAAATAGTGTATTTCTCAACAAGAGTGTTGAATGCAATGCACATATCCAAAGGTAAATACTTGGAGGAAGAAAAACTATATTGAGGTCCAAAGATTGCAAAATAATGCTATGCCACAAAGACATAACAAAGAGATAAACAAGCAATCAAGCATTCAAACGATATCAATTGAAACATGGTACCAAAAGATACTAATTTAACCAACTAGAACAAAGATCCTACGAGCCACGTGAATAAAAGATATTATGATAAGAACAAAGGAGTTTTCTAAAGAAACTAGACAAGCTCCCCATGATTTGTGCACAAATAAGAATTTTTTATTTGGATACAATGTGCACAAAATAGGATCATCACTCCCCCAAAATCAATAGAAACTCACAACAAGTGCAAGCGGGAATGAAGAAAACTAAGACTAGCACTTGGAACAAACAAATGGTTGATCAACATGTAAAAGAGGCATCTTA
The DNA here is from genome assembly GCA_902687465.1 of Secale cereale. Classification (NCBI taxonomy): domain Eukaryota; kingdom Viridiplantae; phylum Streptophyta; class Magnoliopsida; order Poales; family Poaceae; genus Secale; species Secale cereale. The sequence goes on along the minus strand of LR738710.1, from coordinate 470,968,903 downwards.
GGAATAGGCTCAACCAAAACCGATGTGTGTGAGTCATGGCAATGCACTTGAGAAGAATAAGATGCAGATGAGCATTAAGCATCCATATAGTCTTGAATGAATGAGATACACGGTGCAAGGCATGTCATTCCCATACACAACAAGCAAATGGGTTCACAGGCTCACTAATAAGCAAAAAAGAATAACTAACGCTTGTGACAACCCATGGTGAAGAAAGAAAATGATAGCTTGTCAAGAGGAGGGATACCAATCGAGATGGCAAAAGCCTCATCAAGACAAGCAAGAGACAAAATATCTTCACCACACATGTCGGTGTACAAAAAGAGGGGTACACTTTTTGTACCCCTATTGTCGTGGAATTAACATGGCAGATGTCTGGTTTAACGGACTTAGTCGTGAGGCCGCGCATCTATGTGGTAGCTTGAGAGGGGTTGAGCGGAATCGAGAGACGCGATGCAAGACAAGGGTTTAGACAGCTTCGGGCCCCGGGAAACATCATCCGGTAATAACCCTACATGCTGTTTGAGGCTAGGTCTCATTATGATCCTCATGGTGTCGCCGGTAAACCGGCTCTTTGTGTCTAGCCCTAGAAACTTGTGAGAACCTGTCTCAACTTGTCCCTCTTTGGGGAGCCCTGCCCCTCCTTATATATGACGAAGGGGCGGGTTACATGACTAGTCCTAGTAGGATTAGGATTGTTTAATTACAAGGAGTCCTAGTATTGCTTCCTTTGTAAGAGAATATTCCTTATGCTTTCTTCATAAACCGGCCCACCATAACGCAAACCGGCCTTCTGGACCTTAGGCCTTGTCATCCGTGATCCGCCAGCCGGATTACTAGTAAATTGCCAAGTGTAAACCGTCTCAAGTAAACCACCAAGTCCGGCCGGGTCATAATTCCGGCCGGTTCATACCGCGGGGTATATCCTCGACATTAGCCCCCAAGTTTAGCTTGGATTTATCCATGGTAAACTTATGCTGCAAAATAAACACAAGAGCGAATCTGACAGGTTGTGCTCCGGGTTAAGAATTTCTTGTAAACCGGCATCTGACCATCCTTAAGTCCTTGTCCTTTCCTTCTTCTAGAAAATCCGGGTCAACAGACCAGCTTCATAATCAACTTGTTTGTATAGAAAATATTGTAAATCAAGAATCTATTTGAATCGGCCTTCAACGATCTGATTTGACAAAAATATTGGTCCTGAAATATTCAACTGATATCTAGCCAGCTTGAAGATGTAGAACTTGCCGGTTTATGATTGCCAAAATTACCGGGTTATAAAAACTGATGATCCCGGGTCATGACTGTTTGTAAATGCCGGGTTATTGTTGCCAACACCGGGTCACACAATTGATCTTCCTGGTTTGTTCAAAACTGAGAATTTGAATATATTCCTCCTTTATATGCATATTACCTGTAGCCCCCAAGTCTTAAGAGAGAAACATAGTGATATCTTAAGACTTGTTTCAATATAAATGTTGCAACCTTGAAGAGATCTAGATTTGTTCATCCCAGTCACTGAATATTCCATATTATATAGCCCCCAAGTGTCGGGTTGTCATGCTTGCATCAACCTGGGACTTGTAATTTGCATAATGCTCAAAAACTTCATGTAAACTTGAAGAAATCCGGATTGTCGGGTCATTATGAAATAATGAACAGGGACTTTGCATATACTTCATTGAAAATAGCATTGTATAATCTTGAAGAAATCCGGATTGTTCATCCCAATCACTATGCAACTGAATATTCCATATTATGTAGCCCCCAAGTGCCGGGTCATTTATGTAATAATGAGCAGGGACTTTGAAAATATGATCATGTAAACTTGAACAGCAACGTGTAGCCCCCAAGTGCCGGGTTATTATGCAATAATGAACAGGGACTTTGTAGATATAATCATTGAAAATAACATTATATAATGTAACTTCCATCGTGGGGTTTGAACCCATGTCCACAAGGTTAAGAGCTTTGTGCTTTACCAACTGAGCAGTGGACCCTTCAATATAATGGATTAATACTTGTGTACCTTGAATTGTTGACATGAGCGATTGGTAGCCCCCAAGGGCCGGCTCAATATGATGTGATGAGTCGGGTCTTCAATAAGGCCAGTAAAAATGACTTTGCATTAGCCCCCAAGTGTCATGGTGCATGCTTGCAGCGACATGAGACTTGTGTATTTGACGTAAATTCAATTTGAATAATGTAGCCCCCAAATGCCGGGTTGTAAGTCTGCAGCAACTCGGGACTATTCCTTTGTAGAATAAATCACTTCCATCGATGAAATAATATCCATTGCGCTTAAAGAGACTTTGAAAATCTCAATCATAATGTTGGTATTTGATAACCATGATAAAAATCCAGCCATGTTAGCTATTAAAGATTTGAATAATATAGTCCGGTTTGAAAACCGGTTCCAGTGATGTTTGATCACAATTGGGCCGGGTTAATAAACACCGTTCATTATTTTATCTCATACTGGCGACTTTAATCAAGTGTGCTTGACATCCTTAATCCGGTAGGCATAATTGAGCGTGTAGATTTTGATGAGGCTCTTGGCCCTCTTGGCGTTTGCCCAACGATTGTTCTGGGTTATGATAAACACCGGTTTAACTCTTGCTGGTGTTTATGACCCAGACTTTGAACTTATGCTGGTGTTCATGACCCGGAATTTTTCTTTGTAGACATGTGGTCAACTTTGACGTTGCCCAGTTCCGGATCAAAAACCATAGAAACACATGAAAACACAAACACAAAAACACAGGTTTGCAAATAAGACCATGTAGTCGAGGCTTTTTGCGAGCTGCCAGGCTCCAAATCGAGCTTATGATTCGAATACGATCATATAAACCGGACCGCAAGGGGCTAAGCTAGGATTCGAATACGATCCATAGCCCCCTTGGGATCGTGAAATGTTAGCCAAGCAATGGATTCGAATACGATCCAAGGAGCTTTTTATGATTCGAATACGATCATATGAACTGACCGCAAGGGGCTAAGCTAGGATTCGGATACGATCCATAGCCCCTTTGGGATCGTGAAATTTTAGCCAAGCAATGGATTCGAATACGATCCAAGGAGCTTTTTATGATTCGAATACGATCCAAGGAGCTTTTTATGATTCGAATACGATCATATGAACCGACCGCAAGGGGCTAAGCTAGGATTCGGATACGATCCATAGCCCCCTTGGGATCGTGAAATTTTAGCCAAGCAATGGATTCGAATACGATCCAAAGGGCTTTGTTATGTTCTCTTTGGTTCGAATGCGACCTATGTTTGAACAGGAATGGCTATGTTCTCTTTGGTTCGAATACGACCTATGTTTGAACAGGAAGCCCTTTAGTAGGTTTGGCTATGTTCTCCTTGATTCGAATACGACCTATGTTTGAACAGGAAGCCCTTTAGTAAGTTTGGCTATGTTCTCTTTGGTTAGAATACGACCTATGTTTGAACAGGAAGCCCTTTAGTAAGTTTGGCTATGTTCTCTTTGGTTCGAATACGAACTATGTTTGAACAGGAAGCCCTTCAGTGTATGTAGAAGCAGGGTACCTATACGGGATTTGCACTATGCGGAAAACCTTCTTTGGTCCCTTATAGAATTGTCTTGCATAGCCAGATAGGCTGATCAAAGTATCTTATTTTCTTAATGAAAATGATATATAACAAGAGAAAGAAACTGTAGATGGTTATCACCATAAGATATTTATATTGGAAAAAAAGAGCTGACCCCCCGGTTTATTGAGGGCGCCGGTTTATTCATTAATCATAATATATACATAGGATACAGCAGAGCTCATAGCTCAGGTATAGTAGGGCCGCAAGAGAGCGATGTTCCACGGCCTCTTTGTCTCTTCTTCTGATGTCCGTGAGTCCTTGTGCTCTCGAACGTCCACCAGATAATAGGAACCGTTGTGTAGATTCCTGCTGACCACAAAGGGCCCTTCCCAAGGCGGGGATAGTTTGTGCATGTCTGTTTGGTCTTGGATAAGCCGGAGTACCAAATCTCCCTCCTGGAACGTCCTGGTTTTGATCCGGCGGCTGTGATATCTGCGCAAGTCCTGTTGATAAATCGCGGATCGTGCTGCTGCGATGTCACGCTCTTCATCCAGCCGGTCCAAACTGTCTTGCCTGCTCATTGGCCGCTTCAACATAAGCTGTCACCCGTGGCGAATCATGAAGGATATCACTTGGAAGGACTGCTTCGCCAATCTTGCCGATGAAGACGTGGATGTCGCCGAAGGGAACCCGGTACCCGTATTCGATTGAATCGGCCTCCGGTCCCCAGCCTGCGTCGTCGATGTAGATCCGGCCGCGACGACTCTTGGTCATCCGGCCGACTGCATAGCCCTTGAGTCCTTCAAAGCTGCCCTTCAAGAACTCGAAACCATCGTGCGGAGGCCCCACGGTGGGCGCCAACTGTCGTGGAATTAACACGGCAGATGTCCGATTTAACGGACTTAGTTGAGGAACCATCGCACGGGTTAGCTTGAAGGGGTTAAAAGCACACAAAGGACACAGAGGTTTTATACTAGTTCGGCCCCTTTGAGGAAGGTAAAAGCCTACGTCTAGTTTGGTTTGGTATTGCTTGGGCGTCGATGAACAGGGCGCTGATTGCTTGCCTGCGTCTCGACGGGTTATTGCCTGTCCCTGAACCGTCGCCGGGTCGTCCCTTTATATAGAGGCGACGCCCGGTCCGGTTTACAGAGTCCCGAGGCCGGCTCATATTTGTGTCCGCCTTGGTCTCTGCTCTTTCTTCCTTGTCTCTCAAGTTACATGATAAGACGGTTTACAAACCGTAACTCTATACATGGGCCCTAAGCCTTCATGGGCCGTAACCTCTACTGAGCTTTACAGTTACACAACTATATCATCATAATCCGGTTTACCCTAGCCGGTTTACACCCGCTAGTAATATCCCTGACACTTATGACTGTGCACGGGCAGCCTGAGCCACGATGCCATCAAACCAAGCATGGCAAGGGAGGCAAGCTGGGGCAAGACTGAAGCTTGATGGAGACTGGAGCGACGCCAAGAACAAGACCACGAAGAGCAAAGGGACGAAGAGGCTTCCCCCGGCAGGATCCTTGCCGGGGCTGGCTCTGGCAGCCCCGGCAAGGCCCTTGCCGCGGCAGCTCGCCCCGCGCCTACGGAGCGAATCACCCTTGAGTCCACCGCCCCCATGGGGCGAGGATTCGGGAGATATCCCCATGGTGGCATGCAGATATTTGTGAAGACCTTCCAGATCAGATGCAAGATAAGAAGACGACGACCCTTGGCAGGATTCCAGCCAAGGAGGTCCACAAGGCCCCCGGCAAGCACCTAGCCGGGGATGACAGCAAGCGTCGCGGCAAGACCCTTGCTGGGGCCCCGGCAATGCCCTTGCCGAGGACACTCACAGGGCCACCATCAGGCCCGCACCAACTCGGTTTCCACTGACCACGCATGTTGCCGACCCGACCAGCTGGACAGGCTCCTACGTGGCAACCCACAGATCTTCATGGAGACCCGCCGTTGTGCCACCTCAGCTGCCTGTCTGCCTACATGGCACCTCGGGCACCGCTGGCCAGGGCGCGTGTCGACACGAGGAGGAGCGGCGACGGACAAGACGGGCGTCTCCCCTCGTCCCCGATAAAGCAAGGACACCTAAGTAGGGCGCATTAAATGCACCTTGTCCTGTAATGCGAGGGATAACCTCGCATCACTATACCCTTTCAACCTCGTGTGTGCCATTGTGGCAACCCCTTTTCCCTATAAAAGGAGGCCCGAGGCAACCAGGAGGAGGATTGGGCTTTTCGGAACCCCTCACGACTCTTTTGGAGCTCCTCGTTAGCTGAAGAACACCAACATATAATCCACCAAAGTAGGAGTAGGGTTTTACGCATCTTTGCGGCCTGAACCTGGGTAAAGGAACCGTGTCCTGATCGTTAGATCCGCTCTTCTCTCAACCCCGCGCCCCGCAACCGTAGTAGGGATTCTTGTGATCCCATAGGTGTCGATCCAAATACACCGACATCTTTGGCGTGCCAGGTAGAGGCGCTTGCGCAGTTGTGAGAATCGGCTCTGGTGATCGGCCCGACGCTCTCTCGTCTTCATGGCCCTTTGAGGAAGCTAGAAGACTTGCTTTCGAGCGGCTGCAAATAAAAAGCTAAGTTACATCGAACTGTAGATATTTCTATCCTATCATTTAAAGTTGTTATCCTCGGAGCTGTCATTCCTTGTGCAAAAAGAAACCTGCACGCGGATGGGGCCCTTCCCGATCGACAACGCCTTGTTCTGTTTCGAGTCAGCTCAACAGTTCAAATGACTGCGTTGAAACGGTAGGGTAGCCTTCCGCGACTGACAAAGCTCTCCACTCTAACTCGAGTCAAACTCAACAGTTCGAGCGGCTGCGTTGGGAGCGGCAAGGTGGCAGACCCTTCCGCAATTGACAAAGTTCTCGACTCTGACTCGAGTCAAACTCGACAGTTCGAGCGGCTGCGTTAAGAGCGGCAAGGTGACAAACCCGGCAGCACGCTCACCCGGCAGGCCAATGGGGACCCGTCCCCAAGACGCCGCTTTGGGTATTTCGTGCCGGCAAGCCTACCCAGTTAACGTAGGGTGGAAACACAGGGAGGCAGCAAATAGGAAAATAACATGCATGATTCTGAAGTTATTTCAAAGTTATATTACATCATGCCATCGCTGCGGTTCTAACTAAAGATAAAATTTGTCTTGGGCATGAACTCGCAGCGGCAAAGGAGAACGGGATATCTAATCCCGGCGCTGGCCCTCCACCCTCTTGATTTCATCGATGCGGCTGATGACAGGCTTGATGCGCTCCTTGAGTGCCGTGAGGTTGGCATCCTCCGGTAAGCTGTCCATCGCGGCTTCGAAGTTGAGGGCGGGGTTCCAGAACGCCACCTTGGTGAGGACCTTGGTCATGACTCCTCGGCAGAGCCGCCGGGCCTCCCCGGCGAGCGTGGCCGTTCTGTTGGAGTGAAGGTCAGTCAAGGCGCTAAGGACGCCCTCGAAGAACAGGGTCAACTTGGCATGGACGGACCTGCTCCATTCAGGGGCATACCTCACGTTCGGCATCCCCATGAGGGCCAACTGTGAGGTAACCCTGCCGGCGACGTCCTCCAGCCGGCTGATCCACCTATTCTCCTCCACCACGTATTCCTGGTGGGAGGCACCCTCGTCTTCCCGCAGCTGCTTCTCCTCCTCCAGGCTCTTGGCCAAGGCCCCCTCCCGAGCAGAGCTCTCCGCCAACATCTTCTCGAGATTCTCTAGCCTCAGCCTGAGATCTCTGATGAAGCCTTGCGCCTCGGAGAGCTCCCCAGTCTTGCTGATGACCACTCCCTGCGCCTCTGTCACGGCACGGTTGTGCCTGGTCTTCTCGTCAGACAGCCTGAGGGCCTGCTCCTTCAGCCCGTCCCGTTCCACTTCCAGCTCTTGTATCTTGCTGGCGTGAGCCAGAGCCTGGGCATCGAGCGCCTCCTTGTGCCTCTGCCCCAGCTCGTGAGTCCGCCGCTCGACAAGAGCCTCAAGCTCCTCATCCTTGCCGCGGAGTGTCGCGGCAAGCTTCGCCTCACGCGCGGAGAGGTCTTCCTCCTGGGAATCGAGGGCGGCTTGATGCTGGTTCCGGGCGGCCTCCGCCGCGGCAGCCGAATTCGCCGCCTCTTCTTGGGCCTTCTCGATGGCGGCCATCTTCATGATGAGCTCCACGTTGCGCTGGGCCAGATCTTCTTGGGAGGCCCTCTGCTCCTCGCGGGACTGGTGGAACCAGGCTTGCCCCTCAGCGACGCGTGCCTGGAAGTCCGCCTCCGCCTCGTCCACCGCCGCCATTCTGGACTTAACCTTGTCCAAACGAGCGCGGTAGAGCGCCTGGAGCTTCCGGAAGTTGCCCCCCATGGCCCGGAAGAGCTGCTCCTCTGGGGAGCCGTCCCCGCCGGTGCTCGGTTCTTCAACAACCTCGAGCCCAGCGGCGGCGAACACCTCATCGTCAAAGACTTCCTCCCCGGCAGGCACCCGGGAGCTTGACGCCCCGGCAAGGTGGACGAAGAGGTTGTCGCTCACCTTCAGATACTTGCCGGGGCCCGGGGGCGCGGAGGAAGAGGGCTGGTCATCAGTCGCCCCCTCCTCGGTTGTGGCCTTGCCGGCCTCCCCGGCAGGTCCACCGCCAGCGTCCTCGGCGGCACCCTTGGCGGCGTCCTCGGCAGTCTCGTCCACGGCGGCCTCCTCGGCGGCGATCTTGTCGGCCTCCGCCGCGGCCTCCTCAGCGACCTCCTTGATGACGGCGTCCACATCCTCCACATCCGTTGGAGGAGAGCCTGGGCCGTGACGCGGGAAGTGAAGTCAAGAAAAAGCACAAGGGAAAAGCAATGGCGAAAGGCGGGCAACTCACCAGCGTCGGGCTGTGCAGCGGAAGTTCCCTCCCCGCCGGCGTTGGACGCCCGGGGCGGGCCGCCAGCACCCATGTCCTCCTCCTCCTCCTCCATGCTTGTGAGCTCCATGCTTGGTGCCCTTGCCGGGGACGTCTCTCGTGGTGGCGTGGTCGATGGGGGTGGCGTGTTGGGAGTGGCCCCCCGCGGCTCCTCCTGCTGCTGCTCCCGTCCTACGGAACCGGCAAGGTCGACGCCTTCAGCATCTGACGCCTACTACATGTCGAGCGAGAAAAGGTTGGCGGACTTACGCTGGGGGTTGTGCCGGGGGCTACCGTCGGAGCTGCTCAACACCACCAGGGGTGTCTCTGTAGCCCCGGCCGGGGGCTGGCTGCTCGCTGAAGCCTTGGCCCTCTTCACCCTCTGGGCCAATGTCTCTGCGTCTCTGAAGAAGCAAGGACAAGTTAAGATGAGTGGCATGATCAAGAGAGATGGGGGTGACGATGAAGAATACTTACTCGTCATCCATCTCCTTCTCCTCTGCCGTCTTCCTCTTCCTCTTCGGGTTGAGCGGCCCGAGGTCGAAGGGGAGCTCCACGTCGCCCTCCGAATCAACGTCTGCCGGGGGAGGCGAAGGAGGGAGCGGAGTTCGTGCGCGCCTCGACGGAGAGGGAGCTGCCGCTTTCTTCTTCTCGGTGACCTTCACCGACTTCTTCGCCGCCGTGGCCCTCGTGAGGCACCCAGAATCCTCCAGGGCCAATTGAGGCTGCGCAGCCTTGCCGGGCCGGACCGGCTCGCCGGAGCAGGCCCGCCGCAAGACTCGCCCTCTTCCCCTGATTGGCGCCGAGCCAGCCGCCACGTCCTCCGACGACGATGACTCATCGGCCGCGTCCTCAACCAGTGGGACCCCGGTGCTGGCGCTGCTAGCTTCTCCGGTAGCCGCTGCCCACTGGGCAAACTCCTCCTCCTCCGCAGCCGCGGCGTCCTGGTCCTCCATACCTCCGGCGCTGCCAGCCTCCTTGATGAGCTGTGCCTCCTTTGCCCTGGCGGCGATGTATTCCAGCTCCTCTAGGGTGGTGTCCCTGACGAGCCACCGCTCGGCGTCGGGATTGACGCACACCTCGACCAGGGAATCAAAAAACTGCTGCACGACCTCGTCCTCCAGCTCCTGCCAGCTCGGGACGGGGCCGTGCGCGCTACATTCTGGCATCATGGCGACGATTTCGGACTGGCGCGAATTGTTGCACAGCGGGACCACTCCCGTTGGCAGCTTGAAGAGTTGCCCCTTGACATCCTTGCCGGCCTTGGCGGCGGCCTTCGCAGCCTTGCCGATCCGCTCGACCTCGCCGCCGTGACTCACATCCAGCTGGAAGAGCCGCTGACAGAAATGGGCATGTCCCATCACTGTAAAGTTGTGCTTGAGGCCAGTGCGGAGCCGCATGACGTCGGTCGGGTTCCTGAAGAGCCAAGCCGGCCTCCCCTTTTGGTGCAGCGGAGCGATCCGACGACGGATGAAATCCGCCCCGGTCATCTCGAGGGTGAGTCCGGCTTGTACAAGCCGAGTAATCCTAGTGACGGCGACGGCGAGCTTCCCGTCGGCGGCGTCGACGTTGCTCCAGTCGCTGCCGTGGACCGGTGGACCTTGCAGAACGTTGGCGGCTCGTCCTCCTCGATCTAGCACCACCGGCCGCGCCATTCGTCCCACCTCTCCTTCACGGCGCCCTCCGGGTACACCACCTTGAGTCTCGGAATCCAGGCGATGCCTCCGGAGACCAAGCCTCCCGGCTGGATCCGAGGGATGAAGTAGTGGCGGAAGAGCGCCGTGTTGGGCTGCAGTCCGACAAAGCCCTCACAGAGGTGCGCGAAGAAGGCCGTGCACGCCACCGCATTTGGGGTGAAATCCAAAAGACGGAAGCCAAAGGTGTGCATGATGTCGCAGAAAAAATCGAAGAAGGGAGGGCACAACCCGCAGGAGAAATAATCAACGAAGAAGGGGTACCGATTTGAGCTGGGCGGAGCGCAGGCGGCCGGAACGACGCGCGTCGCCGGGTGGCCCAAGCCCTTCGCCCGATCCACCGTCTCCGCTCCCCAAAGGGGTTTGAAGACGGCCTGGAGCTCGAAGACGTCGACCGACGATGGGATGAAGATGACGGCCTTCGTCCGATCCGCCGTGAATACGCCCTCCGGCGGCGCCGAAGGCCCGACACCCTTGGCCGCCCCTTTGCCCTTGGCAGGTTTGGACGCCATGATGGCTGAATGGGAAAACTGAGGGAAGGGGATGGCGAAGCAACGGCGGCAGACGACGGCGAAGGCTTCAGAAGGAAGGAAGCAAGGGAACAACGGCTCTGAGATTGGAAAGGGCACGAGGAAAGTGGAGGAAGTGAGCAGCGCACTCGCGGTTATTCCTTTTTATGGGGAAGGCACGGGCCGCCTCCTTTCACATTTACTGCGACGTGACGCATGTGTGCGGAAACTGCCCCATGCATGCCGACCACGTCACGCACGCCCCTCAACCCCGCGCCGCGCGCGCGGGCCGTGGGAGGCGAAGCGCGCGGAAATTTTACCACGGTGAGAACCAGCCCGCCTGCCCGCGCACCGTTCTAGGCCTGGCCCAACAACGTGTCGCGCTTATGTGTGGCCTAGGCCCGGGGGCTCCTGTCGGTGTACAAAAAGAGGGGTACACTTTTTGTACCCCTATGACTGTGCACGGGCAGCCTGAGCCACGGTGCCATCACACCAAGCATGGCAAGGGAGGCAAGCCGGGGCAAGACTGAAGCTTGATGGAGACTGGAGCGACGCCAAGAACAAGACCACGAAGAGCAAAGGGACGAAGAGGCTTCCCCCGGCAGGATCCTTGCCGGGGCTGGCTCTGGCAGCCCCGGCAAGGCCCTTGCCGCGGCAGCTCGCCCCGCGCCTACGGAGCGAATCACCCTTGAGTCCACCGCCCCCATGGGGCGAGGATTCGGGAGATATCCCCGTGGTGGCATGCAGATCTTTGTGAAGACCTTCCAGATCAGACGCAAGATAAGAAGACGGCGATCCTTGGCGGGATTCCAGCCAAGGAGGTCCACAAGGCCCCCGGCAAGCACCTTGCCGGGGATGACAGCAGGCGCCGCGGCAAGACCCTTGCCAGGGCCCTGGCAAGGCCCTTGCCGAGGACACCCACAGGGCCAGCATCAGGCCCACACCAACTGGGTTTCCACTGACCCATGCATGCTGCCGACCAGACCAGCTGGACAGACTCCTGCGTGGCAACCCACAGATCTTCATGGAGACCCGCCGTTGCGCCACCTCAGCTGCTTATCTGCCTACATGGCACCTCGGGCACCGCTGGCCAGGGCGCGTGTCGACACGAGGAGGAGCGGCGACGGACAAGACGGGCATCTCCCCTCGTCCCCGATAAAGCAAGGATACCTAAGCATGGCGCATTAAATGCACGTTGTCCTGTAATGCAAGGGATAACCTCGCATCACTGTACCCTTTCCACCTCCTATGTGGCACTGTGGCAACCCCTTTTCCCTATAAAAGGAGGCCCGAGGCGACCAGGAGGAGGATTGGGCTTTTCGGAACCCCTCACGACTCTTTTGGAGCTCCTCGTTAGCTGAAGAACACCAACATATAATCCACCAAAGCAGGAGTAGGGTTTTACGCATCTTTGCGGCCCGAACCTGGGTAAGGGAACCGTGTCCTGATCATTAGATCCGCTCTTCTCTCAACCCCGCGCCCGCAACCGTAGTAGGGATTCTTATGATCCCATAGGTGTCGATCCAAATACACCGACAACATAAGAGTGTGTCAAGATGTTATGAGATAAGACCGCACATAAGGCACACACTTTCACGGAGCCACCAAAGAAATAATACTAGAAGGAAAAGGTGGACGTGAAAGAAAGGGATGTCAACTATATATGCAACTTCTCTCAAGTGTATAAGATTCTAGGTAGATGAATGTGATAGCCTGGCTTATTAGGGATGATAGACTACTTGCCAGGGATATTATTACTAGGTATAAACCGCCCAGGAGGGGCCGGCTTATGCCTATGGAGATTATTTCTACTGAAGCCCAGCCAAACATGGGGCCAGGCGCTTTAGTCCAAGAAGCTTAAAGCCCAAGAGGCGTTAGGGCCCATGATTTGTAAACCGCCATATGATGTGTAACTTACAATGTAAGATAGGAAGGATAGAAACCGAGCCGGACACATTTATGAGTCGGCCTCGGGATTTCGTAAACCGGACCGGGCGTCACCTCGTATATAAAGGGATTACCCGGCGATGGTTCAAGGAGAGAACAACAGTTCGAGACACAGGCAAAGCGAATTCGCTCCCTGGTCATCGAAACCCTAGCAATATTACACCAAACTAGACGTAGGATTTTACCTTCATTGAAGGGGGCGAACTAGTATAAAATCCTTGTGTCCTTGTCCGCTTTAACCCCTTTAAGCTAACCCGTAGAGATGGCCTCACGACTAAGTCCCTTCGCTAGGACATCTTCCGTGACAAAACCACGAAAGTTGGCGCCCACCGTGGGGCTATCGCACGATGGTTTCGAGTTCTTGACTGGCAGCTTTGAAGGACTCAAGGGCTATGCAGTCGGCCGGATGACCAAGAGTTGTCGCGGCAAGATCTACATCGATGATGCAGGCTGGGGCCCTGAGGTCGATTCAATTGAATACGGGTACCGGGTCCCCTTTGGCGGCATCCACGTCTTCATCGGCAAGATCGGCGAACCGGGCCCTGAGCCGGACATCTTCCCCAACATCATCGAGCCAGCTTAGCGTGGGAGATCTACCCGGATTCAGCCCGCCATGAAGCACGTCTTTGTTGGAGTTGTTCATGAAGTGCAAGCTGAGGATGGATCAGACTCTGGCAGTGAGACTGTTGTCTATTCCGGCGACGAATCGTCCTCTGGAGAAACAAAATCTTTATACCTGTTGCAGGATGGCCGGTCTGAGGGTTGTTCCGACGGTGATAGTATTCCGGACACCTTTGATCCGCCGAACCGGGTCGCCATCTTCATGGCTGGATCACAACCTATGCAGGAGTCATCAACTATAGCGGCGTTAATAACAGACACGGCGGGAGCTAGGGCTGGAGGTCCTGATCCGTCACCGGCCGAAACTTTGTCCGCCTTGGTCGATACTTTGACAACGCTGTTAACGGTGGAGGTAGCCCAGGACAATAAGGAGAAACATGATGCGGAAGTCGTTCAGGTGAAAAGCCGGATAGATCAAGCCAAGTTGGACCTAGCCGCTGAGAAAACCAGGATGGCTGCGAAACAGGTGAGTTAGATGCTCAAGCTTATCGACTCATGTTGGATCAGACCGCCTCACACGAGGTAATGAGGAGAAGGTGGCGATCTCGTCTGCCATCGTTTTACGAAGTAAGGAACCTTTTTAGCACACCAGGAGCAGGGTCCAGTAACCAGCCGGAGGTAAACCGAGGAGGAGCACCGGGCACAGGAGCATCAGTCCAGCCACAGGCTGCGGAGCCAACCCGCCAGGTTGTCCCATTACCGCATGTGCCTACTCCGCCCGGTCATTATTCTAATCCATTGGATAACATCGTCGCCGCCGCTTCACGACTGGCCGCCCTTCCCATTGAAGGAACGTGCTCCGTGGCGGTGGAGGCGCGACGGGCCAGGGAGTTTTTGGAAACGGCGCTAACTCAACAACAAGCTTATTCTCACAGCCGTGAGAGGATTCATTCAACCCCTCGCCCAAGCTGGAGTTATACCAGGCACCTGGATGAACCGGCCGTGTCAAGCAGCGCGCGAAGACGTAACCCGCCGCGAAGGGATGATCCGACAGGAGAAGATGCGAATGCTCAGGACGTGGTGGATCAGGGCAGGCAGCGCCGAGAGGCCGAGTTAGCAGCACAGTACGAAGCCCGCTAGTCAACGCCGGTTCGTCCATCTACCTCAGTTGAACCGGGGGTGATGTCCAGCTCCTTGGGAGTGCCTTGTCTTACTCCCGCTTTATGCAACGTAAAATTGCCCAAATATTTCAAAGGACCACGCAAGGTGCCCAACTACATGGTGGATCTATCCCCAGAGACATGGGTCGAAAGCTATGAGATGCCAATGGAGATGTTGGATGTAGATGATGCAGCGTGCGCTAAGTATTTCACAATGATGTTGGAGGGCACAGCTCGCACTTGGCTGAAAGGCTTGCCACCCAATTCCGTCGGATCATGGGCCGAATTGCACCGCCGGTTTATTAATAACTTCAAAGACACGTGCAAACAGCCAATGTCTATCGTCGATTTAGTTGCCTGCGTTCAAGGAGAGCACGAGTCAACAAGTAATTGGGTGCGTCGAGTGTCGAAGATCCTACATTCCTCCAACAGCATCAACCCAAGCACAGCAGTTGTAATCTTGGAAGGCAATTGCCGGTTTGAACCTTTGAAGTTGAAGTTCGGACGGCTTAAACATAATTGTGATGACATGGGGACGCTCATGGGCGCCTTGGTGAAGTATGCGGATTTAGATAGTGCCAAATACCCTGATTCTGATGAGGATAAGTCAGGGAAGGCTAAGAAGAATGGTAAAGCGCCACAGCCCAACCCGGCGAATCAAGGATACAACGGTAAGCGTAAAGCGGATAGCAGCTCAGATTTTGTGGCCAACACCAATGCTTAGGAGAACGGCCAGCGCCGCAAGGGTAGACCGCCCCCCACGGAATGGGAGGCTGCCTATTAATCTGGAACGCCAGATGAACATACCTTGCCCAAGGCACGGTACAGCATAAAAGCCAGCTACACACCTCTGGAAGGATTGTTTTATTATGCAGGAAATCATGAACCGGTCTCAGTACGATCATGGGCTATCCGGCGGATTAGGCCCCGGTTTTCACGGGCCGGGTTATCAAGGTGGTGGATCCGGTTCAGGGTTCCAAGGTAATAACAACAACCAGAACGGGCACAATCAGCACAACCAACAGCACGGCCATGGCGGTTATAACAATAAGGGAAATCAACAGCGCCAACAGCAGCAGCAATCCGGATATCAGAGTAATCCGAAGGAGCTGAGCAGTGGGCAGTATCATGTCTTCACCACGAGCTTATGTAAACATGATCAGAAAGTTTACAAGAGGGCAGTACATTCTGTTGAAACGGCGGTGCCGCGCTACCTGCATTGGTCAGAACGGCCCATTGTGTGGAGCCGAGAGGATCATTCGCCCCGGGTTGACAATCCGGGTCAGCTAGCTCTAGTTGTGGCACCTCGGGTGGGTGGCTACAAGTTTACCAAGGTGCTTATGGACGGAGGCAGCAGCATCAACATTCTATACTATGAGACCTTCCAGCGCATGGGGTTGACAGATAAGAAGCTTCGGCAATTCAACACAGTTTTTCATGGTGTGGTGCCTGGCAAATCGGCATATCCAGTTGGTAAGATAGAATTGGAGGTCACCTTTGGAGATGATCATGATTCCAGGTCTGAAACTTTGACCTTTGAAGTGGTAAAGATCAAGAGCCCGTATCACGCCCTGTTCGGGCGGCCGGTTTACGCTAAGTTCATGGGGAGGCCTTGTTATGTTTATCTACAGCTCAAGATGTCGGGCCATAAGGGAACCATTACGGTCCATGGGAGCCGCAAGATTGCTTTGGAATGCGAAGAAGGTGATGCAGCTTATGCTGAGGTGGTTTGTGCCACTGAGGAGCTGAAGTTTTATGAAGATAATGTTGATCCGGCAGATATGTCTCCGCTGAAAAAGCCAACCACAGAGCATGATCCAGCCTTGAAATTCAAATCAGCTGAAGAGACCAAACATGTTGACTTTGTTCCTGGCGATTCATCCAAGCAGTTCACCATCAGTGCTAATCTAGATCCAAAATAGGAAAGCGCGTTCATCGAGTTCATCCGTGAGAATCGGGACATTTTTGCATGGAAACCTTCTGACATGCCAGGTGTACCGAGGAAACTCGCTGGGCACACTCTCAACAATGATCCTAAGTTTAAACCGGTTAAGCAATTTCTGCGCCGCTTCAATGAAGAAAGGCGCAAGGCTATTGGTGAAGAAGTGGATAGGCTCTTGGCGGCAGGCTTTATAATTGAGGTGTTTCATCCAGAGTGGTTGGCTAATCTGGTGCTGGTGTTTAAGAAAAAATGGCACTTGGCGAATGTGTGTTGATTACACAGGTGTGAACAAAGCTTGCCCAGCTGATCCCTTTGCCCTCCCCCGTATTGATCAGATCATTGATGCTATGGCAGGTTGTGAGCGACTAAGTTTTTTGGACGCATATTCAGGTTATCATCATATCAAAATGACAGTTAAGGACCAGGAGAAGACGGCCTTTATAACTCCCTTTGGAGCCTTCTGCTATGTATCTATGCCATTTGGGCTTAAGAGTGCCCAGGCGACCTATCAGCGTTGTGTTCAGAACTGCCTTCATGGACAGATTGGGCGGAATGTTCATGCGTATGTGGATGACATTGTGGTGAAATACAGGAAGGAGGAGACATTGATAACAGACTTGAAAAAAACCTTTGATAATCTTCGGATTTATAAAATGATGCCTAATCCGGATAAGTGTGTTTTTGGTGTTCCGGCAGGCAAGCTCCTGGGATTCTTGGTATCAAACAGAGGAATTGAAGCTAATCCGGAGAAGATCAAGGTGATTACATCCTTGACTAAACCGGTGTGCATCAACGATGTCCAACGCTTGGCGGGCCACATTGCGGCGCTCAGCCGGTTTATCAGCCGTTTGGGAGAGAAGGCCATCCCGCTTTATCAGATGATGAAAAAGACAGACTGTTTCGTCTGGAGTGATGTTGCTGAAGTTGCGTTTGAAGACTTGAAGAAGCAATTGGCAGAGCCACCGGTCCTTGCTGCCCCAGTTGATAATGAGCCACTATTGTTATATGTGGCTGCTAACGCCCGTGCAGTGAGCGTCGCCATTGTATTAGAGCGAAAGGAGGCAGGCAAGGAATATCCAGTTCAACAGTCGGTTTACTACATCAGTGACGTGCTCATTGAATCAAAACATATATACCCGCATTGGCAGAAATTGGTGTATGGAGTCTTCATGGCAAACCGGAAGCTAAAGCAGTACTTTCAAGGCCATCCAATCATCGTGGTCAGTTCAGCTCCGCTGGGGGATATAATCCAGAACAGAGAGGCTACTGTTCGGGTTGCAAAGTGGGCCATTGAGCTTAGCCCGCACGGATTGAAGTATATGCCCCGTACTTCGATAAAATCCCAAGCATTGGTGGATTTCATCAACGATTGGACAGAGTTGCAAGCACCAGAGGAAAAGCCGAATCACACATATTGGACTATTCACTTTGATGGATCCAGGCAATTGGAGGGCTCGGGGGCTGGAGTCGTATTAACTTCCCCACGAGGTGATAAGTTCTGTTATGTCCTCCGTTTAATGTTCCCTTGCACTAACAATGCAGCTGAGTATGAAACTCTCCTCCATGGTCTGCGGATGGCCAAGGAGATGAATCTAAGCCAAGTTAAATGCTTTGGTGATTCAGACCTGGTGGCTCCATAGGTGTCTGGTAAGTGGGATTCTAAAGATCTACTCATGGCAGCATATCGACGAGAGGTAGACGATGTTGCTGGACACTTTAAGGGCTATCAGCTGGATCATATAGACCGGAGAAAGAATGAAGCGGTCGATGCATTAAGCCGACTGGGTTCTCAACATAAACCGGTGCCACCCATTACCTTCCTGGATGTATTACATAATCCATCGATAAAGGTGCTTTCAGAAGAGGACTTGGCCGTTCCTGTTCAGGAGGCTCAATTGGTGGCGACGCTTCATGTTATTCCGGATTGTACGCTCCCCTACCTGGCGTACATGAACCGAGGTGAGTTACCAGAGGACGAAGTCTTGGCTAGACAGATAGTCCGGCGATCCAAGTCAATGACTATTGTCAATTGAGAACTACATCATCGCAGCATCTCTGGGGCGTTTCAGCGGTGTGTGTCGTCGGATGAAGGCTGTGATATTTTTAAAGAGATCCATGAAGGAGATTGTGGTGATCATGTCGGTTCAAAATCTTTGGTGGCTAAAGCTTTTCGTCATGGGTTCTACTGGTTGACAGCTCATGCCGACGCAAAGGACTTGGTCAGAAAATGTGATGCTTGCTAGAAATTCTCACGACGCGCTCATATACCGGCTTAGAAACTGAGGATGATTCCAATTACTTGGCCATTTGCGACTTGGGGGCTTGAAATGGTCGGACCCTTCAAGAGATCCCCAGATAAGAAGACCCACCTTTTGGTGGCGGTGGATAAGTTTACCAAATTGGTTGAAGCAGAACCAGTCAGCAAGTGTGATGCAGCAACGGCAGTTCAGTTCATCAAAAAGGTGATATTCTGGTTTGGCTTTCCACACAGCATTATAACTGATAATGGTACCAATCTATCCAAGGGGGCTATGGAGGAGTTCTGTCAACGAGAGCAGATCCGCCTTGATGTATCATCAGTAGCTCACCGTCAATATAATGGCCAAGCTGAAAGAGCCAATCAAGAGATCTTGAGAGGCATTAAACCCCGGCTTATGGTTCCTTTGCAGAGGACACCGGGTTGTTGGGTGGAGGAATTACCCTCTGTGCTATGGAGCATCAACACTACACCTAATAGGTCTACAGGGTACACGCCTTTCTTCATGGTATATGGAGCTGAAGCGGTCCTCCCTAGTGATATCCGTCATGATTCGCCACTAGTGGTAGCTTACATCGAAGCTGATAATGAAAGGGCACGGCAAGATGCATTAGACCGGCTGGATGAAGAACGGGACACGGCAGCAAATCGATCGGCGATTTATCAGCAAGATCTACGCCGGTACCACAGTCGCCGGGTTAAAACCAGAACGTTTCAAGAAGGAGATCTGGTGCTCCGGCTCATCCAAGACCAGACAGACATGCACAAGTTATCCCCACCTTGGGAAGGACCCTTTGTGGTCAGCAGGAACCTGCACAACGGATCATACTACCTCGTCGACGTTCGAGAACATAAGGACTCACGTACGGTGGAGGAGGAGACCAGACGGTCATGGAACATCGCTCTTCTTCGACCTTACTACACCTCAGCCATAGGCTCCGCTTTATGTACATATATTTACAATGTATATATTATGATCAATATAATAATCCGGCGCCCCCGATAAAGTGGGGTATCAGCCGCCTTTTTCATAAGAGTTTGTCACATGGGGGCTTCTGTGTGCAAGGGAGTTCCTATGGCCTCTTAAACCGACGACCACGTCAAGGCCATCATAAGAGCATATCTCTGGTTGCTTCGGCAATTCCCACATGATGATGAGGGGCAAAAGAGAGTTTTGATGCCTAGCACAACTCAAACATAGGCCCCGACGAGCATAGCTCAAATGCTACCTAGGGGCTCCTGATGCATAGCATCAACGAGTTGACAACCCTTGTAGTAGGCTATCAAGCCATGGCTTGGAAGCCTGGTGTATACACCTAAAACCCCGAATTAGCCTTCCTGCATTAAGTAAGTCACTCCGCCCAGGTAAACCTGGTACGACCCGTCGAATGTATACACAAGTCAATCTTTACAAACGCTGAACTTGGTAACGTTAAATTGACGATCATCGAGTGTTTACACAAGTCAATCTTTACAGACCCTGAACTTGGTAACATTAACATTGATAATTTGGTTAAGGATTGAGGACCATCTTAACAGGCTTTGTAAAATGGTTAATGACAGTAGCCTCGCAGCTCATAAAAAGCCTTGAATTTGGAGCCTGGCAGCTCGTAAAAAGCCTCGACTACATGGTCTTATTTCCCCAAAAAAATTCTTTTTAAATTTTTTTATAATTTTTTTAACTTCAAGGTCATTGGTGTTCATCCAAGTCCATTGGTTCAGGGAGTGGATGACTATAAGTTGCCACTACACATGCGTTTACAGAACCTTAGTCTGGGTTGATTATACAAACACCAGTACTGGCTACATTTAAACCGGAGTTTATCATAACCCGGTTCGGTTTCATCATGAACCGGCAAATGATCAAGGGAGTCATCAATACTTGCATCTTGAATCATTATCTTTGCTATCAAATATTGATTAAGGTTAATCGTGGCACACTTAATCACATGTATGATACATACTTTATATTTTGTACACAGTTCAAGTTATAAACTTAGACCATGTGTTTGGGCATTATGACCCATCCAGTGATAAACCGCCAGGACACTTTAAACATTGTTTTATGCAGAAACAAGTGGAGTGAACCATCCAAGATATTATAAGCAAATCATTGTGAAGTCGCAAACTGAAGCAATTTCATACAAAGGGCAGTGCGAGACAGCATAAAGTATTTCAGCTACCATATTACAAGGCGCTGGAAAGCCCAAAATAATTGTGAAGTCGCAAACTGAAGCAAGTACGGGGCCATAAAAGTTAAACCGGTGCCGGCTTAGGACTCTGCGTCAGCTTGGTGTGAAGGTTGTGGATCGTCTTGCTCCGGTTCTTCGACGATCTCTTCCAACTGCTGGAAGTCAGTGGTTGTCCAATCAATCTTGGTCAGCGCTCGGAATATAACTTCATCGTTCACGAGTGCAGACGGATCAATATCAGGAGCAAAAGTGTGCTTACAGACGGGCGGAATAAGATTTTCAATATCATAAGCCGGAGGGCGACCCGTACGTTTTCAGCATCATAACCCGGATGATATCGAGATAAATCAACCTCATTAGCTAGTTTGCTAGCCAGGGGCCGCATTTCTTTGGTTAAAGTACGTAAACCGTCGTTGGAGAATGCTGATTTGTCTTCCTTCTTGCTTGGATAGTCGTTCATCACCTCCACCGGATCAAGGTCAGGCACCCAAGCCTTCGCTCGAGTTAAGGCCATCAGAGCACCCGCTCTAGCAGATGATTTTTTCAGTTCTACAAGGCGGGCAGGCAGAATGGATAATTTTTCTAAAGTACTCTTGATTGTTGTGGGAGCCGGTTTATTGTGCGAGGCAGCACAGACTATCCTCTGGGCACCGGAATATAACTGCTCCACCAGAGTATATGCGGCTTTCAATTTCCTTCGCAAATCATCGCCAAGATGAGCAATACGTCTTCCTGCATTAAGAAGTATGAGTTAAACCGGAACGGTACAGGACTACAATGTTCAGGGCTATGTTAATAGTACTTACCAAAGATGGCAGTCGTCGTGGCATTTATCTGCTGCTTCAATCCAGACAATTCCTTTGTCACCGGATTAAGAGCATCCTCTGCATCAGTGACCCTCTTCTCCAAGATAGCTTTCTCAGTATTCCAGTCTGACCGCTCCTTTTCAAAGTCTTGCTTCAGCTTTTCTATGCTTGCTAAAGCAAGGGTCAGCTCGTCTTTAACTTTGATAGCAGCGATTTCTTGAAACTTTAAAGTATCCCGGAGCTCGGTCACTTCAGAGGTTCTCCGGTTCAAGTTAGTCTGCCAAGAGGAAAGCACATTATATATGCATCAGACATTTCAGTCAAGTCCCAAGCACATAACAAGTTATGCACTTGACACTTGGGGGCTAATGTATATTTCCAGTTAAAACAGACCTTTTTCAATCAAGTCCCAAGCATATAACAAGTTATATACTTGGCACTTGGGGGCTAATGTGACATTATTCAGAACAGAATTCAAGTTGAAGTCCCGGTTCATCCAAAAGGAGTAAACCGGCCCTAGGGGACTACATATGTGCAAACCAAACTATCTACTGGATCTACTAAAGTCCCGGTTCATCCTAAAGGGCTAAACCGGCACTTGGGGGCTATGATGGAGTAAAGGATAAAGTTACAAGAGGTAAGAGGAAGTAGAGTACAAGCAAAAGGTAGAAAGGTTACCTCATAGCGCTCTTTCATCATATTTACCAATCTAGCCTCATGATCACAACTGGTGTACAACCGATTTAGAAAGCCGGAATGGAGTTCTTGGGCGTTGAGCTGAGAGTAGCTAGACAAATCAGTACTCCACTTGCCTTTATCCTTGTTGGGAATTTCATCCTTGGAAGTATGCTTGGACAAAGTGACAGGCTCACCAGGAGCAGTAAAGCCAGTCCCAGTGATTTCAACATCTCCAGTTGAAGCGGCCATTTGCTTAGTGGGACTAGTAGGAGCAGGGCTGGCTCGGGCAGGACTGGCCGGTTCAAGGTCACGGTCCATTGGATCGCTCCCCTGATCAACAAAGACTTCGTGATCCATAGCGGGAGCAACATCATGCAGAATATCAGCATTGTCATCAGAGGGTTCAGCAAATTCAGGATTTTCTGCCGGTTCAGGAATTGTGTTATCAACTGCCGGTTTATTTAGTTTGGCCTTTTTGCTAGGCTTGGGTTTACTGCGAACAATAAAGATAATGAAAATCAGAAGAGTCAAGACAAAAGTTAAACCAGACAAAGTGAAAAACAGCTTACCCAGGAACAGTCTTGAGGGGAGGAATCTGTATGGCTGTTGATTCACCAGAAGAGGAATGAGGAGTTTCCTGATAATTCGAATCAGATGGATTAAGAGGTTGTCGAATAAGACCTGCTTTGGGATAAAGAGCGTCTGGAGTGTGTGAAACCTTGGAACGGCGCCTCCGGGCTGGAGTGTGCAGTAACCCGGTGGATTCAATAGCGTGACCGCTATGACGTGTGGTGCGGCGAGCTTCATGTTGTTGTTTCTTCAAAATAAAGTTTGGATCCAACATGAAGCTCTGCAGAACCGGAAGAAAGCAAGACGAATTTTTTGTGATGGCAGCCCTGTTGAAGAAATAAAGACACTTCAAGACGAGTGCTGCAGACGGATTAAAACAAAGCAAAACAGTAATTTTTTACCGATGGTGGCTTGTTGAGCGTAGAGAAGGGAGCCAATCCGGTTTGACTGCAAACTTCTATGGGTTCATTCAGCAGTCTCTTGACTAATTCATTGATCTCGTTTTCTGATAACACCGCTTCTGTGTGGCACAAAGGATCTTTTGGATTCCCAGTATACTCACACATTAAACCATAACGCCGGCTTAGCGAGAGAATACTCCAAGATATCTAGCAGCGGACAAAATCAACCCCTGTCAGACTGTTAGCCGTAAAGGCCCTGAGCTTTGAGAGCTGAGGAGCGTAACGAGCTCATTCCTGGGCACTTAGCCGCTGTGGAAAGGGGTGGTTCACTGAAAGACGGTGGGAGCGATAACCCGGCAATGGATTATCATCTTCCAGGGAAGTATCTAAGCAGTAGAACCAAGTCTGATTCCAGTCCTTTGGATGTTGTGGATACTGGCGTGAGGAAAACTAACGTCCTTCCTTTTCTGAATAGACATCCCACCGAGCTCAGTATTTGGACCGTCATGAAATTCAGTGCCGTTGTTTAAGTGAAAGAAATCCCGGAACAGCTCAACTGATGGCTCCTCTTGCAGATAAGCTTTACAAAAAACTTGGAAGTTGCAAATATTTGACACAGAGTTGGGACCAGTATATTGCGGATGAAGTTGGCAATTGGCTAGCACATCGCAGAAGAATTTTGACCCAGGAGGATTGAATCCTCGGGCTAAGTGATGAAGGAAAACGACAACTTCTCCCTCTTTAGGTTCCGGAGGACACTCTGATCCGGGGACCCTCCAGTGAAGGACATTTTTTTGGGCCTAAAGCGCCAATTTCGGCCAGTTGCTCTAAATCCTCCTCGGTAACCCGGGATTGGACCCAATTGTAGGAGGTAAACTGCTTGGCTTGAGTGGCCATTTTTTAAAAGAAGTCTGAAAACATAATGAAGAGCTGGTTTATGATCTAGAGCAAGCTAAACCGACAACATCTAGAAAGTTACTTATTTAACGGCGGTTTAGGCAGGGGCCTAATGGTATCTATCGGATTAAGATAAGATATCTGGAACAGCTAAAAACCAATGGCGTCTACCAGATTGCAGTGTCTGAGAAAGCTAAACCGCCAACAAGGGTATACAAGATACATATCTAAAGTTGTGAAGAAACAATTTTCGCACAGACAGTAATGAAAATACGGATCTACAACATGCTGGAAATTCAGAGATATTCATGTTATATTCAACAGATGTGATGAAGGTTCTAGAAGATGCAATCTAGACTAGTAACATTGTGAAAGATAAAGGCACGGTGAAGAAACGGAGTTACTCCTACATCTATCAAATAGGAGATTCAGATCTGCACTAAAACTATCGGGCTATGACAAAGAACTAGGAAGAACAGTGCCTACCCGCAAGCTCGTATGAAGGAGAAACCCTAACAATATCTAGGGGCAGGATAAGAAGGAAACTTACCGGAGCAAGCGAATGCGGAGGAGCGCCGGAGTTCTCTGGTCCAGTCAGGTTGATGCAGCAGCCAAGTTTGATGAAGACGTGGAGCTTGACGGCAGCGGCGGAGCTCGGGTATGAACAGGCGCGAGGAAGGAGAAGGCAAGGGAGCAAGGGGGGAAAGGAGATACCCCCCTGCCCTATTTATAAGCCACATAATGAAATGGCAGGCGCGGGAATCAAGGAGCCAAAAGAGCGGATATGGCAAGATACTGTTGCCTCAATCTCTGGAGCTTTTAATGAATAAAAGATAAAAACAGGTACACGTGTTAAGTGAACATATAACGTCACGATAGATTAATGCGATCGGAGAAGATGACGTCACGTCGGTTTATGAAGCACTTGAAGCCGCGGAAGGGGAAATCTTTCCAAGACGTTGAAGATTGACATGAGCAGGTTCAAATCAATCTGGGGCCTAATGTAAGGGATATTATTACTAGGTATAAACCACCCAGGAGGGGCCAGTTTATGCATATGGAGATTATTTCTACTGAAGCCCAGCCGAACATGGGGCAAGGTGCTTTAGTCCAAGAAGCTTAAAGCCCAAGAGGCGTTAGGGCCCATGATTTGTAAACCGCCATATGATGTGTAACTTGTGATGTAAGATAGGAAGGATAGAAACCGAGCCGGGCACGTTTATGAGCCGGCCTTGGGATTCTGTAAACCGGACCGGGCGTCACCTCATATATAAAGGGATGACCCGGCGACGGCTCAAGGAGAGAACAACAGTTCGAGACACACGCAAAGCGGATTCGCTCCCTGGTCATTGAAACCCTAGCAATATTACACCAAACTAGACGTAGGCTTTTACCTTCATCGAAGGGGCCAAACTAGTATAAAATCCATGTGTCCTTGTCCGCTTTAACCCCTTTAAGCTAACCCGTAGAGATAGCCTCATGACTAAGTCCTTTCGCTAGGACATCTGCCGTGACAAAACCACGACACTACTCATATCAATAAGGAATTCCTTCTTTTCCAGTAGCCCATTCGGATAGAACTCCAAAATTAAGCCTGCTCAGCTTGGATTAGTTTTAGGATGGGTGACCGACCGGGAAGTTGCTCCGGGTGCGCACGAGTGAGGACAAAGTGCGCAGAAAAGACTAGTATTGATATGTGGGGCCAGTCTAGATCCCGCCAGGAGTAACGACCACCGGCGGGTGTGTCCGAGGCGTTACAAGTTGGTATCAGAGCCGACCCTTGCGGTTACACGGATGTTTGCGGACAGGTGCGCGGTCATGTTATTCATGACGTTTGTGACCTGTCGTGGCACACGGCATGGCACATGTACCGGACTGGATGCACAAACGTATGTGCCAAGAGGGAACGTTCCTGTGGCCCGACGAGGACATCGGTTCCTCTGAGTGGGGGTGTATGTGATAGCATGGCTTATTAGGGATGATAGACTACTCGTATAAATAAGGAATTCCTTCTTTTCCGGTAGTCCATTCGGATATAACTCCAAAGTTAAGCATGCTCATCTTGGAGTAGTTTCAGGATGGGTGACCGACCGGGATGTTGCTCCCGGGTGTGCACGAGTGAGGACAAAGTGTGCAGAAAAGCCTAGTATTGATATGTGGGGCCAGTCTAGATCCCGCCTGGAGTAACGACCACCAGTGGGTGTGTCCGGAGCGTTACAATGAAGATCATGATGATATCAATCCAAAAAGAAGGATGTACACATGAAATGGTTACAAAAAGGAAGGAATAAGATATCCACATGGAAGTCATAAATATACCAATAAGATATTTTCTTGAAAGCATAGCACATGGCTAGATATGGTCTTATTGTATATAAATGAATTCCAACCACACGAGCGTCAAAAACATCACAACTAGCAACAAGATATCATTGTTGGGATGCTTTGAGAAAGGAATCAAGTATCACAAGAAAGAATGAATACATGCCATAATACAACCTACACAAGGTTGATGCAAGAAATGTGGGCATGAAGTAGATGATGATACTTGTTACCAAGATAGCATTGGAAGGGTGTAGTAGATACCAAATTAAGGTAGATAGTAGTTCATTGATCATCCTATAACTTGACTCCAATAAGCACATGGTGACAACACCTTCCTTGTGAGTGAATCGAGCATCCAATGCATCTCCAATTGTTCCTAGAAAAACAACTCATTGGGACCAAAGATTTAGAAACACCAATACATAGGACAAACTCCACAAACATATGTGTGTGTGTCTATATATATATATATATATATATATATATATGAAAATGAATTTCATGCACATCTCATCCAAATTGAGACTTGAGTGGAGTTTCCATTGTATATTGGGTCAAAGAAAGAAAGCATGCCAAAGAAAATACATGAAGTAAATATGCATGCTCAAGACTTCCAAGAAACGATACCAAATGAAAAAAAGAAATACCAAGTGAAAATAGGATACCAAATGGAGAAATCATCAATTGGAAGATATATATTTAAAAGATACATCAAGGAATGATATATCCATTGAAACACGCAAAAGGAAAGATATCGAACTCCCAAAGGAGAGGATGGTTCCAAACAATCCAAGACCTCTACAAAGTTTCATGATCGCACAAGTACCAAAAAGAAATGGCTTGTGATGCGTCTCCAATGTATCTATATTTTTTTATTTTTCCATGCTACTATATTATATATCTTGGATGTTTTATATGCATTTATATGCTATTTTATATGATTTTTGGGACTAACCTATTAACCCAGAGCCCAGTGCCAGTTTTTGTGTTTCCTTGTTGAGTTTCGCAGAAAAGGAATATCAAATGGAGTCCAAATGGAACTAAACTTTACGAGGATTTTTCTTGGACTAGAAGACACCAGAAGGATTCGGAGTACACGCTAGGGGAGCGTCGAGGCGGCCACAAGGGTGGAGGGCGCGCCCCCTACCTTGTGCCCTCTGGAGACCCCCTGACCTACTTCTTTCGCTTATAAATTCCCAAATATTCCAGAAACAACAGAACATCCATCGAAACCACTTCTCCGCTACCGTAACCTTCTGTTCTCGCGAGATGCCATCTGGAGGCCTTTTCCGGTACTCTGCCAGAGAGGGAATCAACCACGTAGGGCATCTACATCAACACCATTGCCCTTCTGATGAAGTTTGAGTAGTTTACCATAGACCTACGGGTTCATAGCTAGTAGCTAGATGGCCTCTTCTCTCTTTGATCCACAATACCATATTCTCCTCGATGTTCTTGGAGATCTATCCAATGTAATCTTCTTTTGCGGTGTGTTTGTCAAGATCCGATGAATTGTGGGTTTATGATTATATTATCTATGAATAATATTTGAGTTTCTTCTGAATTCTTATATGCATGATTTAATATCTTAGTAATTCTCTTCGAACTATCGGTTTGGTTTGGCCAACGAGATTGGTTTTTCTCGCAATGGGAGAAGTGCTTTTCTTTGGGTTCAATCTTGCGGTGTTCAATCCCAGTGACAGTAGGGGACATGACACGTATTGTATTGTTGCCATCGAGGATAACAAGATGGGTTTTTCATCATATTGTTTGAGTAAATTCTGCTACATCATGTCATCTTGCTTAATGCGTTACTCTGTTCTTATGAACTTAATACTCTAGATGCAGAATCATTTCGGTCGATGTGTGGAGTAATAGTAGTAGATGGAGGCAGGAGTCGGCCTACTAGATACAGACATGATGCCTATATTCATGATCATTTCCATAGATGTCATCATAATTATCCGCTCTTCTATCAATTGGTTGACAGTAATTTGTTCACCCATGTAATATTTGCTATCATGAGAGAAGCCTCTAGTGAAACCTATGCCCCTCAGGTATATTTTACAACTTATAAGTTTCCGATCTATTATTTTGCAATCTTTTACTTTTCAATCTATAAACCAAAAACCCAAAAACATTTTACTTTACTAGTTCATCTATCTCTATCGGATCTCACTTTTGTAAATAACCATGAAGGGACTGACAACCCCTTTATAGCGTTGGGTGCAAGTTGTTTGATTGTTTGTGTAGGTATTTGGCGATTTGTGCGTAATCTCCTACTGGATTGATACCTTGCTTCTCAAACTGAGGAAAATACTTACTCTAGGTTGTTGCATCACCCTTTCCCCTTCAAGGGAAAAAACAACGCAAGCTCAAGAGGTAGCAGCTTGCCTTCCACCAACACACACTTGAAATGGAACACAAGATGAGTGTTCCATAGAAAATAGGATGGCTCCCCCAAGAGTTGTGCATCATAGATAATTTGCATTTGAATACAAAATGCACAAGATGGGATCACCACTTTCACTATATCTAGAAAACACTAGACAAGATCAAGAAAACAACAAGATCCACAAGTGGCACGGAAGGCAATGGGAGTTGACACAATCTTGCCTAGAAATAAGACAAATAAAACTAAAAGACAATGTAAGATGATCAATAATTTCCACCACATAAATAATTACCAATTGTCAAAGACAAGAGATCTTCGGAAATAATTCCCGATGATAGATAGCAGTGATATCCAACATCATCTTCACACTAAACACAAGCAAAATGCAACTTGTAGAGCTAACATGTCACCTAGGAACAAGATAATTTACAATGTCAATTCTAAGTGACAATATCTCAAATGTACATATTTTCTAGGCTTGTAATATACACATAGCATATTACTCCCCTATAATGTGATACCAATGAAAAACTTAACAAGGGGCAAATGAAATGCACCAAGAAAAAATTAATGGATTATTTAGAATTTTCATTTCTCATGAGAAGACATACCATATGGGGACTAGATAATCTTGTAAGATCAATACTAGATGATATTTCTCATGTACACATATTTTATAGGATTGTGAAGTCGACAAAGCACATCACTCGCCCAAAATGGGATGTTCCATTAATCTCTCACAAGAGCCAACTTATAAGATACAAACAAGATGAATAAAGGCTCAACGCACAACACACACATACATGATGTGCCAACCAACATACACATACTTGATTTCTCAAGATTAAGAAAATTTGAGGCACAACACATACAAACACATGCATGGTACAAAACCAAAACATGCAAAAGGGGAAAGTAACTTTCAATGTAAAAAATTTGAGCACGAGTTACCGCAAGGAGGAACATTGGATATAAGATAGAAACTTGATAATCCGAATGACTTGGCTTGAGACAATATGAATGATGAAGATCCCTTAACTCTTCATAATGTAGCCAGGTCTCTGATGCCCTCCAACAACACCTATTGATTAAGTTTTAGCTTGTTGGTCCCCAACCAAGTTGGGTCCTAAGAGGTTAGTCACAATAGGCTTGGCAACCCAAATGGTTCTTTGCTTGACACCACTTTGAGTATGAACAAACTTGGCAAACACATTTCCAACCTTATCCTTCCCAAGATAATAGATATCATCAATAATAATTAGGTTGGATTAGTTACCACTAGTGCATTAAGAAGTGATGTGACCTTTCTCACGACATAAGTAGCAACGTCTACTCTTTCTTCTCACTTGATTTCTCAACTTGAGAAGCATTAGCTCGAGTCTTCTTGGGAAGAGGCCTTTCTTCAACTTGAGGTTGAGCATGAGAATGTACTTGTGGCTGTTTCCCTTGTTGCTTGTCATTAATGGGGTTCTTCTTCAATGGGCAAGATCTAACATGACGCCCTTCAATTTTGCACTTGAAGCAAACAATCTTGGCCGAATTCTTGACTTGTTCTTGGCCCTTCTTCTTGTTTCTCTTGGAATTCTTCTTCTTATTGGAATTGAATCCAAGTTCACCTTTGCTCTAACAATGAACTTCCCTTCATGACACTTTTCCAAGTCTTTCTTCAAAGAAGTGACTTGAGCCTTGAGCTCTTTAATTTCCTCTACATGGTTAGTGTCAACACAAGCACTAGAGGAAGTATAAGCTTCATTGTTAGAGCAACAAGGCAAGGAGAGTAATTCATCACAAGAAGTACTAATGTTATGAGTAAATGAATTACAAGGACTAGCACATGGCAAGATAGCATTTTGACTTGAAGTAGTGCCAGTGTCC
The DNA here is from genome assembly GCA_902687465.1 of Secale cereale. Classification (NCBI taxonomy): domain Eukaryota; kingdom Viridiplantae; phylum Streptophyta; class Magnoliopsida; order Poales; family Poaceae; genus Secale; species Secale cereale. The sequence continues at coordinate 470,938,290 of LR738710.1, read as the reverse complement.
ACATGAGACTCACTAGATGTTACCTTAGACATAGCCTCATGAGCTATCTTTAGCACATCATGGGATACTAGAAGATCATCACGAGAGCTTGTGAGCTTAACATGATTTTCTTCTAACTTCTCATAATTGCTAAATAGCAACTCGAGTTGAGCCCTTAGCTCAACATTCTACTTCAAAATGGATGCTTCACTAGAAATAGAGTCAGTAGCACAAGCATCATCAATAATAGCAAGAGTAGAAGGCAACTTGGCAAGCTCTTAGAATATGAAGCTTTAAGTTGAGCATGAGACACGGTGAGTTTGATGAGCTCACTCTTAATGACCCTTGAGCCATTTTCGAGGCGCTCAAAGTCCTCAAGGAGTTTAACATGTGCAACTTCAAGCTTCTCATTTTTAGTTTCAAAAACATTGGCCATCTCAAGAGCTCTATCATGAGATTCCCTCACTCTAGATAATTCTAGAGCAAAAGTATCCTCAAGAGATTCCTTGGTGGTTTTTTCAAGTTCAAGAGCTTGAGAGAGGTCCGCAATATCATTAGCGTAATCACACTCATGACGTTCCATTTTCTAAATGGCGACATCATTCTCCTCTATATGAGATTCCAACTCCTCTATATATTTCTTGCCCTCAATGGAAATAGACAAGATTTCCATAAAGTTGGAACGAGCAAGTTTATTCTTATGAAGATTTAAAAATAATTTCCCCCTTAATTTTTAAGGAGGCAACATTATCAGTCTCTTCATCACTATCAACATCATCATCATCATTCTTGTCATAATCAATATCATCACAAGATATATTGGGATTCAAAGTGGGAGATACCTTTAAAGCCTTGGCCATAAGGCAAAACACAATTGATTATGATGTAGGATCCCTTGAAGCACCATTCAAGACCACATCTTGTTCCACGGGGTGTTGGATTTCCTCTACATTGTTAGCACCACAATTCGAGGAAATAGATGCATTTTTATCATGTAAACAAGACATAGCAAGCATATCATCATGAGATTTAGTAAAGCAATTTCTACATGATATGCAAGGACTATCAACACAAGCATGTGAAACATTTAGAGAGTGATGAAGTCCAAAGATGAGCATTGTAATAAGATAGTGATGAGGGATCATCAACGATAAGCACACTATCATCACTGCAATGAACACCACCACTCATGTGACACCCCGAGACAGGTGCGCCAGGTGTCAGCCAGTTATTCGTCGATGTTGTCATGTCATCTGCTTACGTGTTGCATCTTGCCATGTCATCTTGTGTGTTGCATCATCATGTTTTCAAAACTTGCATCCGTCTGAGTCTCCTCGTCCTCTCCGTTGTCCGTTCTGAGCCCAGACACACTTGCACGAGCCCGCGGTGCCTCCGAATATTTATTTTGTGAGTGTCCGGAAAATGTTCTCGGAATGGGATGAAACTTGGCGTGTGGTCTTATTATAGCATATGTAGACCGCCTGTCAATTTTCGTCGCATTCGGAGCTAGTTTGATAGCCCAACGATTAACCGTGTTAACCGCCGGAAGCCTTTTCTCTTTTGGCCCAGCACCCCTTTCACACAGCCCACCTAGCCCATTCTAACCCTTCCATACTCTTGGCCATTCGATCACGATCGCGTGGCCGAGAACCGCTCCTCATTTGGACACTCCTAGCTCCCTCTACCTATAAATATATGTCTCCCCCGTTTTTTCTCTCGCAGATCCAACCCTAGCCCCGCTCCCACCGCGCAGCCGGACATGTCCGCTCGCCGCCGCACATGTCCAACCGCCTCCACCTCACCCCAGCCTATCAGCGCTCGCCACGTCAGCAACCCCGCCACCCGCAGCCAATGGCGCCGCGCCACGTGGCCGCGCCCACATCCCCGCCGCCACGGCCCGCGGGACCCGGATCGGGCCCGCGTGAGCCCGGTCGCCGCCATCGCAGACCTGTGCCCCCGAGGCCCATCGCCCCGCACCGGCCCAACTGCCTCTGCCACGGCCGGTCAGCCCACCACCTCCTCGACTTGGGCCGAAGCCCATGGGTGAGCCATCCCCTAAGCCTCGCTCTGTGCAACGTTTAGTTATTAGACGCCCGGTTGTTTTTTCCTAAGTAATAAATTTCTGCTAAGTCATTTTCTGTCATAATTTTATTGCATCTTTGCATGCCTGTAAATATTTGTGTGTATGTCCAAATTGAGTGTATGATATGTCAAAATGATCGTGGTGATATGCTCTACACTTTGTTCCATTGTGCCATGCTCTTTTGAGTTCATCTAGCTGCTCTAATCTCTGTTGCAAGAGTGCTACTTGTTATAAACTGCTGCAACTTGTTATTTTCATACCATGTTCTTGTGTTGTTTTTATGTGCTTCCTACCTTACCATGTATTGCATCATATATAGACTTGTCTTGCATCATACCTTGCCATGTATTGCATCATATATAGACTTGTGTTGTTCTTGTGTGCTTCCTACCTTGCCATGTATTGCTTCCTATATAGACTTGTCTTGCATCATACCTTGCCATGTATTACATCATATACAGACTTGTTCTGCATCATATGTAGACTTGTTTTGCATCATACTTGGTTGAGCATATTGTCATGTTCTTGTGTTGTGTGTTTACCGTATTGCTTGCTTCTTCTCGTTAGTGCTTGTTCTGTTGCGATCGTGAGAATTCATTCGTCTACCCGTGGTTCTTCTTCAAGGCTTCTTCTTCGTATTCTTCACGGATCTGTTCTTCTTCCTTGCGGGATCTCAGGCAAGATGACCATCACCTTGGATACCTTTACTATCATTTCCTTTGCTTAGTTGTCTCGATGCTATCGTTATATGTCGCGCCACCCAGCATTATTGTCAGCCTCTACTTGTTGCCATGAAACCTCTAACCTTTGAAACCTTCCTAGCAAAACCATTGTTTGGCTATGTTACCCACTTGCTCAGCCCCTCTTATAGCGTTGTTAGTTGGAGGTGAAGATCAAGATCGTTCCATGTTGGAACTTGTTGTTGGAATATCACAATATCTATTATTATTATTTAACACACCTATATACTAGGCATGGGTGGAAGGCTTGGCCTTTAGCTCGGTTTTTTGTTCCACTCATGCCACCTTAGGTGCCGATAAACCGGCATTATGTTCCTTGATTTTGCGTTCGTTACACGGTTGGGTATATGGGGACCCCTTGACACTTCGTCTTTGAATAAAACTCCTCCAGCAAGGCCCAACATTGGTTTTAATTTGCCTCATAATAAAAACTTAAATTAATTAATTAAATTTGCATAGGGGGTCGCGCCCTCGGGATTCTTTTCTACATAGCGGGGGGGCCAGTGCTGATGGTGTTGGTCCCGAACGGGGAGTATGCGGGGCCACCTTGGGGAAACCCGAGGGCTGGTTTTACTCGTATAATCACCCATCCGGACGTGGCCTGAGACGAGATACGTGCGGCTACTATTAGGGTGTCGGCACGCCGGGAGGTCTTGCTGGACTTGTTTTACCATTGTCGAAATGTCTTGTGCACCGGGATACTGAGCCTGATCGGATTTCCCTAAGATAAGGGGTAATAATTATTATTACTTCAGTTGATCGTGAGATCTTGTGATGGGCTAAGTTGGGACACCCCTGCAGGGTTATGATCTTTCGAAAGCCGTGCCCGTGGTTATGTGGCAGATTGGAATTTATTAATGTCCGGTTGTAGAAAACTTGACAGAGGATCCGAAGTAAAACACACAACTGTGTGAGTAACCGTGACTGACTCTTTTCACTTTGAGAAGAGAACACGGAGGGGTTGTGTTTGCCTCGTAGGTAGTTCAGAATCTTTAGCGATCACTACTAGTTGCGACCGTTTGCGTAGATGCTCATCTTATTCTTGTACTCGTAAGTTAGCCACCATATTTTGCTTAGTCGCTGCTGCAACCTCACCACTTTACCTCTTCCTTCCCATTAAGCTTTGATAGTCTTGTTACCCATGGTTATGGGATTGTTGAGTCCTCGTGGCTCACAGATACTACAACAACAGTTGCAGGTGCAGGTTCCGATGTCTTGACATGAGAGCGTTGTTCGTTGTGTTGGAGTCCTTCTTCTTCTTCTTCTTCTTCTTCTTCTTCTTCTTCTTCTTCTTCTTCAGTCTTGGGTTTGGTTCTGGGTCGGCAGCCTGGGATAGCAGATGGATGTCGTTGTGCCTTTTCATGTTTGCATCCGTAGTCGGATGCCTTGTATTGATGATGTTGTATTCATGTGACTTGTATGTTTTGTTGTATCCCCCATGTATGTATGTAATGGTACGATGTAATGATATCCATCTTGCTAAGAGCCCAAAATGCGGTTGTACCCCAATCACGTAAGCGTCACGTGATCGGGATAGAATCGCATCTTGGGCCTGACAAGTTGGTATCAGAGCCTCGACCGACCATAGGAGCCCCCTTGTTTGATCATAGCTTGGCCGTTGTCGAGTCTAGCAAAAACTTTTTCGGAGTCTAGTTATATCGGAGAGTAGGAATTCTTTTTACTCCTCAGCCCCTTCGTCGCTCTGGTGAGGAATCTTGACGTAGGTGTTTTGAATTACTCCTCTTCCCCTTCAATTTTTTTAGGATCGTGGTTAGTTTTTGTTGTTGCGATGTTAGTTCTTTCATCTGGTGCATCTCTCGTGAAGTGGATTCAACCCTCTTCTTCTTTGCAAGTTCAACCCTCTGTTCTTTTCAACCGGTGTTGTTTCCCCTTCCGAAGTTGTCTTTCTTTTTCCCACCCGCCCACCCTTTTGCTTCTCGGACCGGAGTCCTTAATCAAGTATCCATCCTACTTGTGTGAATCCTTTGCATTCTTTCCTCAGTTATTTCAACTGGTGAATTCTCGTCTAGCTCGTCATCATTCTTCTCTTTTCTTCTCTGATGAATTCTCCTCCCGTTTGATATTCTTTACCTCTTCTTCTTTTCCGGTGGATTCAACTCAAGTATTCAGTGTTGTTCTTATTCTTTCCTCGGCTCAAGTGTTTTCCTTTTGCTCGTTTCCTTCTCGCCATTTAATTATTCCGGAGTTCCGAAGACATCTCAGCAGAATTGTATGTGTTCTAATTAATTCGAGGTTATTACCTCATTCGAGTATTTTAAACGTTCCGGCGCATTATCTCGTTTTCAATCTTTTTTTCAACGGAGTTCTATCTTCGGTGGGCTCATAACCCACAGGTTTATTCCCAGGATCTTACCTGACTCTTCTAATTTTCCGGAGTGTTACGAAATTCTTTTATAGTGTGACATAAGTATAGATTCCACCAGTCACATCCCTTCTCCAAGATCGCTTTCAATTCTTTTCATCGTTGGTTCAACCTTTCTTCTTTTCATTCATCCGGAGTATTTCATTAATTCTTTCTTTGTGTTCCTCCAAAGGCCATCTTTTCAGAAGATTTCTTCGTTCTCAGTTTTTAACTTCATCCTTCAAATATTCTTCATCGATGCCTCTTCGTTCGTCTCACATTCGTCCGGTGCTTCCTCCAAGTATTACTTAATCCGTCCGCGATCTCTTCGTTCTCGTCATTCAAATTTTCTCAAGTACTTATCCTTTTTCCTGGCGATTCATTCTCTTATGTTCACTCAATCTCAATTCTTCATGGTGGCTTGACCTCTTGCATCGTTCAATTTCATTCCTTACGGTGGTCATTCTCGTTCTTCATTTGATTTTATTTCTTTCCGGTGGTTTGTTTTTCTTCACTCGGCTTCAATTCTTCACGGTGATTCGCTCAACATTTTTTTCCGGTGGTATCATATCAATCCATTCATTTATTCCAATCCTACCAGTGGTTCATGTAGATTTTCGCAAGTTTTGCGCTATATCCCTCCTTTATCAATTTCATCGAGAATAAGTGGTATGTGAATCCATTGCTTTCATCAATTTAATTGGTGGAGGATAAGCATAACATAATTCTTATTCTTTTCATCAAGTTGTTTTAATCCCTTCTTTCAGAGTTTGTTCTTGATGAATAAATTATAGTTCCAAGTGCTTTAATCTCTTCTTTTCCGGAGTTCATAGTTTTCTCGGTTATCTCGTCAGAGGCCCTTTCTAAATCATCGCAAGGCTTTAATCTTATTTCTTTTCATCCGTTATTTCTATATCATCATCTTTTGTTACCGGAGTTCTTCCTGGTGGTTCATCATGAGTTTAATTCATTTTTCTAAATTCATCTAATTCTTGTGGAGCGGCTCAGGCTTTATTCTTTTGCCTCTCGAGTGCAAATAATTCTCCGTATTCTTTTGAAGTGGAGTTTTGCATTTCTTATTCTCAGCTAATCCATCTTTTGGTTGCAGCATAATTCACCTCAACTTCTGGGATGATGTCAATAAGTCCACAACAAGCTTATTCTTTTGTTGTTGATTTTCTCAACTACTCCGTTTAAGTCTTTCTCTTATAACTTCTCGTTCATGTCACTTGTGCTCAAGTTGTCATTTTCTTCTCCATTCTTTTAATTCCATCATTTCAATTATTCTGGAGGCATTGTCTTGTTCATTTTGTCATGTTTTATTCCATCTTCTCAAGTTCTTGTTCAATTCCATTCATGTTCAACCGGTGTGCTATTTCTTTCAGTTTTAGCCGGAGTGATACCCGAATTCCTTCGTGGAGATTTCTTTTCTATCTCGTACTAACCGGAGTGGTTTAGAATTAATTCTTGTTCCTTCAACTCGTGCTTCATATCCTTCAACCTTTTGGGTTCTCGTCGTATTCCTTCTTCCTCTTATCTAATGAAGTCTTTGCAGCTTTGTCCATCTCCGTTGTATCCTTCTTTCATATTGTTCAACCTCTCAAGGTTCTTTGGTTTCACTCTGTTGTCCTCGAAGAACTTTGTTCTTCCTTTTCCCTCCCGTCTCGTTCCTAAGATCTCGGGACGAGATCTCTTGTTAGTAGGGGAGTGTTGTGACACCCCGAGACCGGTGCGCCAGGTGTCAGCCAGTTATTCATCGATGTTGTCATGTCATCTTCTTGCGTGTTGCATCTTGCCATGTCATCTTGTGTGTTGCATCATCATGTTTTCAAAACTTGCATCCGTCTGAGTCTCCTCGTCCTCTCCGTTGTCCGTTCTGAGCCCAGACACACTTGCACGCGCCCGCGGTGCCTCCGAATATTTATTTTGTGAGTGGCCGGAAAATGTTCTCGGAATGGGATGAAACTTGGCGCGTGGTCTTATTATAGCATAGGTAGACCGCCTGTCAATTTTCGTCGCATTCGGAGCTCGTTTGATAGCCCAACGGTTAACCGTGTTAACCACCGGAAGCATTTTTCTTTTGGCCCAGCACCCCTTTCACACAGCCCACCTAGCCCATTCTAACCCCTCCATGCTCTTGGCCGTTCGATCACGATCGCGTGGCCGCGAACCGCTCCTCATTTGGACACTCCTAGCTCCCTCTACCTATAAATATGTGTCTCCCCCGTTTTTTCTCTCACAGATCCAACCCTAGCCCCGCTCCCACCGCGCAGCCGGACATGTCCGCTCGCCGCCGGACATGTCCAGCCGCCTCCACCTCACCCCAGCCTATCAGCGCTCCCCAAGTCAGCAACCCCGTCGCCCGCAACCAATGGCGCCGCGCCACATGGCCGCGCCCACATCCCCGCCGCCGCGGCCCGCGGGACCCGGAATCGGGCCCGCGTGAGCCCGGTCGCCGCCGCCGCAGACCCGCACCCTCGAGGCCCGTCGCCCTGCACCGGCCTAGCTGCCTCTGCCACGGCCGATCGGCCCACCACCTCCTCGACTTGGGCCGAAGCCCATGGGTGAGCCATCCCCTAAGCCTCGCTCTGTGCAACATTTAGTTATTAGACGCCGAGTTGTTTTTTTTCCTAAGTCATAAATTTCTGCTAAGTCATTTTCTGTCATAATTTTATTGCATCTTTGCATGCTTGTAAATATTTGTGTGTATGTCCAAATTGAGTGTATGATATGTCAAAATGATCGTGGTGATATGCTCTACACTTTGTTCCATTGTGACATGCTCTTTTGAGTTCATCTAGATGCTCTAATCTCTGTTGCAAGAGTGCTACTTGTTATAAACTGCTGCAACTTGTTATTTTCATACCATGTTCTTGTGTTATTTTTCTGTGCTTCTTACCTTACCATGTATTGCATCGTATATAGACTTGTCTTGCATCATACCTTGCCATGTATTGCATCATATATAGACTTGTGTTGTTCTTGTGTGCTTCCTACCTTGCCATGTATTGCTTCCTATATAGACTTGTCTTGCATCATACCTTGCCATGTATTACATCATATACAGACTTGTTGTGCATCATATGTAGACTTGTTTTGCATCATACTTGGTTGAGCATGTTGTCATGTTCTTGTGTTGTGTGTTTACCGTATTGCTTGCTTCTTCTCGTTAGTGCTTGTTCCGTTGCGATCGTGAGGATTCGTTCGTCTACCCGAGGTTCTTCTTCAAGGCTTCTTCTTCGTCTTCTTCACAGATCCGTTCTTCTTCCTTGCGGGATCTCAGGCAAGATGACCATCACCTTGGATACCTTTACTATCATTGCCTTTGCTTAGTTGTCTCGATGCTATCGTTATATGTCGCGCTACCCATCATTATTGTCAGCCTCTCCTTGTTGCCATGATACCTCTAACCTTTGAAACCTACCTAGCAAAAGCATTGTTTGGCTATGTTACCCGCTTGCTCAGCCCCTCTTATAGCGTTGTTAGTTGCAGGTGAAGATGAAGATCATTCCATGTTGGAACTAGTTGTTGGAATATCACAATATCTATTATTATTATTTAACACACCTATATACTGGGCATGGGTGGAAGGCTTGGCCTTTTGCTCGGTGTTTTGTTCCACTCATGCCACCTTAGGCGCCGATAAACCGGCATTATGTTCCTTCATTTTGCGTTCCTTACACGGTTGGGTATATGGGGACCCCTTGACACTTCGTCTTTGAATAAAACTCCTCCAGCAAGGCCCAACATTGGTTTTAATTTGCCTCAATAACAACTTAAATTAATTAATTAAATTTGCATAGGGGGTCGCGCCCTCGGGATTCTTTTCTACATAGCAGGGGGCCAGTGCTGATGGTGTTGGTCCCGAACTGGGAGTATGCGGAGCCACCTTGGGGTAACCCGAGGGCTGGTTTTACTCGTATAATCGCCCATCCGGAAGTGGCCTGAGACGAGATACGCGCGGCTACTACCAGGGTGTCGGCACGCCGGGAGGTCTTGCTGGACTTGTTTTACCATTGTCGAAATGTCTTGTGCACCGGGATACCGAGCCTGGTCCGATTTCCCTAAGATAAGGGGTAATAATAATTATTACTTCAGCTGATCGTGAGAGCTAGTGATGGGATAAGTTGGGACACCCCTGCAGGGTTATGATCTTTCGAAAGCCGTGCCCGCGGTTATGTGGCAGATTGGAATTTGTTAATGTCCGGTTGTAGAAAACTTGACAGAGGATCCGAAGTAAAACACACAACTGTGTGAGTAACCGTGACTGTCTCTTTTCACTTTGAGAAGAGAACACGGAGGGGTTATGTTTGACTCGTAGGTAGTTCAGGATCTTTAGCGATCACTACTAGTTGCGACCGTTTGCGTAGATGCTCATCTTATTCTTGTACTCGTAAGTTAGCCACCATATTTTGCTTAGTCGCTGATGCAACCTCACCACTTTACCTCTTCCTTCCCATTAAGATTTGATAGTCTTGTTACCCATGGTTATGGTATTGCTGAGTCCTCGTGGCTCACAGATACTACAACTGTGACGCCCAGATAGTTAAGCTACAGTAACCCTCTGCTAATGACGACACGTCACCGCAATTACTGTTGCCAATCTCGCGGTAGTTCGAAACCGGTTCGGATTCAAATTCAAAATCAAGCAAACAATAAAAGTTTTCAAAGATTGAAACTAAAATGTTCTAAAGTAGACAAATAAATCATAAGTAATTATGGAGGACAAACCAGACTTTTATAAAATGTCTTGATACTCTAAAACGAATATAACAGTAGGAAAACAACCATTTAAATGCTTTAAAAGGTAATAAACAATTACAGACTATTTTACTTTAGGTGCCAAGTTAATTGTGGCAGTGTCCTAATTAATAGTTCTAAATTAAGGACTAAGTTCATAATTTACAAAACTAAAAGTAAAATGAAACTAAAAAGAAAACAAAACAATCAAAAAAAGTAAACAAAAAAAGGGAAAAGAAACACCTCCCCGTATCCCCTCTGGCCTAGCCCACCGGGGGCAAAGCATCCCACCAGGCCCAGCCCACACCCCACTTGTCCCTCATCTTCAGCTACAGAAGCAGGGGTGGGTGTGGCACTCATCCGCCGGCGCCATTGCCGGCGAGGCACACACGTCAGCCATCCGCACCCCTGCCCCGCCTACAAGGCCCCGTCGACGCTCCAGAAACCCTAGCCCCCTCGCAGTCCTGCCCCCTCTCCCTCTGGCCTCGCCTCCTCGTCCAAATCTAACCGCGCCTGAGGCCGCGTCGCCATGAATGCCATCACCTACACGCCAAACTGGCTCGCCTCACCGTGGGAGCACGCCCACGAGCTCCGCCGTGCTCTGCTATGCCTTCCCCGACCCCAGCCTCGAGCTCACCGTGTCTGCATCGTCCTCTCCATCGGCTTCTTCTTCCTCGGACGCCGATGACCTCGTCGCCAAATTCGATTCCGTCAACCCCACCCGGCGCTCACTTTGCTCGTCTACAGGCGCACCATGAGCCCCTCTTCCCCTCCCATTTCCTACTACTTCGTGTCCATGAGCTCGTCTACAGGCGCACCATGAGCTCGTACTCGTAGCTAGCCGCCTCTCGTGTCCCTAGCTCCACCGCCATGGCCGAGCTCACGCTCGCCTCCACCGGTCGCTCTGTCGCCACAGCAATGCTGGCCCCGCGCAGGGCACTACTGCCGCCCTCCCTACTGTCTCCTGCCTCGCCCCGCTCATGCTAGACCGAGCCGCGAGCGCGCCCGCCAGGCTCGCAGCGCCGACTGCGAGGCCGAGCCCCGATGCCGCATCGCCACTCCCGCGTCCACCTCTGCAGCCGCCTCCCTCCGCCCCTGTGCGTCGTGGCCTTCGCATGGTCGCCGCCCCCCCTCTGCACCGCGGCCTTCGCCTGGTCGCCGCCACTCCCCGCGCCCGGCACTGGCGCCCGTCGCCGCGGCCCTCCCCGCCTCTTTTGGCCACTACAAGTGCCGCGGCAGCACGCCGCTGTTCCGCGCACTCGCCGCCCGCCGCCAGCCACGGCACCGGCCGGCCGGCGCCCTCCCCTGGCCGCGTCGAGGCCACGGCCCCGCCCCGCCGGCGCCCTGTGTCGCCCCGTGCGGGCACACGGGCGCACACCCGTTAAAAACCCGCCCCACTAAGCCCTGGCTCACTGCCAGGCGGGGCCCAGCTCCTTTAATTAAAAAATATGTTAAAAAAATATGTTAAAAATAATAATAATTATTAATTAATTCATTAAACTTAATTAACCTAATTAATTAGATTAGTTAATTTAATTAGTAGTTAGTTAGTTGAGCCAATGACAGCACGGCCCCGCATGTCAGTTTGACTAAGTCAACTGACCGCTGACATCACCCTGACGTCATGCTGACGTCATCACCTACTATTCTGGATAATGTTGACTTAATTTAATTAAATAAATTTCAAAAAATGTTTAAAACTTTAGAAAATCATATAAAATAATCTGTAACTCGGATGAAAATGTTTTATATATGAAAGTTGCTCAGAACGACGAGACGAATTCGAATACGCGGTCCGTTCGTCCACCACACATCTCTATCATACCGAACATGCAACATTCCCCTCTGTTTCATCTGCCCGAAAATGCCTAACACCGGGAATACTTTCTCGGATGTTATTCCTCTTCGCTTGTATCACCGAGCACCGCGTTAGGTCACATGTAGCACCACCTTTTGCCATGTTAGGCTTTGTGATGCTATTGTTTGCTTTGTTATTTATTTGTTTCCCCTTCGTTGCTTATTTTCGGTAGACTCCGATACTGTGATAGACCCCGAGACCATTGATGCTTCGGTGTTCGACTACGGCTACGCTTCCGAAGATTCCTTTCGTCTGCAGGGCTTCCAGGCAAGCCCCCCCCCCCCTTGATCACTAGATATCGCCCATTCTCTTCTCTCTTATTCTTGCATTAGAATTGCTATTGTTAATGATTCGATAGCTCCTACTCTGTTGCATAGCCTGCCATTGTTGCTACAACTGTTGATACCTATACATGCTATCCTAATGCTTAGTATAGGATGCTAGTATTCCATCAGTGGCCCTACATTCTTGTCCGTCTGCCATGCTATACTATCGACCGTGATCACTCGAGTGGTGATCACGGGTATATACTATATACATACTTTACATACACATGATGATGATTCGGAGATGGGGGCTGAAGGGGCAGGTGGTTCCACCCAGGTAGTGGTGGGCCTGGATTCCCGACAGCCCTTGATGGTTACTTTGTGGCGGAGCGACAGGGCGGGTTGCGACCACCTAGGAGACAGGTGGGCCTGGCCCTAGTCGTTGTCTGCGGTTATTTCATAGGGCTTATTCCATCTGTGCCCCCAATTCCTTAGTTGTGCTCAGTTTTCCCCACGCTTCAAACTTTTGCTCACTTTTCCCCACACCCTTAGCTGAAACTCTCACAAATGTTCATAACAGGCGTTTGCCGTCTTGGCCGTTAACTGACTTGTGGGGCCATGTTGGACTCTGTTGATTGTGGCTGTGGCTTTGCTGGTTGGGCCGTGTTTGTGTTCATAGCCTAGTATCGATGGATGAAGCCTGCTATGCATGCCCGGCCCGGCTTTGGCATCGATGTAGCCTGCTATGCATGCGAACACCGCCACGCACACATCTAGTGACACGCCTACACGCACGCATCGATCCGTGCATGCATGCACGCCGACAAGCACGCATCGATCCGTGCCGCACGGTTGCCAGTGGATTCAGTTGTTTCATGCGTCGCAGGCATACGTGCCGGTGGCAGAAGGGGCAGGCTGCACGCACGCTCGCGTCCATAACTCTATATGTCGAGGCATCGGTGTACGGCTGCCGCACGATTCACTTGTGCCGCTTGCAGAAGGGGCAGAGCACGCAGAAGAGCCGCCAACGCAGAGCACACAGCCGCCAACGCAGAGCACGCAGAGCACGCACTGATGAGGCATCGCTTCGATTCACGTTCACACATTGATGAGGCATCGATTCACGCACGCGCTGAGTCACGATCTACGCCGTTTGCGCGTGTACACACTTCATCTCCCCCGGCTATTTAAACTGTCCTTCATTGCCTCTTCTTCTATAGATCCATCTGCGCCTCCCACTTCTCTTCTTCCCCCAAAAGCCAAAGCAGTTCCACTCAGCGAAGCGTTCAAGATGCAGTTCTACGGGCCGACGTTCCAGGAGCCTCCCATCGTGCCAGAACGGCGGTACCCCGCCAACGTCGTCGTCGAGGAATCGCTCCGCGTGGGGGCGTTCTCACGCTGGAGGGGTAGCACTGAGCTTGCACGGGGGTTCCTCCGTGCGGGCTTCCACCACCTCCCAGCGGGCTCGCCGCCCATGTTCAACCTCGTGGAGCAGCGTCCCCACGCCAACGCTCCAGCGGTAGGGCTCGTCGTCCACTTCACCAACAGGTTCGATGCCTACTACCTGCTCGGCAAGGTGTATTGGTGTGGGTGCGAGTTCATCGCATTCACCACCTATAACATCTTCACCGACTTTGAGAGCATCTTCCCCGCTCGCAACCGCATGCACAGCCTCCCGTACTACCTCGGCGATAACGGCCATGAGGAGGAGTGAAGCCGGCGGCGAAGAAGACGGTGAAGCCAGCGGTTAAGGTGAAGACGACGGTGAAGACATGGCGGTGTTGCCCTAGCAACCCTATCTACTATGTAGTTTGAGTTTGGTGTGTGTGTTGCCCGACCTAGCTACTCTAATTATTATTATCTATGTAATATGTAAGAACTTATGTTGCCCTAGAAACCCTATCTAAGTTAAGTTATGTGTGTTATATTAATGCTTGGGCTCCCTTAATGCTTTGTTATGTTTGTATTTTGTTTGGCCCAAGTTTAGACACGGCTAATTGGCATGGGAGACAAGACCGATTCGGCCGTTATCGCATGCTAGAGCGACCCGGGCAACAACAGCAAGTTGGAGACCACCACCGTTGGGGTTTGCAAAGATCAACATCGATGGGGCAGTCTGGAAAACCCCTCCTATTGGCGCGGTTAGCGCAGTTTGCCGGGATGACCAGGGGAAGTACTTGGGTGCACAAGGAATCACAGGCCCAATAGTGGAGGAAGTTAAGGATGGAAATTCAGATTTTCAACATATTTCTTTTGTTCATGAAGGGATAGTTTCTAATAGGGAAGCTCATCTCCTAGCTAAACATGCTTTGCATTTGGGGGAAGGACGCCATATGTGGCTCCTACAACCCTTCGATTTACAAGTAATTCCTGTACTTCGTGTTATTGGTCAATAAAGCAAAGCATTTACCCCTCAAAAAAAATATATGCCTTCTAAAAATAAAAACATATTGTACATTTGTACACGGCTTTGATTTGCCGAGAGCTCTGTATTTTTTAGGTATTCCAAGAATACAGTCCTGGATCGTTCTGCTTCAATAAAATGGGGCAGGGGGGAAACCCCTTTCATTTCAAAAAAAATCCAAGAATACTTTGGTTTCAAGAAATATTGAAGTATCAAATACTTTGAGATGTTTGGCTTTAGTCAGAAAACTACACTATGTTTGAAGTATATAAAAAAGAGGGTTGGACCTCTTTTTCCAATCATGAAGTATAAATTACACTATCTAGAAAACTACACTATGTAGAAAACTACACTTTGAGATGTTTGGCTTTAGTCAAAAGGATAAATGAAGGGACCCATAAAGGAAAGCCAAAAAAAATCCTCAATGAGATAGAAGAGATTGTGCAATCAAATTAATGAAAAAAGCAATCAGAAACAAAAAAGAAAAAAGCCATCGTTCCTAAACTAAAAAAGAAACATCGCTTGTTTCTGGGCCTCATTTATCCTTTGTGGGCCTATTGTAGCTTGATTCTCTTTGGGCCCACGAACTAGGTTTTTTTTCTAGCAGAACTGACGAAACTGAAAGTGTCGAAACTGAACTGGTAGTTGTCTTCTGTCGAAACTGAAAGTGTCGAAACTTAACAGTAAACTGCATACATTCAGAGATCGACAGTTGCACTAAACAGAGTTGCATTTGAGATAAATAGACGAGGATTGCTAAACAGTGAGAACAACAGTAGACAAACATCTCTAACGAGAGATGGCCATCAAATAAAAAATTCCTAGAGCAAGTATTCCTAAAGCTATCAGATTGGATTGCTTCTTCAACTCAATCAGCTGCTTGAAGTTCTTGTTCATCTTCTTCAATTCCGCCTTCAGTTCGACATCTACCACCGTCGGGTATTCCAGACGCGCTGCTGCTGCCGGAGCGGCACTGTCATGGGGCAGATTGAACTCGCCGATTGCATTCCCCCTCGAATCTAGCAAGCCCAACCCTTGAAGCCTCTAGATGTAATCATCCATCCACTCTAAATGGTAGCATTTCTTCACGATCTGAAAACGAAATCCAAATCTGACAGATTTTTTGAGAAATTAGAGATAAAGGATGCGTGGATCTAACCTGCCCCTCCGGCTTGCTCTCGCATTTGACGAACTCGCGCCCAAAGTTCCCATTCTTCTCCTCCTTCGAAGTCAACCGCTTCAGTGGCGCAGTCCGTGGGCAGTCAGTGCATCGAGTCATCGCACTGGACCATACACCGGCCACGTGGAACGGGGTGCTGACGAGGAGGTCGACATATTGCCCGAGAGGAAGAAACAGAGGAATTGGTCGAGAGGAAGAAGAACGAGAAGATGGGGAAAGAAACAGAGGAATTGCTAGATCTGCTCGATGCCTTTGTTTGTTAGATGGAGAAGAGGAGAAGGGGAAGCCAATCAGGATGCATCACGCAGATCGCGCATGCCTGCCCCACATCTGACGGGTGATGGTGTTTGGCGCTTGGTAGGATCCGACGGCGGACGATCGACGCTAGGGTTTGGAGGGGTTATGAGCGAGTCAACGGGGTTATTAGGGTTTCACCATATTTCAAATGGCCATAACTAAATTAGAAAAAATCGCAAAAATATAAAACAAACGTAGTTCATCCGTTTATGAGACCTAGTTACCATAAAAAATATATAAACTTGGTATAGGGGCTTTTTTTTTTGAAAAATCATTTTTTGAAGTGATTTGTCGAAATCAAGTTCAAATTTTTTTAAAAATTCAAAAAAAATCAAAATGATGAAATTCTTGCGCACATAGCCGTCATATGTGACAAGGTTATGAGAAAAAAATATAAACTTGGTGTAGGTCATTTTCATTTTCATGAAAGAAGGCTTCACACAAATGAGTTATCACCTATGAACATGTTCAGAGTTCGTAGAATAGGGAGAGAGGGTTTAGGGTTTGAAAAAAACAAAATAATTCAAAAAAATCAGAAAAATCTCCATAGCTTCATTTTGGAGTGAATAAGAAGGATCTGAACTTACTTTTTCATTTTCATATCTAAAACGTGTTATTTGACGGTTTTGAATTAAAAGCATATTTTTTCAAATAAATGCAGTAATATGAATATTAATCAATAAATAGTGAGACTTCGTTTTTACCCTATATATATGGAACACATGCTAATAAAAAAAATGTCTCATTTAGGGAAGGTAAAAAAAACTTGTTTTCAAATAGGGTTGTTTACCCTAGCTTTCGAGCTCGATTCTAGCCCATTTCTCAATCGGACTGTTCACCTAGGAATATTGGACTTCAAATGCTCGATCAAATACACCGCACAGAGCAATGAACCTCCAATGTTCAACTTCAACTTTGGCTCGAATCCAAATTTTGGCCCAAATTCAAATACTGGTTTAAATTCAAATTTTGATGGAAATTTGAATTCTGACTCAAATAAGGAACCAAAGTAGAAGCAACATTACTACAAATGATGCCAACATTATTACAACTGATGGCAACATTATTACAGTAGCTCAAATCTACCAAGTTTTAAGATGCCAACATCTTAATACAAATCTACCAAGTTTCCCAACAACTTAATTCAAAAAATTTGACTTGCTCCTTGTGTTTGCAGCTGGCTTCACCGTCTTGCTCCTGGTTTCCCTAGTTGAGATGCACTTTTCTTTCAGAATCTTGTTCCTTTTGATCTTGGGCTTTACTTGGTGTTTTCCCCGTGGAGGTGCTGATGGAGTAGTTCCACTCGCCGAGCACTTGACGACCATTTGACGGTCATCTATGGGTTCAGTAATCTTTAAAGGCACAATTGGAATAATTACCCCCTCCTCTTCCTCTCTTATAGCTTCAAAACCATCAAAGGCCATGGTTTCAAAATCTTCTGCTTCACCATCTCTTGGCCTTTTCTCCCTAGAGCTGGTAAATAAAATTATAAGCCATAGGCAAAAAAGAGAACAAATGCAAACAGAAGGGTAGCTGCATTCTACAAAGGGTACAAACACATACCAAATGATTGCTGCTGCATTCTCCACTGCATCTTCAGTCTCCATTGCTGCTGCATTCTCCTCAGCATTGGCTGCTGTCCATCTTTCCTCCTCTCCAAATGATGCATCCACTGGATTGGTACAAAGCCTAGCAATATGCCCCAGAACTCCACATTTTTTGCAAGCATGCTTCTTTGGTAGACGACCCTCCTCACCTGCTCTAATCCTCTGGTTCCTTGGTCTTCCTGGTGGTCTAGTAATGACAGGGGCGTGGAGTTTGAACCCTGGATCTACTATGTTCCATTGATCTTTCCCCAATAGTGCAGGCACATTGTCAGCATAAGCAGCCATAAATTTGGCAACAGAGAAATACTCAGAGCAATATTGATCAACTTCACCATCTGCACCCCCGATAATGGTCATCAGATGTAGGGCATGTATGCATGGCTTCCCACGGATCTGCCATTGCCTACAAGTACATTCTCTAGTACTTAGGTTCACAGGATACCTCCATACCCTATTTTTAGTGTCAGTATAGGTAACCTCTCCCTCATATGTACCAGATCGAATACATTTCATCTTCAGTCCTCTTGCCTTCAAGTGCAATGCCTTAATCAGTGATGGGAGCATTAGATGACCAACATATTGTGTTTCTGCAATTCTTTTGTGAAGAGCCATCTTTATCATGATCATTTGCCTCATCTTGTCAAATGCTTGCCATAACAAGAGCCCTTTCACTGACTTGAACTTTGAATTGAAGCATTCTGCAAGGTTACTGGTCACATAATCTACTTTGCAGATTTCGTTGAAATTGCTTCTTGACCACACCTTACCATGATGTGCATCCATGTACTCCTTCACAAGAGGATTTTGAGCATACAACACTCTCAAATGGTGTTCATGCTTCCTTTTGCTGCATGTGTATGATGCTGGCCATAAGTTCTCATCATAAACTTTACCTTTGAACTTCTTTTTGAAATTATGCGCTAGGTGTCGCATACATTCCCTATGCTCCACTCCAGGGAATACAATTTCCACTGCACTCTCTAAACCCTTGCAAGCATCTGTGTGTATAGCTAAACCTGGGGGTGTGCCTATAATGTTGCGCAACTGCTGCAGAAACCAGACCCAACTTTGCTCAGACTCTGCCTCCAGCACACCAAATGCAACTGGGAATAGCCAGTTGTGTCCATCAACTGCAGAAGCTGCTACTAGCTGTCCTCTCCATCTTCCAATCAAATGTGTAGCATCTACAGCCAAATAGGGCCTGCAACCATCTAGAAACCCCTGCCAGCAAGCCTTGAAACAAACAAAAGCCCTTCTGAAGCACTCCTTCTGAAATGACTTCCTTTTTATTTTGAATTGAACTGTATGCTTGTCAATCTCTACAACACTCCCTGGACTTGCCATCTCCACTTCAGCTATGAAAGTGTAAAGCAGCTAAAAACTGTCATTCCATTGACCATTAATTCTGTCAAGAGCCTTTTCCCTAGCATTGAAAATTCTCATGTAAGGAATTTCTATCTTGTACTTCTCAAAAAGCTTCCCATGGAGTGATGTTGGACCAAGTCCAGGTTCATCTCTCAGCCAATCCAATATAGCATCTGCCACCCACCTAGTTTTTGCTAGCTTGGTTTTGGCCTTCCACACTCCCCCACCAGGTGGACAGTTGTGCTTGTGTGGGTTTTTCTTTATCTGAAACAAAATAAAAGGGTAAAAAACAGTTAAGAAACCTTACTCAACAATCTGAAACTAAATTACTAACTGAACTTGGATTACTTGAATATATTTGCTCTTTCTCATACGAGATGCATGCAACTTCCACCTACACCTAGGATATGGACAAAAAACTGTGAACCTTGCTGGCTCACTCCTTTTAATCTTATAGGTGTTTTCAGATATAATGCACCAAGTTGTCACTGCATTCCGACAGTCCACCATTGATTGGAAAATGGTACCTACACTAAGCTCAGGTTTTTCCCTGTTCCACTCAATTGTTGGCATGTCATCACCATCGTATTCATCCTCGATTAATGTGATGGCCTGGCTTATTAGGGATGATAGACTACTCATATCAATAAGGAATTCCTTCTTTTCCGGGAGCCCATTCGGATAGAACTCCAAAGTTAAGCGTGCTTAGCTTGGAGTAGTTTCAGGATGGGTGACCGACCGGGAAGTTGCTCCCGGGTGCGCACGAGTGAGGACAAAGTGCGCAGAAAAGACTAGTATTGATATGTGAGGCCAGTCTAGATCCCGCCAGGAGTAACGACCACCGGCGGGTGTGTCCGGGGCGTTACAAGTTGGTATCAGAGCCGACCCTCGCGGTTACATGGATGTTTGCGGACAGTTTGCAGTCATGTTGTGCATGATGTTTGTGACCCGTCGTGGCACACGGCATGGCACATGTGCTGTCCTGGAAGCACAGACGGTTGTGCCAAGAGGGAACGTTCCTGTGGCCCGACGAGGACGTCGGTTCCTCTGAGTGAGGGTGTATGTGATGGCCTGGCTTATTAGGGATGATAGACTACTCATATCAATAAGGAATTCCTTCTTTTCCGGGAGCCCATTCGGATAGAACTCCAAAGTTAAGCGTGCTTAGCTTGGAGTAGTTTCAGGATGGGTGACCGACCGGGAAGTTGCTCCCGGGTGCGCACGAGTGAGGACAAAGTGCGCAGAAAAGACTAGTATTGATATGTGAGGCCAGTCTAGATCCCGCCAGGAGTAACGACCACCGGCGGGTGTGTCCGGGGCGTTACAATTAAGCTGTCCATGTTCTCCACCTTCTCTTCGTAGTCAGTGTCATCAAACCTAGCTTGGCTGATGGGCTCCTACATATATTCGTCATCCACTGCTTGCTGACTGGCTATATCGACCAGTTCAGGAAACATCATCTCGTCTTCATCATCATTTGTAGGCACTGCCTCGTCAGGTTCTACATCCTCTTCTACACCAACTGCAGAAGGTACACGAGAAGCAGGAGCTGAATCGGAACCACAATTGGCAGCAGCCATGTTGTGGCTCCATGAACCACTTGCTTTACTTGATGTCGACCTACAAGGAGTGCCGGGGTGCTGGCTGTTAGCACAGACAGATGATGTCTGAACTCCCTTCCCATTCACCCGTTCTGCACGTGGCTGAAGCACATCGATTTGGAGTTTACCGAATCGGCAGCCAGCAATCCCAACAAAAAGCAACGGCATATGGTCGTCGCAAGTTAGTGGGAGAAATCTTTGCTTGTCACTGCTGAAGTAATTCAGTTCAACAGCATCGGCATCACTCCAGGGATAGGTGTTTTTGAGCTCAGCTTGCAAATCTTTGAAAGATATGCTGGTTTCTACCACTTTGGGATAGAAAAATGATGAAATCAAATGCGGTTTAGTACCACGAATCACACTAGTTTCCATTCTAATCGCCAGCCGGAAAGCCAGCGCGGGATCAATCCTATTTTGTTGAGGCAAATAAAGGCTTCAGTTAGCCAGGTAAAATCGAGCGCAAATTCGAACGATTCAAGCAAACAAAAAGTCAAATACGGCCTACAATACGACTTCGAACGTCAATTCGAGAGGAAACAATGCTTACCCAGGTTTAATCCATGAATTATCTGCCGCGGATTCGACCCAATCCTCTCCACGGTCGACTGCATTCCGAGTGTCCTCAATCAACATCGCTATGTAATCCTAGATGGGGAGGTGGGCTATATCTGGCGGAGACGCGGCGTCGCTGACGAACGGAATAGGGGCATAGGGTGGAAGAAACAACTGCGGTGGACGCGGCACGACGCCGGCGGAGGGGGCGGGGCGGCGCGGTGCAGTGCGGCCTGTCTAGATAGGACACGTTTCAGATTCAGACAAACATGTCTCCTTGCGGTCCCACCCGTCAGCAAGCAACAGTCAGACGAAGACTCGGCCCCACTCGTCAGCAATTAACGGTCAGTGGACGGTCAAGACGGCAAACGGCCGCTATGAGCATTTGTGAGAGTTTCAGCTAAGGAAGAGGGGAAAAGTGAGCAAACGTTTGGAGCATGGGGAAAAGTGAGCACAACTAAGGAACCAGGGGCACTAATTTAAATATCCCTATTTCATAATAACACGTTTAACGAGATCTTGGTATTTGATCTGAGTCTGGCCATTGGCCTATACGCACTAAACAGCTACGTGGGAATAGTTATGGGCACTCGACGTCGTGGTATCAGCCGAAGCCTTCTTGACGTCAGCGACTGAGCGACGCGCGCTGGGTTGGACCGTGTAACGTAACTTCCTTAGTAATGGAAGTTGCTAGGTCTGCTCACCGGCCGCCCTCGCAATGTGCAGGTGTGCATTGGGCGATGGGCCCACACCCCTGTGCGCTTAGGGTTTAGACCGGCGTGCTGACCTCTCTGTTGTGCTTAGGTAGGGCTGCGACATGTTGATCTTCCGAGGCCGAGCATGACCCTGGAAAGTGTGTCCAGCCAAATGGGATCGAGCGTGCTGGGTTATGTGGTGCACCCCTGCAGGGAAGTTAATCTATTCGAATAGTCGTGTCCCTTGGTAAAAGGACGACCTGGAGTTGTACTCTGACCTCATGACAACTAGAACTGGATACTTAATAAAACACACCCAGACAAGTTCCAGATACAACCCGGTGATCGCTTTCCCACAGGGCGACGAGGGGAGGATCGCCGGGTAGGATTATGTTATACGATGTTACTTGGTGAACTTACCATCTATTCTATTCTACTGCTACAAGACGGAGGCTGGGAGAAGCGAGGATACTTGTTACTTTCCAGCTACTCTCATCTACTGCTGCAAGATGGAGGTGGCCAGAAGCGTAGTCTTCGATTGGATTAGCTATCCCCCTCTTATTCTGGCATTCTGCAGTTCAGTCCATAGATATTACCCCTTTATACAGATACCATTGCATATGTAGTGTAGATCCTTGCTTGCGAGTACTTTGGATGAGTACTCACGGTTGCTTTTCTCCCCCTTTTCCCCCTTTGTCCCTTCTTCTCGGATGACGCAACCAGATGATGGAGTCCAGGAGCCAGAGGATCCCGATGAGGTTTCTACATGGAGTTCGGCTTCGAGGATTAGTTAGGAGGTCCCAGGCAGGAGGCCTTGCCTTTTTGATCATTGCTACTTTTGTGCTTGCCTTCTTAAGGCAAACTTGTTTAACTTATGTCTGTACTCTGATATTATTGCTTCCGCTGAC
This sequence comes from Secale cereale, assembly GCA_902687465.1. Lineage (NCBI taxonomy): Eukaryota > Viridiplantae > Streptophyta > Magnoliopsida > Poales > Poaceae > Secale > Secale cereale. The sequence continues at coordinate 470,915,653 of LR738710.1, read as the reverse complement.
TCTTGTGTTTTCGAGCTTATGTATTCGAGCCCTCGAGGCCCCTGGCTTGTAATATAAAGCTTGTATTATTTTAATTTGTGTCTAGAGTTGTGTTGTGATATCTTCTAGTGAGTCCTTGATCTTGGTCGTACACATTTGCGTGCATGATTAGTGTACGGTCAAATCGGGGGCGTCACAAGTTGGTATCAGAGCCGACTGCCTGTAGGAATCCCCCTTTCCAACTCCTTGGCCGAAGTTGAGTCTAGTCTTTGAAAAACAAATTTACTAACTTGTTGTGTGGCTTACGGGCCCAGAACACCAATGGGTGGTTATAGGATCTTTTATTCCTCTTCTATGCTCTGGGACTCTGATCTCTCTTCTATTCGGGTTAAAAGATTTTACTAACTCCAACTCTAGGTTCTCGTAACTGATTCTCCCGAAGAGCCCTCGTTCCGGAAGATCACCTGCTTCGTCAGAAGATTCTGAGGATATCCCTCGATATTTTCCCGAGACCCTTGTGGTCATCGCCTTTGCAATTCACTGCAACCGATATGTCCCTATGGATATCTGCATGCACTTGTCATTCTCATGATCATTCCTCGTCGCTCTCGTGGTTACAAGATGCCTCGAAATATTCTCCGTTGTCTCGAGAATCCTTTGAGTTTACTATCTTGCAGTTTTATTTCGCATGAACACCCTTATGGTTATTTCCACACATATATCGAGGATCCGTTCTTCTCAATTGATCATGTGTCTCACAATATTCTTCAGAATACTTTTCGATCTTTCGAAAATCCTCTGGAGCCTGTTACTCTTGAAAGTCTTGGCTGCTTGCATTATGGTTAATTCCATATGACTAGTAGTCTTCGTTAACATCCCTTGTCTTAGCCATTTTGAGCCTATTGATTCAATGTGGCATATGCACGCAGTCATCGGTTATCCTTTTTAAAAAAATTATCCTTCCGGCTCACACGTCATTCCGAACATGATTTGGTTCTCGGCAATTCAAGCCTTTATTGATTGTCAACTGAGTGTTTCCAACTTATCTATCCTTGATCATAGCGTCTGCTTCTGATCCTTCATTTTGGAAACCATAATTTCGTTCTATTTTAGCATCAGACTAATCAGGTGATTCTTGAATCTGATGCCTCTGCATTCTTTCTTCCTCTAAGTGAGTACCGATACTCACATCAGCTCCGTTGTGGATCGCCCGATCCATTGTTGGATTGTTGTCCGACAGTGTCCTTCATATTCAATCACCTTGTGAGTTCTCCCCCTGATACATAATGCCTTTGGTAAATTGTATCCTCTTCTTGGCCAACCATGCTCTGCTTTCGAGCTGGTGTATTTACTTTTGAAACTTGTGGTATATGTTACTAAGATGCCCGATGGGTTGAACCTATGCATTCCCCTAATCTGTGAGAACCCCAAGGTTTTCACAAGTCATACTCTTTCAGTGTTCTACCAGATAAAATTCCAACACTACAGTTTTATCAAAGCGAGAGGTGAATGAAATGATATGCATTAAAGAAGTGGGAGTCGACCTTGAACTTTGTGTTCATGCCCATGACAATGATGTAGACCGTCTCGGAAGCTTCTTGCAAAATGATTATCCATCTGAATGATTCTTTCGGTATTCTTGAATTGATTCCTTACAGTTATGGTTCCGACCATGCTGTCCTGATCTGATATATCTGATGGGAATTCATTCCCGTGCCTCGTCTATTTTGGCAAGGTTGAAGTATCTACTGTCATAGGTTAATGACCCGGTTCTACTTCTATCATGTTCTACCTTCGAGTATTACCCCTGGTATCTTGAAGAGGTCTTGCCATTGCACCACATCTTACTAAATTGTTGAAGTAATGTCTTTCCTTGTCGTAATCACTCTACGGGTTCTGGGTTGTTGTCAACCGAGGACACCGACTAGTGAAATTATTCTGAATTACAAATCAGATACCCCTAGTATTTTTACTGGGAAGTTCTGAACATCCTGGTCTTGCTACCTTTGACTGTGTTACCTCATCCTTCTCTGGTGCACGAATTCTTCAGTGTGTGAGCACGACTTATGTCGAGCTTTCAACATCATGTTGCTTGTCTTGGAAGGAAACTTTGGTTCCGAGCTTTCATCTTATATATTGATCCTATAACTTGCCACTTCATCATTCCCTGGCTTGTTGTTGTTGTTGTTGTTTGATTGCATCCTCTTGAAACCTCCCGACAAATGTGTCGGATCACCTTCAACATTTTGACTTCTTCCGAGATGACAACTGTGTTCATGATAAGAAATACCCTCCGTGCCCTCGATGATTTTTATTATCAACGACAACACCATTGACTTCCTTTCATCGTGAACTTGTCCACATTATGAATGCAAATGTCTCTCCAGCTAGTGTTGTGTTCTGCCTTGAAGTATTACTATCTTTTATGTCGAGAATGTTGTGGGAATCGCTCCACCTCTTAGAAATTCTTGGTGTGATGATACTTCTCACCATCACCATTCTTCCTTGGTCCCCGTGTTGTTTTTAACCGGGATACCAATATGCTAACGAAACTGCTTGAGTTCTATACTTCTAGCAACCCTATTGCTATGAAGTTAACGATCGATAGTTCGTTCTTAGACTATTGGTTATTGAATCATCACTCTAACATTGATCTTGCTGCCTAAGGTCATATTTCGGGCACACCTTTCAACTAATGATTAATGGTGTATGTTTTCCTCGAGCATACAACATTATATCATTTGAATTGATAAGTATCATCTTCTTATTCACATTATTGTGGAAACCCATCTGTTTGGAATTCTCGATGAATTGTCGTTGAGCCCATCAGCCACCCCCTCATCCTCTCCTTGGTTTAATGATGAACTATTGTTTCGGGAACCCGCTCCCATAGTTCATTTCCCGAGAATCTTCCCATGTCATTTCGTCGATTTGTGTTGCACCTTTTCTTCTCTTCTCGAACATCCTGAGTCTGAGGTATCATGACACCAATCGGATCTGAATCTCGGTCAGATATGATGGTTGGGACAACTTTCCAGGAGTTATAATATTGGTCCTTTGATGAACCGGTAATATGATGTCATGCCTAGCACCCCGGGTTGGAGGACCCATCATTATAATTTCTTTTGCAAGGATAGCCATTCTTCCAGGAGGAAATTATAAGACTTATATTATAAGTTGCTCCTGATGGATCATTTGTGTATCCAAAGTCTGGCCCTTGATTGAAACACCATATCATTGCTACCTCGAAGCATGACTATGATACCCCACTCATCAACAAGAACATTGTAGGCGCGATGCTAGATGTTTCTCGGTCCATTATCCAAACACCGTTGTATGGGTGACATCTTCATTAATCCTTGCCTCCTTACCGGAATGGTTGGGTACTTGCCCTCCTACCATGTATGCCATGTTCTGCTTGTCCATGGGAAGCATATACTCCTATTAATTGTGTGTAATCACAAATTTCCTTTCCATTTGTTTGTTTACCCTTTCTTTGATCTACATATAATCTAAGCAGTAATAATTTTCTGCTTATGTAAACACCTTGGTGTATAACTCTATTAGTAAGACCTTGATTCTATTGTTGATAACATCCTGGTACTACCGCTGGACGAGAACTTTGCCTATTGGTCCGCCTCGTTTCAACGAGCGGGGAAATGGTTCTCTTCGTTCCCCGTCCTTGGTTCCGACATCGATGCCGACATGGCTGACAAGCTATCCACTCACATGCCTCCCTGTCGAGGCTGTGCAAGATGTCACCACCCTTCCTATTTTCAATCCACATGGTGGGCCCATAACCCACCCGTCCACGGGATCGAAACATGAATCTTCTATACAACCTTGATTCTAAAGTATCCTTTACTCTTGGATCGTAAGTAATTCACGAGCTAAATGGTATACCATGTTTCATCCTGGTATCAAACACATTAATTGTTCTCATTGCTCAAGCCCCCATTTCAGCTTCTGTTTAGGCATCGAACGAATGCCTACCCATTTGAAACTTTTGTACCATCACGTATTGCTCTCAATGAGTTCACTACAACACTACTCGTAGGGTACTTCGTGTATTTCCCAATTAGTTCACCGTCAGATGCCCAACCTTGTGGAGATGCGTTCTTTCAAAAAAAATCCCCCTGGTCGCATTCGTAGGATAATGGAGATCCTGGAGAAAGGATGACGACTTGATCACGATGACTTGAAGCAGAGAAATGAAGCCTTTAACGAAAGGGATCAACCTCTTCGAAAGGACAACCAAGCCCGAGAAGACTCGTTAGGTTTTCGCTGCCATCGCTTTTTTCCCCTTACTCCACTACTTAAATCTCGGGACGAGATTTCTTGTAGTGGAGGAGAATTGTGACGCCCGGATAGTTAAGCTACAGTAACCCTCTGCTAATGACGACACGTCACCGCAATTACTATTGCCAATCTCGCGGTAGTTCGAAACCGGTTCGGATTCAAATTCAAAATCAAGCAAACAATAAAAGTTTTCAAAGATTGAAACTAAAATGTTCTAAAGTAGACAAATAAATCATAAGTAATTATGGAGGACAAACCACACTTTTATAAAACTAGTACAAATGCCCGTGCGCTGCACCGGGCAAAAAAAATGCATGCAACCTGATTTATGCTCCATTTTTTATATTCAATTGTCAATAATAATGTTACACTACCCTAAAAAAGGTTACACTGATTATTGCTTTTTGTAGCATGAGGTTTGGACATGAAAAAACAACTTTGCAATCTTCGTCTGATGGAAGAGTAGTTTTGGCTGGAACAGTTTGTCCATAAGTTTTATCTTTTACTTTTCGGGAAACTACAAATATTTCCTTATTTTCAATAAAATTCACAAAAATTGGGACATGTTTAAGGAAAGCTAACGTTTATACGAAAATTAGAAAAAATATTGAACATATGTCTTTCAATTGAAAAAGAAATTTTAATTATTTTAAGTTTTGTACATTTTAAAATGAATTTTTTTTAAGAACAAATGGAACCTTCTTGGGAATTTTGAACCTTTTTTAAAAGTGTAAACATATGTAAAACTCTGAACATTTTTTAACCATTTTACTATGTTGAATTTTTCTACAGATAGTTGGTTGTTTTCTTGGGAAGAGTTTATCATTTTTCTTGAAAAATATTGCTAGTAAACATACCGTGCATTGTAACAGAAAAAGAAAATATCACACACATTTAACCCGATAACGATATCGCAAACTTTACGGTGTTGGTGTGGACGAGCGCAAATCCCCACTCTATTTGATCAACCTCTCGCTCGACATCCCCTGAGCCAGTGGCGGAGACAGGGGGGACCAGCAGGGACCCTGGCCCCCCTAACATTTGTCATCTAAGCCTAATATGCATATGTAAAGGTGATTATTTATCACTAAATTGATGTATTTTGATGAACCGGCCCTCTCCAATGAAGATTAGCAATACTTGGCCCCCCTCATTCTATTTTCCTGGCTCCGCCACTGGCCTGAGCAGCCATGTTGTGCGTCAGCGTGTTTGCCATGCAAGCTCTACCCCAACCTTTTCTTCTAGCCTCGCGTGTCGCTCCTCCATGCCCCGCGTTGGTGTCAACACGTATGCCTACTCAGTAAAGTCCCCTTGTCATCTTCGATTGTTGCTTCGTGTGAATTGTTGTCTTATCAAACTTGATATTGTCTGCTCAATCCTGGTCTGATATTTGATTCACGAAACATAAACCAGTAGTGATTACCAAAAATACTTGCTACACTATGTAAAGTTACACTTGACTACTCATGTACGTGTGTGATAAGCACCAGATAGCACTTCGTAAAGCTGAATATCAATTATGCAATACAGTGAGAGTATCCATCTTCGTCGTAAACATGCTGGCAATGAGATCATTTTAAGCACCGAAGGAATATATATGTTATAATGACCCAAATATAGAAGAGTATATGGAATACACCCTTGCATACATCTTTTCCTTCAGCTACAAAGGATACCACCTCGGATCTGTCATCGTTATTGGACTGAATGAGGAAACAGTTAAGCATACATGAATTATAGAGAAGAATAATGGAGTGACATGTAGGATCACATACTAATAAACTTGGTCAATATCATCTACACTCGGTCATTCAGTCTCCCCTCATTAGATTTTCTAAAAGAGAGACTCCTCTCTGAATTCTATTAATAGAAACCAATTGTTCATCTAGTACATCATAAAGAAAACTAAAAAGGGAAGAAGAAAACAGAAATAGGAACATTCAGGTAACCCCAGAGGGCACCCAAAACCCATAGATATCTAGGATCTAGGTTTTGCCCTTTCAGCAGCTGCGCAACAGAGACAAAATATTTCATCGCTAGATGAGAGTGAACATACTCGCAAAGCAGTCGCCAACAAGCAGGAACAGTCCACAAATGGCAAGAGTGGCTTTAAAAGTTTGATTCCTCTGTGCACTTTAATTGCTTTTAAGCTGCCTGTCAAACGACTCCAGGTCGCCATCTTTGAGATGCTCAGAAGACTTGATTTGTCACTTGCTTGAAGAACTTTACTCCCCAAATCAGCGCTAATCTGCAAAATTGACCATGAGTTTAACCAAATAACAAACCACATGAATCAGGACAAAAGTATCAGACACCGCTTTCATTCTCAAAACAGGCCTCATTCATAAATCTCCGAATCTTCCATAATACAGCAGCCAACCCCACTGCGACACAAAAAATTGTCATGATGTTTTCAATCTAAGCCCTCAGAACCTAAAGAAGTCATGATCAGTATCACGTACAATTTTTCAGATTAAAGGTGAACTGCAAAATGGTTCGGATCAACTAAGTAGCCCATCTCCGCCACGTAACTAACATGCTTTATTCATGTTCTACATTTGCAAAGTATCTCCCCAAAGGGTCCTTGTAAATCGCTCTGATTCCCATATGATGTTAGTTTTAATGTAGCTGATTTGAACATTAACAAAATAGTCACCGAAATAAGATTGACATACTGAACAGAAATATAGTTTTTGGACAACATGCTTGGGACGAATTCGATAAGAGAAGAACAATCAAATAATATGACTTGTACCATTCGCACTTAAAACTGAAAACAGAAAGGAAACCAGGAATAATTTTCCGACAATGTGATCATCAGTGATTCAACATCAAACACAGCTAACCCTACAGTTTGCGCTCAGTATGATCAAGACGAATTCGACATGACAACCACAATTGAACATGACGACTTGCAGGATTCACTCATAAACTGCATAATGGATAGGAAGCCGACTTAATAAACTGATATACAGTTCTCTAGCCATATTATCAGGATGAACTGAATGAGAAGTTGAGAACAACCACAGTTGATCACATTTCAGTTGCAACCTTGAAGCTTAAACTGCTCAACAGAAACAAAACAACCTGATATTAGTAGCTCAGAAGAAGCCAACAGCAGCAGACTAACAATGATGGATTTGTCCATTTTGCAACGCATCACTATTGAGAGCCACATAAGAGATCAGTGAGTCCTTGCTAGCGATAACAATCTGCCACGATCTGAAAAAATACCAAGCACAAAACTCATAACCAACCGACTGATCCTTTTGTCCACGGAAATGTACACAACATAAGTGCTTGTAATCCAGCATAAGGATGAATTTTGTCATAAATTTTGAGGTTTTTGCCTTGAGGAGCCTGACCAACTTATTGGTAGATGGCCGATAAATCATTTATCGATAAATGCACCAAACCGACACACACATATGAAATCCTTCTTGAATGGAATTTTAATGACAACATATGGTCTTACATTGCATTGCTTACTGTAGTGAACTGTCTGGCTCTGATCAACCTGATTGCTTGCATGCTATTTATATTTCTGTAAAATGTCACAAGAATAAACACGAGAGGAAAAAAATCGCATGTCGGAACAATTGAGCTAACTTGAACCCAGCTAAGCAATAGTTGTCTGGCCTCAGTCTGCACTGGCTTACTCTTCTTTGCAATTATACATGACGGATGTTCTATTTTGTTCCTTATCAGTAGTTCTACCTGATACAGCATCTAGAGATAGAATACATATATTCTTTGCTGCTTAAGCGTGCAAACCCACTATCAAAGAAACATGGTATGTGCTCCTGCCATTGCTATTTGCAACAATCACATTAGCTAGCCGGCTGGAATAACTAAATTGAACTAACTTTTATGGTCAAATAGTTGATCTACTTAGCAGGTAATGATACCGAGATTATCATGTTTGTTCTCTATGAGGACAGTAATTTAATTTAGCAGTCAGAAATCCCCAGGTTTTTAAAGCTTAGCAAAGGACAAGTTAGTGACCTCATCTTAGACCAAAATGTGTAGCAAAATCCTCCATAATAACTTGCTTGAAACCAGTTCACATTGCATCAGGCAAATGATACAAAACAACTGCAAGACCTAAATAAATGAATTAACCTGGGAACCAAACAACGGCCTCAACCAAAAGGAAGGGTAACGAAATGAACTGAATGGCATGAAAAAAACTACATCTTCATATATAATTGATATGCGTAGAAAGCTACATATAATAAAAATAATTAGTTACATCTACTGTGAATCTTAGTGATAGTTCAAGCAAAAACAATCACCATTGTTTAGTCACTTGTACTTTGAAAACACATTAGTTCACCAGACAAAGGGCACCACATATTATCCAACTTATTATGACATGAAAATGCACAAAGAAAATAGAAACATATTTTCCAAAGCTTCCCACTACTTTTAGTATTTTTACGCAATTGAATTACTCAGAAGTCCTCTCGGTCGTTCTGCCTGCAGTCCTCTAGCGCGACCCATGCTGCGCCGCTGGATTTGGATTGAGGCCGCGCGCACACAGGTTCTAGCTGGCTTTGCCCAACATGACATCGGGTTGTAGTATATCATATATTCATTTGGTTAAGCTATAAATTAAGGATCTCGTGCTGCTGGCTTTCTGCTAGATAGTATACAGACCACCCCAGCTGAATGTACTCCGTTCCTCTACAACATAAACACGTCAAGGGTCTAGAGAAGTCTGTAACTTCCCGCCGGTGGGCAGATGTGTAAAGAGCGTGAGGCCAGGGCTATAGGAGAGGCCGGGCAAGGTGGGGGTGCAGTGGCGACCTGGATGTCGGGGATGATGGATCCAAGAATTCAACTTTGCGTGTTCAAGTTTTCTTTTTCACCTAACATCAGATTTTTTTCCTGTTTCAGGCTATGTTAGCCTTAAAATTTTCATTTGTTATTTTTTACTAATGGAAACAATCACATCAGGATAGTTCTATGTACAAAGCTACATCTCTATAAATTCAAACAGAAGCTACACATGTACAGGTGAACGAATGCAATTTTAGATTGGAACTTTGGAGGGGATTGGTGTACTCTTGGCTTGCTGAGTTCTACGTCAGTGCAGCCGCACAAAGCTGAGTTGGCCACGGGTGTATGCAGTACTGGTCTGCAACCTAGTTTATCTGGACTGAAACTGAGTTGAGTAATCTCACGATGCGTACTCTCTAATCTCAAGCATGTATACCTATACCTATATAAACGGATTTTTTGCAGAAAATTTTGTACGCCCATGACCTGTGCTGCATCCGACGGGGAAGCAACAGTGCGAGGCGACAATGGAGGAAGCGAAGCAAGGAGAGGAGAGAGGTAAGGGAGACGAAAGGCACCTGTTTGGAGAGCGGCGCATAGTTAATGCGCCGCCGGCGGGCAGGCCGCCGGCGTGTCCTTGGCCGGCGGCGCTCGGGCATCGGGCGGCCAGACTTGGGGCAGGTCTCCGGCCAAATGGGGATGGCGTGGAGGGGTTCTGGACACAGGCGGGTCCTTGGCCGGCGGCGCTGGTGCATCGCGGTCAACGGCGCGCGCTCGATCCGGCCGACGCGGGCCTGGAGCGCGGTGGCCTAGGCCTCGGCGTCGGCGAACCGCGCGCGAGGACTCGGACAGCGCGGGGAGGAGGGGGCAGCGGCGAGGAGGTAGGCCGTGGTGCGGGGAGGATGGCAGCATGACGCGGCGGAGGATGGCGTGGCGGAGGATCCCGACCGGCGGCGGCGAGGCGGGGATCCAGATGGGGGAGGAGACGCGGTCGCTCGATTTGGGGGTTATTTTTTTTCAAGAGATTGAAACGTTTTTTCCCACTTATTTATTGGACCGCGGGTTTATTTCCACAAACATCAAGGGGTTTTCTGCAAAAACGCCGACGACGTACGACCAGAAGCACTCGACGCTTTATTAGTAGGTAAAGATGTCTTGATACTCTAAAACGAATATAACAGTAGCAAAACAACCATTTAAATGCTTTAAAAGGTAATAAACAATTACAGACTATTTTACTTTAGGTGCCAAGTTAATTGTGGCAGTGTCCTAATTAATAGTTCTAAATTAAGGACTAAGTTCATAATTTACAAAACTAAAAGTAAAATGAAACTAAAAAGAAAAGAAAACAATAAAAAAACTAAACAAAAAAGGGAAAAGAAACCCCTCCCCGTATCCCCTCTGGCCTAGCCCACCGGGGGCAAAGCATCCCACCAGGCCCAGCCCACACTCCACTTGTCCCTCATCTTCAGCTACAGAAGCAGGGGTGGGCGTGGCACTCATCCGCCGGCGCCATTGCCGGCGAGGCACACACGTCGGCCATCCGCACCCCTGCCCCGCCTACAAGGCCCCGCCGACGCTCCAGAAACCCTAGCCCCCTCGCAGTCCTCCCCTCTCTCCCTCTGGCCTCGCCTCCTCGTCCAAATCTAACCGCGCCCGAGGCCGCGTCGCCATGAATGCCATCACCCGCGCGCCAAACTGGCTCGCCTCGCCGTGGGAGCACGCCCACGAGCTTCGCCTTGCTCTGATATGCCTTCCCCAACCCCAGGCTCGAGCTCACCGTATCTGCATCATCCTCTCCATCGGCTTCTTCTTCCTCGGACGCCGATGACCTCGTCGCCAAATTCGATTCCGTCAACCCCACCCCGCGCTCACTTTGCTCGTCTACAGGCGCACTGTGAGCCCCTCTTCCCCTCCCCTTTACTACTACTTCGTGCTCGTACCCGTAGCTAGCCGCCTCTCGTGTCCCTAGCTCCACCGCCATGGCCGAGCTCACGCTCGCCTCCACCGGTCGCTCTGTCGCCACGGCAACGCTGGCCCAGCGCAGGGCACTGCTGCCGCCCTCCCTACTGTCTCCTGCCTCGCCCCGCTCGTGCTAGACCAAGCCGCGAGCGCGCCCGCTAGGCTCGCAGCGCCAGCTGCGAGGCCGAGCCCCGATGCCGCATCGCCACTCCCGCGCCCACCTCTGCAGCCGCCTCCCTCCGCCCCTCTGCGCCGCGGCCTTCGCCTGGTCGCCCCCCCCCTCTGCACCGCGGCCTTCGCCTGGTTGCCGCCCCTCACTGGCGCTCGCACGCGCGCCGGCCAACCGTGGCCGCGCTCGGCGCTGACGCCCGTCGCCGCGGCCCTTCCCGCCTCTTTTGGCCACTGCAAGTGCCGCGGCAGCACGCCGCTGCTCCGCGCACTCGCCGCCCGCCGCCAGCCACGGTACCGGCCAGCCGGCGCCCTCCCCTGGCCGCGCCGAGGCCACGGCCCCGCCCCGCCGGCGCCCTGTGTCGCCTCGTGCGGGCACACGGGCGCACGCCCGTTAAAAACCCGCCCCACTAAGCCCTGGCTCATTGCCAGGCGGGGCCCAGCCCCTTTAATTAAAAAAAAAGTTAAAAAAATATGTTAAAAATAATATTAATTAATTAATTAATTAATTAATTAAACTTAATTAACCTAATTAATTAGATTAGTTAATTTAATTAGTAGTTAGTTAGTTGAGCCAATGACAGCACGGCCCCGCATGTCAGTTTGACTAAGTCAACTGACCGCTGACATCACCTGACGTCATGCTGACGTCATCACCTACTATTCTGGATAATGTTGACTTAATTTAATTAAATAAATTTCAAAAAATGTTCAAAACTTTAGAAAATCATATAAAATAATCTGTAACTCGGATGAAAATGTTTTATATATGAAAGTTGCTCAGAACGACGAGACGAATCCGAATATGCGGTCCGTTCGTCCGCCACACATCTCTATCATACCGAACATGCAACATTCCCCTCCGTTTCATCTGCCCGAAAATGCCTAACACCAGGAATACTTTCCCGGATGTTATTCCTCTTCGCCTGTATCACCGAGCATCGCGTTAGGTCACATGTAGCACCGCCTTTTGCCATGTTAGGCTTTGTGATGCTGTTGTTTGCTCTGTTATTTATTTGTTTCCCCTTCGTTGCTTATTTTCGGTAGACTCCGATACTGTGATAGACCCCGAGACCATTGATGCTTCGGTGTTTGACTACGGCTACGCTTCCGAAGATTCCTTTCGTCTGCAGGGCTTCTAGGCAAGGCCCCCCCCCCCTTGATCACCAGATATCGCCCATTCTCTTCTCTCTTATTCTTGCATTAGAATTGCTACTATTGATGATTCGATAGCTCCTACTCTGTTGCATAGCCTGCCATTGTTGCTACAACTGTTGATACCTGTACCTGCTATCCTAATGCTTAGTATAGGATGCTAGTATTCCATCAGTGGCCCTACATTCTTGTCCGTCTGCCATGCTATACTATCGGGCCGTGATCACTCGGGTGGTGATCACGGGTATATACTATATACATACTTTACGTACACATGATGATGATTCGGAGATGGGGGCTGAAGGGGCAGGTGGTTCCACCCAAGTAGTGGTGGGCCTGGGTTCCCGACAGCCCCCTGATGGTTACTTTGTGGCGGAGCGACAAGGCGGGTTGCGACCACCTAGGAGACAGGTGGGCCTGGCCCTAGTCGGTGTCCGCGGTTATTTCATAATAACACGTTTAACGAGATCTTGGTATTTGATCTAAGTCTGGCCATTGGCCTATACGCACTAACCAGCTACGTGGGAATAGTTATGGGCACTCGACGTCGTGGTATCAGCCGAAGCCTTCTTGACGTCAGTGACTGAGCGGCACGCGCCGGGTTGGACCGCGTAACGTAACTTCCTTTGTAATGGAAGTTGCTAGGTCTGCTCACCGGCCGCCCTCGCAATGTGCAGGTGTGCATTGGGCCCAGACCCCCGTGCGCTTAGGGTTTAGACCGGCGTGCTGACCTCTCTGTTGTGCTTATGTAGGGTTGCGACGTGTTGATCTTCCGAGGTCGGGCATGACCCTGGAAAGTGTGTCCGGCCAAATGGGATCGAGCGTGCTAGGTTTTGTGGTGCACCCCTGCACGGAAGTTAATCTATTCGAATAGCCGTGTCCCTCGGTAAAAGGACGACCCGGAGTTGTACTCTGACCTCATGACAACTAGAACTGGATACTTAATAAAACACACCCAGACAAGTTCCAGATACAACCCGGTGATCGCTTTCCCACAGGGCGACGAGGGGAGGATCGCCGGGTAGGATTATGCTATACGATGTTACTTGGTGAACTTACCATCTATTCTATTCTACTGCTGCAAGACGGAGGCTGCGAGAAGCGAGGATACTTGTTACTTTCCAGCTACTCTCATCTACTGCTGCAAGATGGAGGTGGCCAGAAGTGTAGTCTTCGATTGGATTAGCTATCCCCCTCTTATTCTAGCATTCTGCAGTTCAGTCCATAGATATTACCCCTTTATACATATACCATTGCATATGTAGTGTAGATCCTTGCTTGCGAGTACTTTGGATGAGTACTCACGGTTCCTTTTCTCCCCCTTTTCCCCCTTTGTCCCTTCTTCTCGGATGACTCAACCAGATGATGGAGTCCAGGAGCCAAAGGATCCCGATGAGGTTTCTACATGGAGTTCGGCTTCGAGGATTAGTTAGGAGGTCCCAGGCAGGAGGCCTTGCCTTTTCGATCGTTGCTACTTTTGTGCTAGCCTTCTTAAGGCAAACTTGTTTAACTTATGTCTGTACTCTGATATTATTGCTTCCGCTGACTCTTGTGTTTTCGAGCTTCTGTATTCGAGCCCTCGAGGCCCCTGGCTTGTAATATAAAGCTTGTATTATTTTAATTTGTGTCTAGAGTTGTGTTGTGGTATCTTCTAGTGAGTCCTTGATCTTGGTCATACACATTTGCGTGCATGATTAGTGTACGGTCAAATCGGGGGCGTCACAACAACAACAGTTGCAGGTGCAGGTTCCGATGTCTTGACATGAGAGCGTTGTTCGTTGTATTGGAGTCCTTCTTCTTCTTCTTCTTCAGTCTTGGGTTTGGTTCCGGGTCGGCAGCCTGGGATAGCAGATGGATGTCGTTGTGCCTTTTCATGTTTGCATCCGTAGTCGGATGCCTTGTATTGATGATGTTGTATTCATGTGACTTGTATGTTTTCTAGTATCCCCATGTATGTATGTAATGGTACGATGTAATGATATCCATCTTGCTAAGCACCCGAAATGCGGTTTTGCCCCAATCACGTAAGCGTCATGTGATCGCGATATAATCGCATCTTAGGCCTGACAACTCACCATATCATTACCTTGTGGCAATCCACATGTAGGTGAAGTAGAAGAAGTTGAGAAAGCTACACGGTCGGAGGTCGAGGGAGAACAATCATTCCCATAATTCTTGGACATACCATATTTATGTTGAAGCTTTGTCCACAACTCATGAGCATTCCGAAACGGCATGAGTAGAAATAAAACTACATTGCTCAAATCATCAAAAAGCACATTAGAAGCTTGAGCATTGAGATAAGAGTTTTTCTCATCCTCTAAAGATAATCTTTGTGGATCCTTTGAAGGAGAAAAACACATATCTACAATTCACTCTAAATTTGGGTCCATGACCCTAAAGAGATTAAGCATGCGAATTACCAAACATCAAAATTTGTGCCATCAAAACTAAGAGTGTCAGATAATCCTAAACCCCTAGTCGACATCCTTACTCTCTAGGCGGTTAAGCCTTAAAGAGAGAGACGAGGCTTTGATAGCAATTGAAAGACCGTGGATGTCGCATAGAGGGGGGTGAATAGGCGCTTTAAAATAATTATAGTTTAGGCTTGAACAAATGCGGAATAAACCTAGCGGTTAATTTATGAAGCACAAAACCTACAACAACTAGGCTCACATATGTGCACCAACAACTTATGATAAGCAAGATAAACAACTAGGTGATAGCAAGATATATAGCAAGAAACAATATGTCTATCATAAAGTAAAGTGCATAAGAAAAGGGCTCGGGTAAGAGATAACCGAGGCACGCGGAGACAACGATGTATCCCGAAGTTCACACCCTTGCGGATGCTAATCTCCGTTTGGAGTGGTCTGGAGGCACAATGCTCCCCAAGAAGCCACTAGGGCCACTGTAATCTCCTCACACCCTCGCAAAATGCAAGATGTCGTGATTCCAATAAGGGACCCTTGAGGGCGGTCACTGAACCCATACAAATTGCTCGGGACGATCTCCACAACCTAACTGGAGACCTCGACGCTTGCTCGGAGCTTTACACCACAATGACTGAGCTCCGAACACCACCAAGGTTGGGGCTATCTCCACAACTTAATTGGGGGCTCCCAACAACACCACGAAGCTTCACCACAATGGAATATGGCTCCGAGGTGACCTTAACCGTATAGAGCACCCAAGAGGAACAAGCTCAAGGGTACCAAGCACCCAAGAGTAATAAGCTTCTCAACTTGTAACTTCCACGTATCACCGTGGAGAACTCAAACTGATGCACCAAATGCAATCAAAAGGGCACACGAAGTGCCCAAGTCCTTCTCTCCCAAATCCCACCAAAGCAACAAATTATAGGGAGGAAATGAGAGGAAGAATGAAGAAGAGAAGACAAAGAACTCCAAGATCTAGATCCAAAGGGTTCCCCTCACATAGAGGAGAAAGTGATCGATGGAAACGTAGATCTAGATCTCCTCTCCCCCCCCCCCCAAAAAAAAACTAGCAAGAATACATGCAGGGATTGAGAGATAGCAAGCTCGAAGAAGGTCAACAATGGGGTAAGAGGACGAGCTCAAAGGATAAGGTTCATTGGGGGAAGAAACCCCCTTTTATAGGTGGGGAAATCCAACCATTAAGCTCATAGCCCGCACCGAGCGGTACTACCTCTCCAAGGAGCGGTACTACCGCTAGGGAGGTAGTAGCCTTTTTTAAAACAACAACGAGGAGGCAAAAGGCTAGTAGAACTGTCGGAGCGGTACTACCACTTGTCCTCACGGTGCTACCGCTAATGGTAGCGGTACTACTGCTTGCGAGCGGTACTAAAAAAATACATCCGTGCCTACCACCGCTCGACTTATGATGAGTTTTTGGTCCGGAGCAGAAGTAGCCACGGAAGTAGCCTCGGAAGTAAAAAAAATTACATCCCCTCCAAGCGTTAGTACCGCTCACATGAGCGGTAGTACCTGATACGTCCAAAACGTATCTATAATTTCTGCTTGCTCCATGCCTCTTTTGTGTGATATTGCTATGATATTTATGCACGTCCATACACTTTTGATCATATTTGGACTAACCTATTAACTCAGTGCACCCCAGTGTCAGTTTCTGTTTTCTGCTGTTTTTGTATTTCAAGTTTTCCCATTACGTAAATTGCCAGAAAAATCCCGGGAAAAATATATAAAAAATCAGCGTTCCGGAAGCTTCCATGCGGCCAAAGTAGGGCCAGAGGGGGGCCACCAGGGCTCCAGGCGATCAGAGGGGGCGGCCCCCCTCCTGGCCGCGCCGCCAGGGCGCCTGGGCCCCCCTTGCCTCTTCTGACGCCCCCCTTTGGCATATATCTACACCGCGTCCCGAAACCCTCGAGGACGGAACCCGTTTTCGCGATCTCATCTCTGTTCCGCCGCCGCCGCGCTTCCAAGATCGGGAGCACCAGGAGAACTCTTCCCGGCACCCTGACGGAGGGGAGGATCACAACCGGGAGCTTCTCCACCACCATGGACGCCTCCCGGATGAGTTGTGAGTAGTCTCCCTTGGACCATGGGTCCATGACCAGTAGCTATGTGATGTTCTCCTCCCCTCTTTGTTCTTCACCGATTAGACATCGTGAGCTGCCCTACATGATCGAGGCACATATGTAATCCTTATGTTGTTGCTATGATGAGTTTGCTGGGATCTGATGGATTATGAGATTATGTTCAGATTGTGTGTGAGTAATATATTTGATTCACCTCTTTTATATTTATGTTCTTGAGTAATTCTTGCATGTTCTTCGTTGCTGTTTATTGCTTTGGCCAAGTAGTAGGTAGTAACTCCAAGAGGGAACGTTATGCTTGATTGTGGGTTCATGCCCCTTGATGACTAGCTTGAGTGACAGAAACATGAGTCTAGGGGATGTGCTGTTGCCACAAGGGGGAAAACAACGGTGCTTGTACTTGCGGGTGCAAGGATTGTTTACTTTACGCAAAGTTCTTTTAATGCAGTTGTCTATTGCTTTGAGTTTACACTATGGGTGGGACTCGCAACTTAATACCAGCGAGATGTTCTGGATAGATATCTCAAGGTGGATGATTAGTAGTAGATGCAGATGGATTTCGGTCTACTTGCCTTGGCGTACCGCCCATGCTTTTGAGCCTCTACCTTTCTTTGCAGCATAGTTAGCATTGGTTTGCGCACATAATCCTGTCAATTGCCCAGCTGTAATTCGTTTACCTCGCTTAGCTGTTTTATCGTCTTTTGAGAGAGAGACATCACTAGTGAACATCATGGGACCCCGGTCCATATAACCATCACTGATCACACCCGCTATTTACTTTCTGTTCTTACTTACTAGTTGCAGTCATACCTATCACTATTATCTCTTGCGTTTGATCCTTTGTAAACGACAAGGCCGGAGGGATTGACAACCTCTCTGTACTCGTTGGGAGCAAAGTTATTTGTATCTGTGTGCAGGTCCAGTCAATCGCTAAGTTGCACCGCTAGCAGTTGACACCTTCTTGTTGACCCTCGGAGTCTCACGGGATTCGATCCTTGGTATCTTTGCCAAGGGAAAACTACCGCTACACTGCATCTCAAACCTTCCACTTGGGGTAACCAACGAGGGGCGAGAAGCCATCAAGCAAAGTTTTCTGGCACCGTTGCCGGGGACTCCACTCTTCAAGATAGGGGAGTTGCACGCTATCTTTTATCTTTGCTTTTTAGTCTTGTTAGTTTACCTTTCAGTTTTTGCTTTAGTTCCCTTTATCAAAAATCACAAAAATAGTTATCTTGCTTGCTGCTGCTATGGGTTCAACCGAGAACACCAAGTTGTGTGACTTCACTAGTCATAACAACGATGACTTTATTTGCACGCCTATTACTACACCTGCCACTTCAGCACCTTCTTATGAAATTAAACCTGCTTTACTGAACCTAGTTATGAAAGATCAATTCTCCGGTGCTGGAGATGATGCTGCTTTGCACTTAAATAATTTTGTTGAACTCTGTGATATGCAAAAGTACCAAGAAATAGATGGTAATATTGTTAACCTTAAGCTTTTTCCTTTCTCCTTGAGAGGAGGAGCTAAAATTTGGTTTCAATCTTTGCCTAGAAATAGCATAGATTCTTGGGACAAGTGCAAGGATGCCTTTATTGGGAAGTACTATCCACCTGCTAAAATTATCCAACTAAGGAGTAACATAATGAATTTCAAACAATTGGATAATGAACACGTTGCCCAAGCTTGGGAACGCATGAAATCTCTTGTCAAGAACTGCCCTACTCATGGTTTGACTACTTGGATGGTTATCCAAACTTTTTATGCAGGCTTGAACTTTACCTCGCGGAACCTGTTAGATTCGGCCGCGGGAGGAACCTTTATGTCAACTACACTTGGTGCTGCCACGAAACTTCTCGATGAGATGATGACCAACTATTCCCAATGGCACACCGAACGCGATCCAACAGGTAGGAAGGTAAACTCTGTCGAGGAGATTTCCTCCCTAAATGAAAAAGTTGACTTGATCATGTCTCTACTTTCCAAGCAATCTTCTATTGATCCTCGTGATGTTCCTTTAAATTCTTTGATTGCTCAAGATCAAGTAGATGTGAACTTTATCTCTAGAAACAATTTCAATAACAATGCTTATAGGAGTAATTTTGGTAGCAATCCTAAACCGTTCCCCTCTAATTCCTATGGGAACAACAATGCTTATCCTAGCACCAAGAACTCCACTTATGAACTAGAGATTATGCTTAAAGATTTCATCACTACCCAAAAAGCCTTCAATAAGAGTGTAGAAGAAAAACTAGCCAAACTAGATGATCTCTCTTCGAAGGTAGACAATTTAGCCCATGAGGTAGAGTTGCTTAAAATTAGAACTTCCCCTCTTGAGGAGAGGAAGAGCACTCCTATGAATGCTATTCAAGTGCAAATTAATGAAAACATTAGGATGTTGGCTAAACTTAAAGAGAGATGGGCTAGAGAAAAGGAGGAAGAAGATAGAATTAAGAACCTTCCTACCCACCACGATGTTGCTACTATCCAAGTTGTTGAGGATATCCAAACTCTTAGCACCCAATGCACTACTGGTCCAATTGGACCTATTAATGGTGATGCCATGACCTTAACCGTAGAAACTCCTATGACCATAGAAACTACCAAACAAGTGAGCCTAAAGGACACCACTACCACTTTACTTGATAGTAGTGACCTCGATTTTGATAATTGCACCCTTACCGAAGTTATTGATTTTCTTCACAAGATGTCTAGAGATCCCCGCACTAGCACACTCAATCTTGCCTTCACAGAGCATATCACTAATGCTCTCACCAAAGCTAGGGAGGATAAACTTAGGGTAGAAGCCTCCATACCTAGAAAGCTAGAAGATGGTTGGGATCCTATGATTAAAATTAAGTTGAATAACTTCTCTTGCTATGCTTTATGTGATGTTGGAGCTAGTACCCCCGTTATGCCCAAAAGAATATATGATATACTTAAATTGAAACCTTTTGATTCTTGTTCTTTTGGTGTTCGCCTTGTTGATTCTTCCATAAAGAAACCCTTGGGGAGGATCGACGATGTTCTTATCATTGTCAATGACAATTATGTTCCCGTTGATTTTACTATCATGGATATTGAATGTGAACCTTCTTGTCCAATTATTTTGGGACGGCCTTTTCTTTGCACCGTTGGTGCCATCATTGACATGAAAGAGGGGAATATAAAATTCCAATTTCCTCTCAAGAAAGCGATGGAACACTTCCCTAGAAAGAAGATTAAGTTACCTTTTGAGTCCATTATACGGGCTAGCTATTCTTTTACTCTTGATAAAACTTGATCTCTTTGCATTATGCCTAGCTTAAAGGCATAAAAGAAAGCGCTTTTGGGAGGCAGCCCACAATGAATAAAATTTTATTTTGCTTTTGTTGTGTCTTGATGTTTGTTACTACAGTAGCATCATCATTGTATCTTTACTTTTCAGCTTTGTGCCAAGTTTAGCCTCTAATTGCAAGAAAGTTCAAAAGTTGTGACGTGCTGTCCAGGAAACAGATTTTGTCCTTGGACAGAAAAATTCGTATAAAATCACCAGATCATCTTTTTGGTCTGAATGTTTTCGACGGCGTGCTCTATACAATTGGCTTTCGGGCGTCTGTTCTGAGTTTTTTTATTTGAGTTGCAGAAGTGCCCCGAAAAAATTATTTACTACCTGCTGGTCTGTTTTCCACAGATTCTGTCCTGTTTTGCCTTTCCTTCGTTTTGCAAACCTTGAGCTTGCTTTTTCTTTGCAAAAACCTTTTGGCAATTTTGAGAAACAGTAGACCTTCAAGATTATCCTTATTTCCAGCAAGGAAAAATTATTTTATTATGGGTACTAACCTCGCTAATCAGATTATGATGAGTTATGTATGAAGGGAGTTTTCAAGTGTGCGAGGGAAGATGATAAAAAGATTCAGGAGTGTCAAACGCTCAAGCTTGGGGATGCCCCCGTGCACCCCCAAGAAATATTCAAGAAGACTCAAGCGTCTAAGCTTGGGGATGCCCCCGTGCATCCCATTCTCCATCAACAATTATCAGTTCGTCTTTCGTTCCACTATATTTTAATCACTTCATGCGTTATGTGCTATGCTTGGAGCGTCTTGCTTTTAGTTTCCTTTTTAGTTTTCTTTAGCTTTGCTTGCTGTTCATAACAAGTTGGAACCCATCTTTATTTGTGTGGGAGAGAAACACGCTCCACTTCAACCTAGAACACAACATAGGATTTTCATGTTTATCTTTGATGTGTATGTTCTTTGTCTTTCAATAACTACTGTCATGTTCAGCTCTTAGTTTTCATGCTTTACTTTTTAAAGAGCTTTTGTTTAGTTGGTCGCCGGAACTCTCTTGAGTTATCATGCTTATCTTCTTAAGAGAGTTCGCTTCTGTTGCACTGGTTGATATGTCTATGATAAAAATGCTATGTGCATAATGGTGCTTAGTAGTTCATGTTTTCTTATGGTTAGTCTCAAATAGCTGGGGGGTTCTTAATGTGTTATTGAAGTACCAACATGATTTGTTTGCCTATGATGTGGTATGGTTTAGTGATATCTTCCTCCAAGAATTTATTTTGATTGACTTGGCATATGCTCACGCATATTTAAGACTGTAAAGAAAGTCTATCAAGCCTTGATGATCTTTAATTTCTGAGTAGCGATATAACTTCCATGCCCGATTCAATGTTGCTTTGTCGCTCTGCATGATTATGACCGTCATTGCTCTCTTAGTTGGTCGCTCCCAGTCTTTTGCTAACCTTCGCCTGTACTAAGCGGACTGACTGCTTGTGCATCGAAAATCCTTTAAACCAGTTATGCCATATGAGTCCACCATACCTTCCTATACATGGTATTTACTTGCCATTCCTAACGAAGACTTTCGTGTACCATCTCGAAATTAATCAAAAGCATTTCTCTTTTGTGCCTCTGTTTTAGCTCATGAGGAAGTAGTAGTTAATTCATGATCTTTTTAAGTTGGACAAGCTTCACCCCGGGATTGCATGTCTAATGTGCAAACCCCTAATACGAGAAGGAACTGGCAAAGAGTGCGCCCGGCTCATTAAAAAATATACAACAAACAAACCCTCCTTCACGCTTTGTTCATGAGAAATCAGAAAACTTTGGCAGTGATAAACAAAGGAGATTAAGGGGATGTGATCGTCCTCGTGCGGGAGCCGTTCCTCGAAACTTGTACAACTCGAGAAGTAATTGAGTTATCTACTAGCATTCGTTGACGAAATATGCATATCTCTAAAAAAATAATTTTTACCTCTGTTTTCAAAAAAATCAAGAGCTCTGGTACATGTTTAGTTTTTGTTTCCGACCACGGGTTTTCAACCTTGCCATCAAAAGCCACGGTTCGAGAGTCTCCACCTTCTTTCATTAAAGCACCAACTATTGAGAGCATGATTGTCATTCTGAGTGTAATGTGCATTGTCCCAGAGTACCATTGTCTTCTGCATGATTATGATATCGTTTATTCTAAAATCATTGTATCTAGTCGTCACTTAAACCTTGGAGGTGCCCCTGCATTTATGTTTTGCTTCACTAAAGGGGGCAAGCGAGGTACCACTTTGTCATGTTTGCACACCATGCTCACTACAAATCTATTGAGTGTTTCAGTATCATATTGTAAAACTTTCAGTTCTTTGTGATATTCTCATGAGGCAACTTAATTACTAAAGATTCATTATCTCAGTAAGCATTTGTCATGTGACTGTGAAAAGTTCTTATATGGTTAATAGCATGTCACCACAGAAATTATGCTTATTATCATTTACCTACTCGAGGACGAGCAGGAATTAAGCTTGGGGATGTTGATACGTCCAAAACGTATCTATAATTTCTGCTTGCTCCATGCCTCTTTTGTGTGATATTGCTATGATATTTATGCACTTCCATACACTTTTGATCATATTTGGACTAACCTATTAACTCAGTGCACCCTAGTGCCAGTTTTTGTTTTCTGCTGTTTTTGTATTTCAGGTTTTCCCATTACGTAAATTGCCAGAAAAATCCCGGGAAAAATATATAAAAAATCAGCGTTCCGGAAGCTTCCATGCGGCCAAAGTAGGGCCAGAGGGGGGCCACTAGGGCTCCAGGCGACCAGAGGGGGCGGGCCCCCTCCTGGCCGCGCCGCCAGGGCGCCTGGGCCCCCCTTGCCTCTTCTGACGCCCCCCTTTGGCATATATTTACACCGCGTCCCGAAACCCTCGAGGACGGAACCCTTTTTTGCGATCACATCTATGTTCCGCCGCCGCCGCGCTTCCAAGATCGGGAGCACCAGGAGAACTCTTCCCGGCACCCTGCCGGAGGGGAGGATCACCACCAGGAGCTTCTCCACCACCATGGACGCCTCCCGGATGAGTTGTGAGTAGTCTCCCTTGGACCATGGGTCCATGACCAGTAGCTATGTGATGTTCTCCTCCCCACTTTGTTCTTCACCGATTAGACCTCGTGAGCTGCCCTACATGATCGAGGCACATATGTAATCCTTATGTTGTTGCTATGATGAGTTTGCTGGGATCCGATGGATTATGAGATTATGTTTAGATTGTGTGTGAGTAATATATTTGATTCACCTCTTTTATATTTATGTTCTTGAGTAATTCTTGCATGTTCTCCGTTGCTGTTTATTGCTTTTGCCAAGTAGTAGGTAGTAACTCCAAGAGGGAACGTTATGCTTGATTGTGGGTTCATGCCCCTCGATGACTAGCTTGAGTGACAGAAACATGAGTCTAGGGGATGTGCCGTTGCCACAAGAGGGAAAACAATGGTGCTTGTACTTGCGGGTGCAAGGATTGTTTACTTTACGCAAAGTTCTTTTAATGCAGTTGTCTGTTGCTTTGAGTTTACACTATGGGTGGGACTCGCAACTTAATACCAGCGAGATGTTCTGGATAGATATCTCAAGGTGGATGATTAGTAGTAGATGCAGATAGATTTCGGTCTACTTGCCTTGGTGTACCGCCCATGCTTTTGAGCCTCTACCTTTCTTTGTAGCATAGTTAGCATTAGTTTGCGCACATAATCCTGTCAATTGCCCAGCTGTAATTCGTTTACCTCGCTTAGCTGTTTTATCGTCTTTTGGGAGAGAGACATCACTAGTGAACATCATGGGACCCCGGTCCATATTACCATCACTGATCACACCCGCTATTTACTTTCTGTTCTTACTTACTAGTTGCAGTCATACCTATCACTATTATCTCTTACGTTTGATCCTTTGTAAACGACAAGGCCGGAGGGATTGACAACCTCTCTGTACTCGCTGGGAGCAAAGTTATTTGTATCTGTGTGCAGGTCCTGTCAATCGCTAAGTTGCGCCGCTAGCAGTTGACACCTTCTTGTTGACCCTCGGAGTCTCACGGGATTCGATCCTTGGTATCTTTGCCAAGGAAAAACTACCGCTACACTGCATCTCAAACCTTCCACTTGGGGTAACCAACGAGGGGCGAGAAGCCATCAGTACCGCTGCAGCGTTCTTAAGGACATCAAAACTGACAAAACGTCTGCAAACGGACTCAGAATTCAACGAAACCAAGTTTGTTGGAAAGGTAAGGACATGGGCTAACACGATATTGATAGAAATAACAATAATAAGCAAATGAGGAAATGCCCATAAGAAAATGATGAGAACCCTTCCTCAAAAGAGACCGGAAAAACCTTCAACGCCGAAAACGCAATAGAAGAAGCATGTGAACTCCGTTTTCGATGAACGCAAGCTTGTCAAGAAGATGACCATAAGCTCCAAATCTCACAAGGAGAAAACCAAGCAAGAACCAAGAAAGATGATGGAAGCATGCAATGGTTTGAGCTCTCTACGAACGATACGATCAAGCTACTCACTTGAGAGCCCCCCTTGATAGTACGGCAATCGACCCTATAACCCGGTCGCCAAACTACCACCATGAGATCGGTAAACAGAGAACCTATAAAGGGAAAACCTTGCACAAAGTCCACTTGATCTAGATATAGACGATATTGACTTCCTCAAGCTGTACCACCTTTCTTGATTGTGTTGGTTCGGTGAGGACTAGTAGATTTCTCCCCCATACTCCACTATGGGTGAGCCACTCTTCAGCACATCTTCACAAGTTCATTGTCACTACAATGGACGACAAGCTTCAAGCACTTGATCTCTTCGTGATGCATCACTTGAACTTGCAAACCACAATCTTGATTTGATGTCATCCTACATGGGTTGTATATGATCTTCCTCTTGACGCAAGCCCATGGAAAATAACCTAACCCCGCATAGAACTCTCACAAAGTTCATGGGTTAGTACACAAAGCATAATTGACAATGCTTACCATACCATGGGATCGCTTGATCCCTCTCGATACATCTTCTACACTTTGTGTGCTGATCAACTTGAAACACTCTCTATACTTAGTCTTGATCAACCTTGAACCTTTTCGACTCTTTTCATTTGGATGATGTCTTGAAGGTAAACATGAATGATCACACACTCTTCTTCTTCTTTTTCTTCTTCTTCTTCAAGACATGCTTGTAATAAGCTCAACACCCACATGACCAATCTCTGGATAATTTCTTAATAGCATATTGGTAAACTCATAAACTCCTTGAAACCAACACATGGACTTAAAGAAAAGCCTATGGAAAAATCCTTCAAATATAACTCAAGGCAACCATTAGTCCATAGAGATTGCCATCGATTACCAAAACCAAACATGGGGGCACCGCATATTCTTTCAGGTACGGAGCATAGATAGTGTTTACATAAAATTTATTTTCGATGCATAACTCAAACATTAAGCTCCTTGGTTTCCATTGTGCATCCACATGTGCTCCACAAGATCATTGAGTAGCTGCATGTGCATCTGATGATCTTGAAGATTCTGATGCATTTGCAGTAAGTTCATAAGTTGAGCCGCATCTTGATCTCTGGGATTTCAACTTGTTCTCCAAGTGCTTCAAAATCATGGGTTTGGGCTACACTATCACCTTCATCCTCGACAAACATATTGTGCAAAATAACACAACATGTCATTGGTTTCCACAAAGTTTCTGATTCTCACATCATTGCAGTGCTCCGCACAATTCCCCAGCGATCCTGAAGCACACCAAATGCCCTCTCCACATCCTTCCTAGCCGCTTCCTGCATTATTGCAAAGTGGCTCTATTTCTTGCCATGCGGTTCGGATGTGGTCTTCACAAACGCCGCCCACTGAGGATAGATACCATTGGCAAGATAGTATCCCATGTTGTAGTCTCGGTCGTTGACGGTGTAGTTGCACGGCGGTGACTCCCCATTGCAAAGCCTCCTGAACATCGGAGATCGTTGAAGCATGTTGACGTCGTTATTCCAAAGAAAGCATGCCAAATCCATAAGTCATGTGATGCCACCACTTCTAGTATGATGGTGGCCTCTCTGGTGTGACCTTGATACATTCTCTGCAAACCTTTGAGGCAGTTCTTCCATTGCCAATGCATGCAGTCAATTGATCCAAACATTCCTCGAAACCCCATTGCCTCTCCAATAGCCAACAACTTCTCTATGTCTTGCACATTTGGTTCTCTGAGATACTCAGGTCCAAACACCTCCACCACGGCGCGGACAAACTTGACAATAGTGTTCAAGCACGTGCTCTCCCCCATCCTTACCATCTCACCAACAGCATCTGTAGCAGTACCAAGTGCAAGCATCCTCATAGCAGTCGTGCACTTCTGCTTGGCAGAGTAAGAGAGTTGTCCGCGCCAATCCCTTGTGAGTTTGAAGTAGTCGTCATGCGCCTCCACTCTCTTCACAATGCGCAAAATCGCTGGTTTCCACATGCGAAAACGGCGACGAAACCATAGATCTTCCAGGAAAGCAGGATTAGGAACAGAATAGTCCTTGTACATTGGTTTTGCTCCCATGCCGTCGATGGAACGAGGCATCATCATGAACTAGATGCCGTCCATGGCAGCGCCAACTCCCATGCGGACTCCAACACCACCCCCAAGCCCGAGCGACGCCCCGCACAGATGCCGCGTCGACGCCGACTAGCCCGCGCACTCCGACTACCGCCAGTCTGACGCCGGAGCCCGACGCCGGTGTTTGACGCATTGCTTTACGCGTCCTTTCTTTTGAGCGCCGAACTTTATATTGATCGGCGAACTGTGGCAAGATGATCACCGATCGCCGGTACTTTGAGGTGCTGATCGTCGGACTTGTGATGGGAATGGACGAGTTTGAATTTACGATGTCTTACGATGCCTCATGGCGTAGAAAACGCCGGTCAAGGGTACGAAATAACGCTCTCCGCTGGGGACCGAACTGCAGCATGACGCATGCATGACGTGCACGGATGACTAACTCACACGTGACTGTCCCTAGCTTTCGCCGGCGGCGGCCGCTCGCCTGGCCTGACCAAGAAAGGAAAAATGCAGCTAGTTAATCACGTCACATCACTTTACACATGTCGATGATGCTCGCGCTGCATCACACAAAGGCCATACAGTACGTGACACAAACAAATTGTCATAATATGTTACTCAATATAAAACGTTTTTTGATATTAATATAGTGTCAAAAAAACGTCTTACATTATGAGACAGAGGGAATAGTTGCGTGTGCACGATTAAGCACGTACGCCCAATGGAAGCTTCCAATTTTGTACAACTTAGGCTATTGAATTTTCTTTTTTCAAAAACACTGCTTAGTATCATGATAGTTTATAAAATACAATTTATTCTACCTTATAGAAAGAGGTTGCGTTACTTCTATATATATATGCCCACTAAGCTCAAATAACACTTCAATAATTTACCGATCCTTTCTTTATTTCTCATACATGATATCAACCTAATCCCAATTCTAAACTCTAGACATCGCCGCTTTCGCCCCGCATCGCCTCTAGAAAGGTCGATCTTCATGATCTCCACCAGGGGCCGCGCCGCCTTTTTTTATCTAGGATTTGTCCGTTGATCGTATTGACCGGTTGCCCTAGCACAAAGCTCAAGCAATACATCAATAATTTCACCAATCCTTCTTTATTCCTTTTACATGGTATCAACCTAACCCCATTCCTAAACTCTAGCCGCCGTCGCTTCCGCATCGCGCCGCCCCGAGGAAGGTCGATCTTCGTGATCTTCACAGGGCCGCACCGCCTTTACCTACGGTTCATCCACCAATTATGCTGATCGGATGCCCCATGGTCTTCCCGGTCGTCACCCCAACACGCGCGCTGCCACTGCGTCGCTCCTCCCTAGGCTCGGGAACGCCACCGTCCGCGTATGGTCTTTGTCAAGTTGTTGGGTTCTTCCTCGCCCACTTTGAGTACCGCCGTTGCGCTCCTCCAATTGATCGACGAGGCCCC
Organism: Secale cereale; assembly: GCA_902687465.1. Taxonomy (NCBI): domain Eukaryota; kingdom Viridiplantae; phylum Streptophyta; class Magnoliopsida; order Poales; family Poaceae; genus Secale; species Secale cereale. The sequence continues at coordinate 470,887,470 of LR738710.1, read as the reverse complement.
CCACAGGCTGCCTCTGGTTACGCCGACCACATCGCCAACCACCTCTTCGTCTTCATCTAGCACCAGCTCATCGCTAGCATCGTTGCCATATTCCCTCGCCACTTCATCTACTCTGACAACCACATGCGACATTGACACATCCTACCCAATGCCAATTGGCGTCGTGACCGTCATTGAGTCCTCCTCTGCAGGTTTCTCCGACATGGCGTATAGCTCATGTTATTCTTCGTCTACGCATGCCCGGTGCTGGCAACATTGACACGTGTCTTCGTCCACTATGTGTCTCCGAGCTTGGTAAACGTAGTACGGCGTCTCGTCAACATCGACTGGTTCCCCTACGTGTGCCTGGTGCTGACAACACCAATCGTCGTCGGCAGCAAGATGGAGGGACGCGGAGGCCAGCCTCCCAACGCCGGTGCCGGCCGCGGATCTCATCCTCACCCTGCGAGGCAGCAGCCGCCTACCAACCTAGCTCCGACGTCCGCTGTGGGGGCTAACCGCGGCGCGGTCCCTCCCGTGCTGAGACAAACGCCAACTGTCGTCACAGTGAATGCGCAGGCACCTATCACTGGAACGGATCGGGAGGCTTCTGCTGCTGCTCGGAAAAACGAAAGACACCCTGATGAGCCGACGCAGATGCCGGCGACCAAGGCTAGAGCGCTGGGTCGTGGTGGTGGGCCGAACCAGAGGTGGGATGGCCAGGGTCACGGCAGCTATGGCAGAGATGGACCTCGGTACAATCGCTATGGACCATGGGAAGATGATGGTTACAACGTCTACGGAGAGGGTCAGCACCGTGGGTCATCCTCAGGTGGTGGCCGAGGTAACAATTGGCATAATGGTGGCGGGTACTTCAAGGGACCGCCCGGAAATTTTGTTGAAGGAGTTGCTGGACCTAATGATCGATACCGGGGGGCTTTTGTCGTGGGAGAGGCGGGGCGAAGCACCCACCTCCACAGCGCCACGTTTCACCTTCTCATCCGCCGACGGTCCCTCCCCCGGGGGCGGGGGTAGACAACGCAGCTTCGGCGGTGGCGGCTCCACCGACTCTCCCCACTGTGGCTGTAGAAACAGTCAAGGCACTCGCGGCAGTCTCTCTTTCGGAGGCCACTGGGGCTGCTAAGAATCATGATGGTGGACCGGGCAAGAACTCAGACAAACCGGAGGGTGAAAAACTTTCAAAGTGGGCAATTAAGAAGAAGAAATTGCCTTGTTATAGATGTGGCGAACCGGGTCACTTTGTGGCAGAGTGTACCAATGAACTTTGCGATTTCTGACTCAGGTCACAGCATGCGACTGGTGATTGCCCTCTCTTATCTGGTCCTAAACCTGGGGTAAACATCTATGGTGTGTGCTGCAAGGAGTTAATGTTCTTTGAGACACCGGAGGTGGATCCCCTTCCGTAGGTGGTTGAGAGCTCTTTCCCTGCAGTGGTCCGGGTTACTAATGGACAGCTGACCGAAGCTCAGATTGTGAGGCAGCTGCGAGATCTGGTTCTGGGGAATCATCCGTGGCATCTGGAAAAACTGGAAGGACAAGCCTACAAGGTGGACTTCCCAACTAAAGAAGATCAGAAGCATTTTCTTAAGTGGGGTTTATGCAGGGTTCCTAGTACTAGCACCGTAATTGCTTTTGATGAGTGGAAGCAGGACGAACCAGTGGGAACACCTTTGGAGAAGGTGTGGGTGCGCTTCTTTGGTGCACCATCCAAGTTGATCAACCACTTTTTGATTGCCTGGAGTCTGGGTTCTATGATTGGCAAGACGGAAAAGGTGGATATGCCTTTCACCCGTGCTCACGGGGCTGCGAGGTTATTGGTTAGTGTTGTGAGTGTCGAGTTCGTACCAGATGTGGTTCGATGGACCCGTGCTGGAGTCACGTATGTTCTTGAGCTTGAGATTGAGGACACTCCGATCTCCCTGGATGAAGATGAGATTGAGGACATGGACACAACTGAGGGGGGCGGAGCCCCCGGTAATCAGGAAAAGGATCTGAAAACACATCACGGGAGCAGGACAAGGGATACAGTGCCCAATCAGATAAGGTAGATGATTCTGCCAAAGAGGTACCCCCGTCTACTACTATGATGAATACCCTTCGCTTTGGTTCGTTTGGATCTAAGTCGGCTCCTAGTCGGCTTTGAAGTTCACGAGTTGAGATGGATGACCTGGTGGAATTAGAGTTACCACCGGTCCTGGACCCTGTCTGTGAGATGACGACGGCACTTGAGGCCTCCGACACGCAGCAGACACCTCAGGGAGAGGCACCCGGACAGGAGGTCCATTGTGCTTCTCCGCTATCGGCTGCCCGGAGTGACTTGAGAGTAAAGGGCGGGCAGGAGTCCTGTGCTTTCTCTCCTCCGCAGGACCACGGCTCTCTGGATGGACAGAGACTACGACTTCCTGTCGCCGAGAGGGGGAGTGGGACCACAGAGTAGGCGGCTCCACGGCCCCAATCCCCCTTCTCTACTGCGGACGGTGGCCGCATGACTATACCTTACCCCTCTTCACCGACACTAGGGGAAGGGTATGGGAGTCCGGACCCTCTTCCACGGGAGAGGACGATGGAGGAGCTTATCGCCTTCGGTGGGATCGTGGATCCGGTGATAGCTGGCAGGCGTGTCAGTGACCGGATTCAGGGGCAGCCAGATGCGAACGACATGCAGCTAGCGTGTGCCAAGAGGGCAGCCATGCTTCTCCATGCCGAGGTTACGACAGGTACGTCCTTTGATAAAAGTTGTTCAATTCTGCATTTCACTGAGAATGAAATAGTAGATAAAGCAAACGACTTAGGGATTTCTTTGGGTTCCAACGAAACCGAGGTTGCTAAATCCGTAAATGATCTTTTAGACATGGAAGCGGAGAGGGCTTCAGAAATCATTCGTAACCTTGCATCTATCAAACCCATGGATGATAATGAAATGAATAACTTAGGAATGGTTGCCCTCGAAAATATTTGCAACAATCTTTTACCTCAGATGGAGGCCGAGGATGAGGAGGGATCAGAGAATACAGACACGATAGAGCCTCTCTTGATGGGGGGTATGGTATCCACACTAGCTAATCCTACCCTCCCACAGGGCAATGGGGAGAAGCCCAAACGACCCTGGAAGAGGAAAATTTATCCTACTTCGGCAGTCCGGAGGAGTAATCGCGTTAAGCTTAAGAAAAAAAATTCATAATGACTTATGAAAGGAATTTTTTGGAATAGCAGAGGTCTAGCTGACTTGGCTAAACAAAGGTTGTTATCGGAAACAACGTTAGAACAACAATTGGACTTCATTGCACTATTGGAGACAGGATGAGATAATTTTACATCACAGTTTTTGCAAACTCTCTCCAATGGGATTGACTTCGACTGGCACATCTTATCACCTAGAGGAAGATCCGGTGGGATTTTACTAGGTGTACGGTGTGACACGCTTGAGGTGCTTAATGTGGTTCAGGGTGATTTTTCGGTAAAATTTAGGGTGAAATCAAAACTAGATGGGTTTCGATGGTCACTTGTTGCTGTTTACGGAGCAGCACAACCTGAATTCAAACCGGACTTCCTGGCCGATTTAGTACGGATTTGTGGTGATGAAAATCTGCCGATACTTGTTGGTGGGGATTTCAATATCATCAGGAGGAGAGAGGAAAAGAACAATGACAATTTTGATGGACGATGGTCTATGATGTTTAACATGATTATCGAGAGTCTTAATTTGAGAGAGATTGAACTCACCGGTAGACAATTTACATGGGCCAACTCGTTACCCATTCCAACCTATGAAAAGTTGGATAGGGTACTTGCTAGTGTGGTGTGGGAACAAAAATAACCTTTAGTGACGGTCCACGCGATGCAGAGAGCGATATCGGATCACACGCCACTACTTTTAGACTCGGGTGTTGCTACCCATGTGGCAAATAAAAATTATTTCTCCTTCGAACAAAGTTGGTTCGAGAGAGAAGGATTTCTGGAGATCCTCACACGTGAATGGACAAAGCCAGTTAGTGGTAAGACACACGTTGATAGATGGCAGAACAAGATTAGACATCTTAGGAAGTTTTTGAGAGGTTGGGCCAGAAATGAGAGTGTCTCAGTTAATTGAGACACTAACCTTGAAGGCCGAACAGACCCTCCTTTCGGTAGATGAGCAAAGGGCCAAGTCTGAGGTGGAGCAAGGTCTACAAGCTCTCCTGAGGGAGGAGGAGCTTAAGTGGGCATTACGCGCTAAGACGCTCAAGGTGGTTCAAGGGGACGACAATACACAATTCTTTCATATGATTGCAAATGGTAAACATAGGAAGAAGAGAATTGTCCAGCTTGAACATGATGAGGGGACAATAGTGGGGCATGAAAATTTGAAAGCATATATCTCTAATTACTATAAACAACTTTTTGGACCACCTATTGCAACACGGTAACACTAGATGAATCGGTGATTGAGGGTATTCCCCAGTTACACGAAGCGGAGAATGATGTTCTCTCCGCATCGTTTACTGAGAAAGAGGTCCTTCAGGCAATTTCACAAACGAAACCTAATAAAGCACCGGGACCAGATGGGTTTCCTGCTGAATTCTATAAGAAATGCTGGCATATTATAAAGGATGACCTTATGCCTATGTTTCATGATTTTTTCAACGGTCATTTGGAGTTGTTTCATCTCAACTTCGATACGATAACGCTGCTATCAAAGAAAGAGGAGGCAATTCGGATTGAACAATTTCGGCCCATATGTCTTTTGAATGTGAGCTTTAAAATTTTCACTAAGGTTGGAACCAATCGTTTAACACAAGTTGCTTATAACGTGATCCAACCAAGTCAGACATCATTCATGCCCAGACGACACATTATGGAAGGGGTGGTCGTCCTGCATGAAACACTCCACGAGATTCATTCGAAGAAACTGGATGGGGTTATCTTCAAAGTGGATTTCGGAAAGGCATATGATAAAGTCAAATGGCCTTTTCTTCAGCAGGCAATGCGCATGAAGGGTTTTAGTGAAGGTTGGAGGAACCAAGTGGACACCCAAGTCCAGAAGGGTAGTGTCGGAGTCAAGGTAAATGATGACATTGGTCACTATTTTCAGACTCATAAGGAGTTGAGACAGGGGGATTCCATGTCTCCTCTCTTGTTTAATATTGTGGCTGACATGCTGGCTGTCCTTATTGGCAGGGCCAAGCAACGCGGACATGTCGATGGATTAGTCCCTCATCTAGTTGATGGAGGGGTATCCATTCTACAATATGCAGATGACACTATTCTTTTTATGGAACATGACATAGCTAAGGCACGTAACATGAAACTCATCTTGTGCCTCTTCGAACAGTTGTCTGGATTAAAAAACAATTTCCATAAAAGTGAGTTATTATGCTTTGGGAAGGCCAAAGACGAGGAACACACTTATAGACAGCTGTTTGGATGTGAGTTAGGTGCTTTACCATTCAATTACTTGGGCATACCGATACATCACCGTAAATTATCCAATAAAGAATGGAAATGTATTGAAGAACGAATTGAAAAAAAACATAGCTGCTGGAAGGGAAAGCTTATGTCATATGGAGGTCGGCTAGTCCTGATTAACTCGGTTCTGACTAGTATGCCGATGTTTCTACTTTCGTTCTTTGAAATTCCGATAGGAGTTAGAAAGCCACTTGATTTCTTTCGATCTCGATTCTTTTGGCAGTCTGATGAGGTCAAAAGAAAATACCGTCTGGCGAGATGGGATATTCTTTGCCGACCGAAAGAACAAGGGGGACTTGGTATTGAGAACTTAGAAATCAAGAATAAATGCCTTATGTGCAAATGGTTGTACAGGCTAGAGACCGAGCCAAGGGTATGTGGTCACAAATCTTGCGCAATAAATATTTACAATCCAAAACCTTAGCCCAGGTAATCAGGAGACCAACTGACTCACCATTCTGGAAGGGCCTTATGAGAACGAAGAATTTGTTCTTTCACAGGGTCAAATTCTTGGTTGGCAATGGTTTGTCAACGAGATTTTGGGAAGATACGTGGTTAGGAGAGACGCCTCTCGCCGTCCAATATCTCACACTTTATAATATTGTGCAACGGAAGGAGGATTACGTGGGCACAGTTATGCAAACCACTCCCCTAAACATCCAGTTTCGACGTACGTTAGTTGGTGAGAGATGGAATGTCTGGCTACATTTGGTTCGAAGACTGATAGACGTTCAACTCTCTGACCAACCGGATACGATACACTGGAAGCTCGCTAAGAATGGGATTTTTACGGTGAAATCTTTCTATTTAGATTTGATTAACTCTGGTCCAATCTCAAGGTCATCACACATCTGAAGGGTTAAGGTTCCTTTGCGGATTAAAATCTTTATGTGGTTTGTTCACAGACAAGTGATACTTACAAAGGATAACTTAATCAAAAGAAGATGGGTAGGAAGCTCGCGGTGCTGTTTTTATGATCATGATGAAACAATACAACAACTTTTTCTTGAATTTCCTCTGGCGAAACTATTGTGGAGAACGATTCATATAGCTTTCAACATTAATCCCCCATTTGATATTGCATCATTGTTTGGGACGTGGTTAGCTTGGGTTGATCAGATTACTGTAGCCTGTATTCGGATTGGAATATGTGCGCTTTTATGGGCTATATGGAACTGCAGGTATGATATACTCCCTCCATCCCAAAATAAGTGACGCAAAAATGACTCAACTTTGTACTAACTTTAGTACCAAGTTGAGTCACTTTTGTGTCACTTATTTTGAGACGGAGGGAGTAATATTTAACAGACAACATACTTTAACTTTCTTGCAGGTCATCTTCAGGGCTACAGCTTGGATCCGTACGTGGTCCTTACTTACTCATATGGACTCCAAGGAGCCTTTGGTTACTTGATGCAACCGATGAGAGATGGTAGCTCGGGTTATATTCAACCGGTTTGGATGGCGATCACATAACATGATAGGAGTCTAGGGATCTTATTCTACATTTTTATATACCGGTTGCTGGAGTCATGATGTAATTTTGTTTTACCTTTATTTTTGCTCCGTTTGCGAGCTGTAAGACCTTTTTGAATGACATTTTGAACTATCAATAATATGGCTGTATGCATCTTCATGATGCAGAGGCCGGAAGTATACCTCCATTTCAAAAAAAAGGCACGTAGGTCCAAAAAGGAGTAGAATGCACCCGCTGGGTGAATTTGTCCACATACTGACGTCCAGGATTTGAAGAACAAAAGCCTGAATTTCTCACTTTGTCTTCGCACGTCATTTGCATCACCTAAGATAAAACAATGTGTTCGGCATTTTGTCTTCGCACGTCGTTTTTGTTTCTGGTGAGCTTTTTGGCCTTTTGGCTGTATTTCGCTTGATGATTTTGGTTTTATGTATCACCTTATAACGAAATCACAGACTGTGGAGGTATTGGCCAACTGAGAGAATCCAAGCTATTCAGTAGGAAAAACATACAGCCTGGCAGTACGTACGTCAGACCACGTACGCAACGGGTGCCAACACTCATCGAAGAACAGACCTCTTTACGGCTGTTCTCCGCCTTGTACTAGTTTATTCACAGTCTTCCAAAAGACTAATTCATAACAAAGTAGGAGTAGAGTCTTACATCGCAAGATGACCTGAATCTAGGTAAATAGTTGCGTCTCTTGTCTTTCTTGTTCATCGAGTTAGACCATAAGATCGACGACTTAGTAGGTCAGAGAGGTTGAGTCCTTCACACACGTTTCAGAGTTCGAACCTTGGGTCGACATGACGGATGTGCCTGGACGCGCACGGACCTTCCATATTTGGGCTGAATATGAATGGTGCTGGTCACTCCGGATGTTTGAGGACTGTTTGAGGCGTCTGTCTCGATCAAATTTTGAGGACCGGACAGTTATCAGGCGATCCGTCCGAATCGTATGAAGGCCGGTTTTAGACGAGGAGGTGTACATGCTCTTGTAGAGGTGATGACAGGGTTAGGATTGTGCAAAATACTACTCTTAGAAGTAGTGGCAGTTTACCACTCTGTACGAACTGCAGCATGACGCATGCATGACGTACACGGATCACAAACTCACACGTGGCCGTCAATAGCTTTCCGCCGGCGGCGGCCGGTACCTGGCCTGATGGCCTGACCAAAAAAGAAAAAATGCACCTAGTTAATCACGTCACGTCACTTGACTGGCCCTCCACACATGTCGATGATGCTCGCGTTGCATCACACAAAGGCCATACAGTACATGACACAAATAAATTATCATCATATGTTAGTTGCGTGTGTGCAGGAAAATATCAGGTGATATCAGTCATTAAATGCTATCATGGTACCAAGTTAGAAAAATCAAATTTAAACATAACAAAAAAGTCTGAAAAAAATCATGAATGTTTATAACACATATGCCGACAACCCCTAAAACATTCAGATCAAAATTCGAAATACACAAGGAGAAACAAAAAAGACAAATGTATATGTCGAATTTTGATCTGAATTTTTTAGGAGTTGTCAACATATGTGTTATGAACATCCATGATTTTTTTCAGAATATTTTGATATGTTTAAATTTGAATTTTCTAACTTAGTATCATGATAGCATTTAAAGAGTGATATCACCTGATATTTTCCCTTGCGTGTGCATGACCAAGCACGTACGCCTAGTGGAAGCTTCCAATTTTGTACAACTTGGGCTATTTGATTTTCTCTTTGCAACAATACTGCTTAGTATCGTGATTGTTTATAAAATAGAATTTATTCTACCTTATCTTGTATTTAAAGACGTCATGTTATTTCTATATATATGCCCACAAGGCTCAAACAATACATTAATAATTTCATCAATCCTTCTCTATTTCTTTTACATGGTACTACCTCCGTCCATGTGTATTGGTCCCCATTGTAATTTGTAACAAACTTTGACCATAAATTTAACTAACAAAATGTTCATCCATGTCACAAAAAATTATATCATTGAAACTATGTTCGACTGCAAATTCAACGATATAATTTTTGTTGAGATGCACTAACATTTTGTCAGTTAAATCTTTGAGCAAATTTTAGCACAAACTACATAGGAGACTAATAAACCATGACAAAGGTAGTATCAGTCTAACCCTGATCCTAAACTCTAGTCATCATCGATTCCGCACCGCGTCACTCCGGAAAGGTCGATCTTCATGATCTCCACCAGGGGTCATGCTGCCTTTACCTACGGTTCGTCTGCCGATCGTGTTGACCGGTTGCCCTAGCACAAGGCTCAAGCAATACACCAATAATTTCATCAATACTTCTCTATTCCTCTTACATGGTATCAACTTAACCCCAATCATAAACTCTAACAGCCGCCGCTTCCGCATTGTGCCGCCCTCGGGAAGGTCGATCTTCATGATCTCCACCGAGGGCCGCACCGCTTTACCTAGGGTTCGTGTTGATCGACTACCTCATGGCCCTTCCCGTCGTCGCCCCGACACACGCGTTACCGCTGCGTTGCCCCTCCCTAGGCGCGGGAATGCCACTGTCCGCGCATGGTCTTCATCAAGTTGTTGGGTTCTTCCTCGCCCACTTTGAGTACCGCCGATGCGCTCCTCAAATCTATCAACGTGCTCCCACCCACGGGCTGCCTCTGGTTCCGCCGACCACATCGCCAACCACCCCGCAAAAGAACCCACCTCTTCGTCTTCATCTAGCACCAGTTCATCGCTAGCACCATCGTCATATTCCCTCGCCACTTCATCTACTCTGACAAACCACATGCGTCAATATATTCACAACTCCAACGACCCCTCTCTATTCCTATTGCAGGCACGTAGGTCCAAGTAGGAGTAGAATGGACATCGTTCATGCCGGGGCGACACATCCTGGAAGGGTTAGTTGTCTTACATGAAACACTTCATGAAATCCACTCGAAGAAGCTGGATGGGATTATCTTCAAAGTGGATTTCGAAAAGGCGTACGATAAAGTCAAGTGGCCTATTCTTCAGCAGGCAATGCGCATGAAGGGCTTTAGTGAAGCATGGAGGAACCAAGTGGATACCCAAGTCCAGAAAGGTAGTGTCGGAGTCAATGTGAATGATGACATTGGTCATTATTTCCAGACTCATAAGGGATTGAGACAAGGAGATTCCATGTCTCCTCTTCTGTTTAATATTGTGGCTGACATGCTGGCCGTCCTTATTGGTAGGACCAAGCAGCGTGGTCTTGTCGAAGGGCTATTTCCTCATCTAGTCGATGGAGGGGTATCCATTCTACATTATGCAGATGCAGATGACACTATTCTTTTCATGGAACATGACATGGCTAAGGCACGTAATATGAAACTTATCTTATGTATCTTCGAACAATTGTCTGGATTAAAAATCAATTTTCATAAGAGCGAGTTGTTCTGTTTTGGGAAGGCCAAAGACGAGGAACACACTTATCGACAATTGTTCGGATGTGAATTAGGGGCTTTACCATTCAATTACCTGGGAATTCCGATTCATCACCGTAAATTATCAAATAAAGAATGGAAATGTATTGAAGAACAAATTGAAAAGAAACTCAGCTGCTGGAAGGGCAAGCTGATGTCATATGGAGGTCGGCTAGTCCTGATTAACTCGATACTGACTAGTATGCCGATGTTTCTACTTTCGTTCTTCGAAATTCCGAAAGGAGTTACAAAGCGACTGGATTTCTTTAGATCTCGTTTCTTTTGGCAGTCAGATGAGGCCAAGAGGAAATACCGCCTTGCATGATGGGATATTCTTTGCCGACCTAAAGACTAAGGGGGGCTCGGTATTGAGAACTTAGAAATTAAGAATAAATGCCTTATGAGCAAATGGCTTTATAGGCTAGAGACGGAGCCGGAGGTATGTGGTCACAAATCCTACGCAATAAATATTTACAATCCAAAACATTGGCCCAGGTTACCATGAGACCAACTGATTCGCCATTCTGGAAGGGCCTTATGAGAACGAAGAACTTGTTCTTTCGCAGGGTTAAATTCTTGGTTGGCAATGGGATGTCAACAAGATTTTGGGAGGACACGTGGTTAGGAGAGACGCCTCTGGCCGTCCAATATCCCACCCTCTATAATATTGTGCAATGTAAGGAGGATTACGTAGTCAAAGTCCTTCAAACTATTCCCCACAACATCCAGTACCGACGTGCGTTAGTTGGTGAGAGATGAAATGCCTGGATACGTTTGGTTCGATGATTGATAGAAGTTCAAATCTCCGACCAGCCGGATTCGATTCAATGGAAATTAGCTAAGAATGAGATTTTTACGGTGAAATCTTTCTATTTGGACTTGATTAATTATGGTCCAATCTCAAGGTCATTGCATATTTGGAGGGTTAAGGTTCCTTTACGGATTAAAATCTTCATGTGGTTTGTCCACAAACAAGGATACTTACGAAAGACAACCTAATTAAAAGGCGATGGGTAGGAAGTTCGAGGTGCTGTTTTTGTGATAAGGATGAAACAATACAACACCTATTTCTTGAATGCCCATTGGCCAAACTGCTTTGGAGAACGATCCATATAGCTTTCAACATTAATCCCCCAGCCGATATTGCGTCGTTGTTTGGGACGTGGTTAGCCGGGGTTGATCAAATTATTATGGCTCGTATTCGGATTAAAATATGTGCACTTTTATGGGCTATATGGAATTGCAGGAATGATATAATTTTTAACAGACAACACACTTTAACTTTCTTGCAGGTAATCTTCAGAGCTACAGTTTGGATCCGTACGTGGTCCTTACTCATTCCTACGGAGTCCAGGGAGCCTGTGGTTACTAGGTGCAACCGATGGGAGATGGTCGCTCGGATTATATTCAACCGGTTTGGATGGCGCTCGCTTAACATGATAGGAGTCTAGGGAGCTTATCCTTCATATTACCTTATCGGCTGCATATGTCAGCATGTAATTTTTCTATTTTTCACTTTGTTTGCTCCGTTTGCGAGCTGTAAGACCTCTTTGACGTTACTTTGTGGATTTTTTATAAAATGACTGCATGCATCTTCGTGATGCAGAGGCCGGAGGTATACCTCCATTTCAAAAAAAAAGTAAGAGTAGAATGCACCCGGCTGGGTGAATTTGTCCACATACTGACGTCCAGGATTTGAAGAACAAAAACCTGAATTTTCTCACTTTGTCTTCGCACGTCATTTGCATCACCTAAGATAAAACAATGTGTTCAGCATTTTGTCTTCGCACGTCGTTTTTGTTTCTGGTGAGCTTTTTGGCCTTTTGGTTGTATTTCGCTTTATGATTTCGGCTTTATGTATCCCTTTATGACGAAATCACAGGCTATGGAGGTATTGGCCAACTGAGAGAATCGCTATTCCGTGGGAAAAACATACACATACAGCATGGCAGTACGTAATAGGAGTACGTCAGTATCGACGCTATGACCACGTACGCAACGGGTGCCATGTTAATCAGAGTTTGACCACACTTCTTTATACCCACTACACAAGACTCATAGTTAGCACCGCCGGTGATGATCATCTTCTTCTTTTCAAGAACCTTTTTAAATAATACGACTACAAGACGTCAAATTAACAATCCTCAAGGCTCCAGCTTCCCCTACAAATACCGGAGCCTGTCCGGCATCTTCCTTCACCAGCTACCTACACTGCAAGAGGAAGCAAAGCAATTTAGAAACCAACCAATTTTACAGTAGAATTGTCTAGCTGCCGATCGGCAATGGCGACCAAGATCTACATCGTGTAATGCTCCGCCTTTGCTTTGCTCACTCTTCTTCCGGCTAGTTAGCTCAATGGTTTGCTTATTACTCCTTTTTTTTGTGTTCATCTGCATCGATTCAGGTACTATTCGACATGGGGACACGTCGCCACGCTTGCGGAGGAAATTAAGAAGGGCGCCGATTCCGTCCCTGGCGTCGAGGTCACCGTCTGGCGGGTGGCGGAGACGCTGCCGGAGGATGTGCTGGGGAAGATGCACGCGGCGCCGGGGCGTGAGGACCACCCCGTCATAACGGCGCGGCAGCTGGCTGAGGCCGACGGCATCCTGTTCGGCTTCCCAACGCGGTTCGGCATGATGGCCGCGCAGATGAAGGCCTTCTTTGACTCCACCGGCGGCCTCTGGCAGGAGCAGTCCCTCGCCGGCAAGCCCGCGGGCGTCTTCTTCGCCACGGGCACACAGGGCGGAGGCCAGGAGACCACTGCTCTCACGGCCGTGACGCAGCTGACGCACCACGGCATGTTGTTCGTGCCTGTCGGCTACACGCACGGCGTCGGCATGTTCGCCATGGACGAGGTCAAGGGCGGCAGCCCATACGGAGCTGGCACCTTCGCCAGTGCCGACGGCAGCAGAATGCCCAGCGATGCCGAGCTCGCCTTGGCGGCGCACCAGGGGAAGTACTTTGCCGGCATCGCCAAGAAGCTCAAGGCCGTCTGAACTGCTCACGGCACGGGGTTTCGGGGACTGCACATCGTGTCTCGATGATTTCCAGTTGCACATCGTGTCAGCTGGATCAAATTTGTTTATTTACCAATTACTACAATGTGTACTGGTTTGTACTCCTGTTTCTTTGAACTATTCAATATCTTGTTTGAAAAAATAACGTGTGCACGTTGGCAACATTTGTGCTCAAATATGGTCTCAACCGATTTTTGCCCGTGTTTAGAGCATCTACGGCCGGGTGTTACAAATCTGTCACAAACGCCTAGATGGAATGCCTGGTCACTGGCGGATCACGAAAATGCGACCTAGACGGACGTCCCAAACGGACCTCAAATGATTGGGTTGACCGGCTCTCCTTAATCCCTCATATCTAGCGTAAATATAGGGCAGACATGGAGGCGTCCGGGCACGTCCAGACACGACCGCCACGTCAGACCCAATAACTCTACCACACCTCAAATTGCATCAAAGCCACCCCATCGCCATACCATATCCATTTGCTTTCTCCTCTCTTCTTCCTCCTCCGCGGCATCTGTCTCGCAGCTCCGCAGCCGTTCCGAGCCTCTGCGCCACCATCACGTGCCTGACAGTCCTCTCTCCCGTCCTCGTCACCGAGGACATCGTCGCTGGCCCAGACACCATTGCGGTACGTCCGGCAACTCTCGGGCTGCCCATTGTTGTTGGTGTTAAAATCGGCAGACCTCGGGTAGGGGGGCATGAGCTGTTAGATCGGATTGATGGGTAACAAGAGGCAGAAGACATGATGCTTTACCCAGGTTCGGGCCCTCTCTATGGAGGTAAAACCCTATGTCCTGCTCTTTTTCTTGTATTATGAGACTATCAAAGTACATAGTTGATCTACCTCGAGATCGTGAGTTGTGGTCCAAACCCTAGGGTATGATGATGATGAATGTATGAATGGGTGATCCTCTACGGACTAAACCGTCTGGTTTATATAGGCACGAGGCGCATCTAGGGTTGCACATGGCTGGTTGCCATCTAAGGATTACATGTCGAATCTAGTAGAACTGCTTGGAGTACATGTCAAGTCCTTGGTGAAGCTGGATACGCATAGGTTGGAGGCCTCCGGAGTCCTTTCTCGTTAATGGGTCGTCAGTTCAGCCCATGGACTAGGTCAGCTAGGCTAGGAACCCTTAGTCCAGGACACCGTCAGTAGCCCCCGAACTTGTCTTCGAAGCCGAGGATGATAATTTGCTCCGGACACCGCCTTTGGCTGGTTCATCTTCGGCTTACCACACAAGTTCTACGTCCCCGGCTATGCATCCGCTTAAAGCTCGTGAGTCCCTAACCGGGTTGTGCCACCCTTCTGGCAGTGGACGAAACCAACCCGACCATACGCTACCCAAAACCACTGTTCAAGAAATCTTCCGATTCAGCGATTTATCGTCCGATTTATTGCTACTATTGGGGTGACCGATAAGATTATACCTTATCTTCATCATTTATCGTTTGGTCCGATTTATCGCTATGACAAGCGATTTATCAAGAATCTACCGATAAATTGGGCCTATTCGTAGCACTATGTTTGCAAGAACTATATTTATTTGTGTTTTGTGGACCTTGTTACGCAATATGTAATGTTTTTCTATTTTGTTTGTCATTATATCAGGATTCAAAGGCTAGAATTCAAGGTAACACTTCTGTCTAATATTGTTTTGGTGTTAAATATAGCATATTTTAGTGTTGGGAACCTGGGATTTGAAAGAAATGGCCGATTAATAGTCAACCGATAAAATCCATTAATCGGCCGATTTCCGATTAATCTCTAATCCCCAGGTGACCGAGATGATAACGATAAGCGATATCCTCAACATTGCCCAAAACACAATTTTGTTTATCCAAAGTGCGTAGCTTGCTTAGACTCGAAGACTAACAACACAGACGAGTTCGGCAGTCAATTATTGACAACTTTTACCGACACGTCATCGTCTCTGACAGCACATATGCAGTCATTACTTACACAAATCGAGGTTCGTGGCAAACCTCTTATTGGCACGTCGTATCAAAACAGAGATCGTGCCCCGCATTTTAGGGGAAATCATCAATCAATTGTTTCACCCCAAGCGGCCATAACGACATGAATGGAAGAAACGTGGCGATTTTTGCGGCTCAACGGAGGGGACGCTCCACCTTTTACTGGCTTATAAAAGAGCAGGAGGAGACGAAACATACTTCCACACTCTACTTTTGCTCCAGCGCTCAAACCCTCCAAGCTTCCACACTCCCAATCCCCTTTCCAAGCCTAGTGTTTTCTCCGGTTCTCCGCTCCCCGCACCAATGGCCGAAGTGGATCTGAAAGGGAGGTGGGTGGCCTCCAAGATTACCGACACCACCATTGCCAAGCTCCGCGCGACGGGATATATCCCCGCGGATGCCGCCTGCAGGCCCCGAGAGCCCTGCCGATGCATCCCCACTCACAAACCTAGGGAGCGCGTCATCTTCATACCCGGGTTTCCCCCTGCACCCCTTTGTGTGGGGATCTTGGTCTTCTATGGGCTAGAATTCCACAAACTAGCACCGAACTCCATCATGCACCTCACCACTTTCATCATAGTGTGTGAGGCATTTCTGCGCGTGGAACCACACTTCGACAAATAAGGTTAAAGACATTCTACATCAAGTCGAAAGTAGTGGCGCCGAGTGCAGCGGCACCATGATCAACAAACTCCAAAACCTGGAGTAGCTGGATGGCACCTTCGTCGAGATTGTAAAGATCTGGCAGCGCGAGTGGTTCTATATCACCAAACCACTCATCCCAGGCCAAGTCGCGACCCCCTCCTTCACGGGTACACCGGCGAGGAAGCTGATGTCTTGGCAAAAATAGGGCCTGTAATGGGGCAATCTAGATGAGGTCGTCGCTCTCTAGGAGCTGATCCGGGCCCTCAAGTAGAAGTACAAGATGGTGGAGTGCTAGATGTAATGTTGCATCAATACATCATCCCACTCCAGTCTAGGCTAGACTGAGGACATGCCAACATTACGGAATTTCTTCCGCACCACCGTAGATCGGATGTGGACGGCTCTCATCAAGCCGTCCCAAAATGAATTCCTCGAAGACGGGCCAGATAGCGGCTACAACGCCACACATGGCCCATCCGAGGTAAACAACACTTCATATGTCCTTTAATAATTCAACACTTCAACTTCCTAAATCCCCCCTCTCCGCTTTCAGAAGTGGGCGTCCAAGGCTGCGCCCATCAAATACGCCGCACCACTGCCCGAGGATAACAGGACCCCTGAGCTGCAAGCCCTCTAGCTGTGGCACCACCAACGCCAAGGCTAAAGAGTCGGAGAAAAAAACGGGGGGTCTTCGTATTCGACACTTCTCGGACGCTAAATCCGAGAACATCCGAGTTCCTTCCTCGGATGAAGAAGAAAAAGAGGGAGAAGAAGGGGAGGAAGGTTCCTCCTCCCCAAAGAGGAAGAGAGTGGTGTCTGAGGACATCGCGAGGGCCCACACCGTCCGGACACGCTGACGCCTTGTGAAGGCTGCCGACGCTGCACCCCACAAGGACCCTAACATAGCCAGGGCCGACTCCACTAAAACAGAGGATGATCTCAATGAGCCACGACGCCCGAGGCCACCCCCGAGGAGGTACACCTTCTATCCACACGCATCGTATGCGCGCTAGTGCCTTCTCTATGTAATCTTCTAGTAATCGTTTATCTTTTTGCAGCCCACAACGCTCCCACATCAGCGATAAGACGTCATCGAGAGGGCTTCCTCCACCCAGTGCATCAGAGGAACGTCATCCCTCCCCTACTGCCCATGATTGGCAAGGGAGGCGACCTCTCAGCAGGCCCCGCCTTCCCTACCATGGGGGGGTGGGGTGGCGCCAATGTATCCATGGCTGAGGCGGAGGCCTTGGCCTCCAAGGACCCAGTGGGGGAGAACCCCACCTCTATGGAGGGGGCAAAATAGGGGCGGCCGATGACTTCATTCGCTGTCGACCCGGAGCCAGCTCGGCAGCCTATCAAGGTGATGGTTCATCCCATGACGGAGAGGACAGAGGTAGCTCGTCCATCCCCGCCTTTAGCAGAGCAGCCGGTCGCGGAGTGGACTAAGAGATGGGGCGTCCATGATGGGCTCCTCCATCATTGCCAAGCATCCCGTCCTTCTAGGCGCGACGCTGCAAAGTTATCGGTCTACAGAGGCTGGTATAAGGGAGGCCTCCATGGGCCTCTATCAACGCTCTGAGGTAACCTTTGGTCATTTTCAGCATTTACATCAATGCGCAAAGCTGTTACCACTAGAAACATTTAGTAGCCTTTAGCGGATAAGTAGAAAATAGAATTATCCGAAGACTTACACCTATATGGATTTGTTTCATGGAATTGTAACAACAATAGCCCCCGAGCCCTGAGTTAGATACCGAGATCTTACTCAAGGGTCTGATGAAAAAAATTAAGCCTGTGTAAAAGAGAATATACAGTATCCCCCGAGACCCTAGTCGGTAGGAAAGCCAACTAGAGGATCAATGTCATATGAGGAAGCTAATACTATCCTATACAGGTTTCGGCCTTAGTTTTAGCATCCAACTCAAAAGAGTTGGAAGAGTTGAACCATAAGCTCGACCGGTCTGCTAAGGACATGGATCTGTTTATGAAGCCGATGGAGAAATCTCAAGATAAATATTGAAAAGCTTCAACATCCACATATTGTTTTTAAAGTATGACATGGCCACTATGAGCTCTAATTCATGTGTCAATGTATTTGCAGCTTCCTCCTCAAAGCTTGAGAAGCTCCGGTCTGAGTTGCAAGTAACTCGGCAGGAAGCCGAGCAGAAGATTGCTATAGCAAAGCAAGCCACTAAGGAGTTGGCCAAAGAAAAAGAGGTCGGAAAGAATCATTCGCCTGGGGTTGCGGAGGTTGAGGAAGACCTGAAGGGGCTTGCGCTCAGCGTGATACCATGCAGGAGGAAAAGAACAAGATAGCCCCTGAGCTCGCGGCGGCGAGCATAGATTGTAAGGAGCCAAGACCCAGGCCCGGGCTGATCGTGAGGTGCTTCAACAAGTGAAGCAGACCTAAAGGGGCTTTGCGCTCAGTGTAATGCCCTTTAGGGACCTGCAGCAAAGTGCCTCAGATGTCGGTTCCTACTTCGTTGCTCATCCGGATGAGTCCGAGGAGAAGACCTTCTGGGCCCAATTCTAGGTGCTACTATTGAACGACCAGATGAACCAACTAGCGGAGGTGTTCTGTGCGGCCCGACCGGTGATGCAAGACCTCTGCATAAACCTCTGGCCCGCCGAGCCAATGCCGACCAACTTATTTGGCCTGGTGAGCAGGCTTCGAGAGGCCAGCCCCCTGGTGGAAAACTGGAAGAGGTAGGCCTGTCTGGAGGGAGCGGAGAGGGCATATGTGTCAAGGATGGCGCATTTTCCAAAAAGCATGCCACTGGACATTACATCTGGGCCTCCAGTAGGAAAAAATCAAACGTCGGAACAACTTCTGCCTAAGGTTCGCGAAGGTGCTGAGGTGACCGAGGCCCAATGTAAGAAGTCAGAGCTCAAGTTCTGAAGGTCCCTCGATGTGCCGAGGAGAATTTTATATAACAAGTAACATTTTTCTTAGTAGTCATTTTTATACGACGTGTTGTTGTGACTCTTGTGCGACCATTTTCTAAGTTCTGAAAGGGACCAATCGTCGTCTTCTACCCCCTTGTAGATGCTACATGGGGTGTTCATGGAAACGCGTGAACTCTTAGTCGATGTCTCGAGGCCCGAAAGCGGTTTCGTATTTAGAGGAACGAGGCAATTAGACTATAATGGCTTTATAACTTTCACTTAGTCATAGGAGTTTGAATTGTGGGGTAGTTGACCTAGCCCCCGGTGTAGCGGTGATCGGACTAGCTAAGGTGCACTAGACTTAACAACTCGATCCTTATAACAAGGACTCTTCATTTAACACAGCGTAACCACTAATGGTTTATAGTTTGACACTTTCTTCGGATCGCCGACTAGTTTGCGCTTATTATGACAATCGATTTTAGGCTTTCTCCACTGAGGTGCTTGACCATTCGAGCTGGAAGTACAATCCCAATGGTTCTTCCCTTGCACTCCTATCTAAACAAAGCAGAACGTAGGAGGAAAGCACAAGAGCTCGGCAACCCAATCATTGACCAAAATCACAATTCAAAACGGATGCATATAATGCCATATCCGAGACGCCCAATAGTTATCGTACTTGAACATAGGCTCGACTCTAAATCCGAGCCCCCGGTTGAAGACGGAGCTCATCTTCATATTTTGGATGCTTGCTATATTTCTACGAGGCAAAGGCGAAAGAAGACAAACGACACTTAAAGATGTGCAAGGATCGAAAAGAGGCATGTTTTATCATCCATGAGGCTCAGCCATGTATGTCGAGCTGTTTACATGGAAGAACCATAACCAATAGAGAGAGAATGTACAAAAAAGGAAAAATGGACTGTGATACAGGGTTTTAGTGAATAGGTCATCTGGCCCGTGTCTTCCCCTGCCGCATGTTTTGTGCCTCCATGTTGTTGATCAACTACTTCCTTGTCTATGGCAAGGTGTTGTGAAGACTAATGTCTACTCCACATAATCCATGCTTGATGCATCCGAAACGCGGGGCCTCTAACAAGGCTAGGGCCGTAGTATGATAGCCTAACGTTGCCAAGATATACTTTTTGGTAGGCCTTTATTGAGTTGTAGATATTGCCAGGCTTCGGGTGTGCTCGGATGATTCGAGATGGCACACTCGTTTTTGTGCTCCTCAAGTTCCCAGGGAATTGTAAGTGCAAAATTGTGTATGCTAAGTATGCAATATTGTGCCAGGAGGCGGGAGCTGGAGAGCGCGTGTACTTATTTAGGATTCAGTGGGTGCGTCCACGGGCTGGAGTAATAGTGTGTGGGCAGATGGGGCAGTGGTGCAAGACGGATGTAAAGGAAGTTGTACCCGAGGGATGTTGGGATGTATCAAGAGGAGGGCGACGGGAGGCGGCAACTACACATGTCACGACAATGAGCAAAAGACGAAGGCAACCGCACCGCCTTTGTGAGTGAGAACGGCGGGCACCCTTGATCGGGACGTGATGTCTACTACACAACCTTCTTCTTGTAGACATTGTTGGGACTCCAAGTGCAGAGGTTTGTAGGACAATAGCAAATTTCCCTCAAGTGGATGGCCTAAGGTTTATCAATCCGTGGGAGACGTTGGATGAAGATGGTCTCTCTCAAACAACCCTACAACCAAATAACAAAGAGTCTCTTGTGTCCCCAACACACCCAATACAATGTCAAATTGCATAGGTGCACTAGTTCAGCGAAGAGATGGTGATACAAGTGCAATATGGATGGTAGATATAGGTTTTTGTAATCTGAAAATAGAAAAACAGCAAGGTAACTAATGCTAAAAGTGAGCATAAACGGTATTGCAATGCTAGGAAAAAAGGCCTAGGGTTCATACTTTCACTAGTGCAAGTTCTCTCAACAAGGATAACATAATTAGATCATATAACAATCCCTCAACATGCAACAAAGAGTCACTCCAAATTCACTAATCCAGGGAACAAACGAAGAGATTATTGTAGGGTACGAAACCACTCAAAGTTATTCTTCCTGATCGATCTATTCAAGAGTTCGTAGTAAAATAACACGAAGCTATTCTTTCTATTCGATTTATCCTAGAGTTCATACTATAATAACACCTTAAGACACACATCAACCAAAATCCTAAAGTCACCTAGATACTCCATTGTCACCTCAAGTATCTATGGGCATGATTATACGATATGCATCACACAATCTCATATTCATCTATTCAACCAACACAAAGAACTTCAAAGAGTGCCCCAAAGTTTCTACCGGAGAGTCAAGACGAAAACGTGTGCCAACCCTTATGCATAGGTTCACAAGGTCACTGAACACGTAAGTTGATCACCAAAACATACATCAAGTAGATCACGCGAATATCCCATTGTCACCAAAGATAAGCACATGCAAGACATACATCAAGTGTTCTCAAATCCTTAAAGACTCAATCCAATAAGATAACTTCAAAGGGAAAACTCAATCCATTACAAGAAGATAGAGGGGAAGAAACATCATAAAGATACAACTATAGTA
This sequence comes from Secale cereale, assembly GCA_902687465.1. Lineage (NCBI taxonomy): Eukaryota > Viridiplantae > Streptophyta > Magnoliopsida > Poales > Poaceae > Secale > Secale cereale. The sequence goes on along the minus strand of LR738710.1, from coordinate 470,865,995 downwards.
ACAAAGCTCGCGATACATCAAGATCATGCCATATCAAGACCGCGCACGAGAGAGAGAGATCAAACACATAGCTACTGGTACATACCCTCAGCCCCGAGGGTGAACCACTCCCTCCTTCTCATGGAGAGCACCGGGATGATGAAGATGGCCACCGATGATGGATCCCCCCTCCGGCAGGGTGCCGGAATAGGGTCCCAATTGGATTTTGGTGGCTACATAGGCTTGCGGCGGCGGAACTCCCGGTCTAGGTTTATTTTTGGGGGTTTCTGTATTTATAGGAATTTTTGGCGTAGGCCTCACGTCAAGGGGTCTCCGAGTCGTCCACGAGATAGGGGGCGCGCCATCCATGCTCGTGGACGGCCCGGGACTCTTCTGGCCCAACTCTTTTACTCCGGGGGCTTCTTTTGGTCCATAAAAAATCATCAAAAATTGGCACGTCAATTGGACTCCATTTGGTATTCCTTTTCTGTAAAACTCAAAAACAAGGATAAAACAGAAACTGGCACTGGGCTCTAGGTTAATAGGTTGGTTCCGAAAATCATATAAAATAGCATATAAATGCATATAAAACATCCAAGATGGATAATGCAATAGCATGGAACAATAAAAAATTATAGGTACGTTCAGATCCGAATTATAAATGCATCCCCAAGCTTAATTCCTGCTCGTCCTCGAGTAGGTAAATGATAAAAACAGAATTTTTGATGTGGAATGCTACCTAACATAATTATAAATATAATTTTCTTTATTGTGGCATGAATGTTCATATCCGAAAGATTCAAGACAAAAGTTTAATATTGACATAAAAACAATAAGACATCAATCATACTAACAAAGTAATCATGTCTTCTCAAAATAACATGGCCAAAGAAAGTTCATCCCTACAAAATCATATAGTTTGGCTATGCTCCATCTTCGTCACACAAAATATTCAAATCATGCACAACCCCGGTTTCAACCAAGCAATTGTTTCATACTTTAGTATTCTCAACCATTTTCAACTTTCACGCAATACATGAGCATGAGCCATGGATATAGCACTATAGGTGGAATAGAGTGGTGGTTGGTGAGAAGACAAAAAGGAGGAAGATGGTTTCACATCAACTAGGTGTATTAATGGGCTATGGAGATGCCCATCAATAGATATCAATGTGAGTGAGTAGGGATTGTGTAATGCCCCGGATGTAATACTTTCCCTTTTGGGCTTATAATAAATCTCCGGCTTCATCTATTTCCATTTCGGGTTCTTTGTCTTTCGGGCTTTCGTCGTTTTGTTGTGTGAGTGTGTGGCATTCATTCATATCATGTAGACATGTGCATTGCATTGCATCTGTGTTGTGGGTTGCTTCCGGTTCGTGGCGTTTCTTCCCGTTGTCCGTTTCGTGTTCCGGAGCTCCCTCACGTGTCCGTGACGTCCCGTAGGCCTACTTTGTTGTTCGGGCGTTTTTCGTTACCGGTGTGCCGTGAGGTTGTGTTGTGTGTTGTTGTTTTGTTGTGTGCAACCCGCCTCTCAAATCTCGTCTCGTTTGGACTCCGTTGACTTTTCCCTCCGTTGTCCGTGTGGGTCCGAAGTGCCCTTACTTCGTGTCCCGGAGATACCCCTGTTGCATTCTTACATCTCCGTCTGGTCCTTTTAAATCATCCTCGCGATCGGATCCGTTGGATCACGATCGGAGGGCTCCTAACAACCCTAGTCTCCAAACCCTAGTCTAAAACTGCTATATATAGACCCCTAGTCTATTTGGCATGTCCCCTTCTTCTTCCTCCTTCCCTCTATCTTTTTTTTCTTTTATTTCAGATCTCAGTTTCCAAAAATCTCGGATCCCGAAGGATCCCGAGGGATCCATCGGATCCATCCGCCGCCACAGCTGCCGGCTGGCTCGAAGCAGCTCAGCGCCGAAGTCAACGCGAGGCGCGCCTGTTCCTCGACCGGCCGCAGCGCCACCCCAGCGGATCGATCGACCCGATCGGCCCCTTCCCGCTCCAGCGATCGATCTGGTCGGGGCCCAGATCGCCGCCGCCAGCCCAGGGGAGGTCCCCACTTCGCCAGCGCCCTCCCTGGGCCTTCCTCCCTCCACGGCCCGTCCATCGCCTCGCCTCGCGGGGTCGCCCTTCCCCCGCACCAGCCAGCCGCGCCTGGGCCGACGGGCCGCGTCGCCGCGCCGCCTGACAGCGCCCTCCAGCCGGGCCTCCCGCCCAACGCCTGGGCCGCACCTCCTCGCCGCGCGCTGCGGGCCAGCCAGGCCGGCCCGTACACCGCAGGCCGCCCCGCGGGCCTCCGCTTCACCGCCGCCTGCTCGCCTCCGCGCAGCCGGGCCGTCCCGCGCCGGATCGGGCCCAGATCCCGCCGCCGTCACTGTAGCACCGGGCCCGTCTTCGTACTGTTCTTCTAGGTTGACTTTTTATCCCCTAAGTCCCTGATCTGTTATCTGAGAATGCAATCTTTGACCTGCCCTAACTTTTTACCTGTAGCTCCGTTTTGCGCGTGTAGCATGTCCAGATGTTCGTGGAGTTGTCCTCTACGTTTTACCTGTTGTAGTCATGCATGTTAGAGGTCATCTAGGGGCTTGTTTTGCTGTTGCAAGAGTGCATGATGATATAAACTGCTGTTATGTGTTATTTTTGTGCCACCTTTGACATGTGATATCTTTTAGCTCGTTTGTCCAAACGATGCAAATGACATGTCCACGTGTTCGTCTTGCCACGAACTACGTGTTGTGTGTGATAGGTTGCATGGTAGATTTATTGTTTCCTTGTTATCATCGTTGCAAGATGCCATGTTCACATGTTGTGTTTTCACTTGTTATGAAATGCCATCTTGTTGAGCTCGTTGCAATCGGTGTGTTCACCACATTGATGCATGCTTGTGTGTTTCGGGATCACCGTCATATGTACTTTGATGAGGTGCTTACCCTTTGCCATGTTTAGTTTCGAGGTGTCTTAAACATGCTCTTTTGTGTGCTATGATGATGTTGCTGTTTTAGGACTTAGTGAAATTTCACTAAGTCTGAAATCTGTAACGTTCCGATGCCATGTTCGTGTGATGTTGTAGGACAAAGCATGATAGTTTTGGGGTGGATTTTGATTGTTCCATGAAGTATATATTGTTGTCTTTCCATTCATGTCCTCACATGTCCATTTGAGTGGCTGTAGCATGTTTATCTTTTGCTCCAAACTTTCAATAAAATTCTGCTGCCAGAATTTTATTTCAAAGTTCAATATGTCCAAGATCATTGCTATTGATCCGTGACTCCGTTGGGGGTGCACTTTGGACCTAGTTGCTGTACATTATATCTAGTTTATGTTCAAGTCCTTTGCCATGCTTTTTGGGTGCTGTAGATTAATTATTTTGAGCTCCCAAGATGCTATGTTGCTGTAATTTTCAGTTTTCGCTCAAATCTTGTTTCGGGCATAACTTTTAGCCCGTAACTCCGATTTCAGCGAATCTTATATCAAACTTGGGTGATTTTCTGTGTAGATTAATAATATCAGGTTGTTATCTTGTTTTGAGGTGTTTTTCTTGAGTGATGTTTTCCGTGCTCCATGTGCTTCACTAGTGCATCCATCATGCATACATGTTTTTCGAGTGCGCATTGCATCGTGTTGATTGGTGCTTGGTGTGTTTGTCTTGTTTAGAGCCGGAAGTTGAGCACGAGTTTTCCAACGAGGTTTCCAACGAGTTTGAGCACGAGGACCCTTCTTTTGATCCGAACGTCTTCTCTTCAGGCAAGATGACCGAACCCCGATAACATTACTATCTTTGCCTATTGCTAGTAGTCTCGATCTATAGTTTTGCCTCGATGCCCATGTTCTTCTTGTCAGCCTCCTACTTGTAACCAATTGCCATGTTTAACCACCCTACCTATGCAAACCGTTGCTTGGCTAAGTACGCTTCGCTCAACCCTTCTTATAGCGTTGCTAGTTGCAGGTGAAGTGAAGATGCTTGCTCCATGTTGAAGTTTGGTTGGGTTATATCACACTATATAAATGCTTTAATTGAAATCACCTATATATTGGCAAGGGTGGAAGGCTAAGCCTTTTGCTTGGTGTTTTGTTCCACTCATGCCGTTAGGATCCGTATAAGCCGGTTTTATGTTCCTTGATTATGCGTTCCTAACACGGTTGGGGTGTATGGGACCCCCTCGATAAACCGCTAAGTGCTAAGTCTTTTCCAGCAAGTCCCAACATTGGTACTATTCGCCTAACACAACTAAAACCTTTCCGAGGGAGTAATTAACCCGAGGCTTAATTAATTCAACCCCCCTGGGCCAGTGCTCGTTTTGAGTGTTGGTCCAAACTAGAGTCGTGTGCGGGGCCCCCCTTGGCAACTTGGGTATTTCGGCCACTGTACGCTGTGCTCATCCGGTCGTGGCGATTGTAAGCCAACTATTTTCAGTTTACTATCCCTCTTTTACATGAGATGTGCAAAGATTACCAAACTTGAGATCATTCTAGGATGGACTTATGCCTTTAAGTCGTGCCTCGACACGTAGGAGGTATAATTCCATCCTGGGCATTACAAGTTGGTATTCAGAGCCTTCTCCGACCTAGGAGCCCCCACTGTTTGATCGAACCGTTGACGGTTGAGTCTAGGCACACACTGAAAACTTTTTGAGTCCTATATTATATCGGAGAGTAGGATTTCTTTGCTTCCCATCCCCTTTCTCTCTGGTGAGGACTCCTGACGTCTACTCTTGTCTCTCCTATCTTCAAAATTTGCACAAAATTTTTTTTAGGAATCCCGCGAGTATTCTGGGATTGTTTCGATGTTCTTGTGACAAGGATATTGTTCTCGATGCCTCCTGTTACCGAGGAGTTGAGCTTCGGGGTATCATTGTAACAAGCATATCGCGACAGTACTAAATACTTAAGACGGCCGACATCGAAAATCTCCCCTATACGGCCAGTGGCAAGATAACCCCGACATCACCCAGTACTGGGGAGGTAGTTCGGGAGTATTGCCATAGCTTGCTATAGTGGATGCTTTTCGAAGGTCCGAGGTACACAGTTTCCGAGAAAGACTGGTTATGTGTTGAAGGATGGATACACCTGGATGTAGGTTAGAGTTGATTGCGCGGTGCTTCCCGTGTATCCCCAACACCTGATTGCATAACTGGAATCTTTCGGAAATCTATAGGTGGGTTTTATCCAGTAGATCGTAGGCATTCTTCCAACGAATGCAGGTTAGTGAGTTCGGGGTTCGACATTGAGTGAAGGAGTTATATGACCGATGTTACTATCAGGAGTTGCATCTTAAAGGGTCCTTGGCTATGCTGATCCGGGGATTGCAAAACCTTTTCGTAACGCGTTCATATGCTTTCAGCACAAAGATGTTAGAACGAAACTCCTCTCTTGTGTTTGTTCCCGTCTGTACCTTGTTGTTTTATTATTTTATCCTTTTGATCCCTATGTGGCTTCTCGTGAAGACTGATGTTATCAATTAACTGAGAAATTCATTCGTTCCTCTTGTTCAGATGTTTTCATTCGTTCTATTGTTCGAATGATTATTGTGAAGACTTGTTGCAATTCATTCCATTGATTCAGCTTATTCCTTTTGTCAATCAATTGCTGATTCGTGGTCATCTCTTACAGGATGGCTCCGAAAAAGGTTCCGAATGCCAACCCAGAGGTGGAAGAGGTCCCAGAGCATCCTCCTTCACCTCCTCCTCCGCCTGAGGCTTGGAGAGCAATTATGCAGACTACTGCTCAGAACACTCAGTTGATGATGCAGATGATGCAGCAAATGCAGGCTATGCAAGCTAATCAAGCTAATCAGGGCGTTCCAATGAACCAAGGCAACTTCTTCCAGCAGCACCATGCTACCCTCAACCAGTTCTTGGCCAACAATCCTAAAGCTTTCAGTTACTGTGTCGACCCTCTTGATGCTGAAGATTGGCTGACCGATATAAAGAAGCATTTTGAGTGCAGTAACGTGAAAGAAGATGACTATGTGAAGTTTGCAGCCTTCCAACTGAAAGATCAAGCAGCTGATTGGTGGCAGCAGTACAAAGACTCTAGGCCGGGTCAAGTGATCTCGTGGGAGAACTTCTGCAGGGATTTCCGCTCGCATCACATTCCTACAAGTGTTATCGAGGGTATGCGTGAGCAATTCCGCAACCTCAAGCAGGGCTCCATGACAGTCTATCAGTATAATGTCAAGTTCCAAAACCTCGCTCGCTATGCAAAGCAAGACATTCCTGATGCAAAGAGCAAAATCTATCAGTTCCGTGGAGGTCTCAAAGATGAACTTCAGCTTGCTCTCACTCTGTTCGAGCCAGACGAATTCGATAAGTTCTATAATATGGCTTTGAAACAAGAAGCAGCTCAGCTCAAGATGGAGGCTTCTAAGAAGAGAATTCGAGATGCTGTTCACTCTACCTCATCGTCTCAGTTGGCTGCAAAACAACAGAAATTCTGGCTTCCTCCTCCTCCAATGATTCGAGCTCCATACAACAACTCCAGCAACTTCAACAACTCCAACAACAAGAACTCTAGTGGTCGTGGTTTCTCCCACCCACCCAACCCAAGCAACCAGTCGAAGAAGCAGTTTCAGTCTCAAGGCTCCAAGTCCAATGCTCCTCCTACCCGTCCGCTTTCTGAGGTGACTTGCTACAAGTGTGGCCAGAAGGGTCATTATTCCAACAAGTGCAACAACCCAAGGCGCCTTCCGCCTCCTCCTCCTGTCGGTACCGCTATGGTCAAGCATGATCCAAAGGCAGCAAGGGTTAATCTGATGAATGCAGCACAAGCAGAGGCTTCTTCTGATGTCATTCTGGGTAACCTTCCAGTTAACTCTTTTCCAGCTAAAGTGTTATTTGATTCGGGTGCTTCACATTCTTTCATGTCATACCCGTTTGCATCCAAGCATAGTGTGACCACAGCAGCTTTACCGAGGCAGATGGCAGTTTCTTCTCCGGGAAAGCAGATGCATTCCAGTATATATGCTCCGGATGTTTCTATTCGCATGGGTGATTATCGATTTTTGGCTTCTCCGGTGATTCTTGGTCATTCTGACATCGACCTCATTCTCGGAATGGATTGGCTTTCTCAGCACGATGCTCATATTGATTATGCTCAAAAGGAAGTCAAATTGACTCATTCTGATGAAGATGTGATTATCTTCGCCTCCAGGGATAATACTATTCGGCTTTTCTCTCTTAATGATAAGGGTGAAATTAATGCCATAGAGCAAATTCCAGTGGTGAATGAATATCAAGACGTCTTTCCAGAAGAACTTCCAGGCATGCCTCCACACCGTCAGGTGGAGTTTGTCATTGAACTCGAGCCGGGCACCGAACCTGTTTGCCGGCGTCCATACAAGCTCTCTTCAGATGAATTGAAGGAATTGAAGAAACAGTTGGATGAACAGGAGCGTATGGGTCTCATCAGACCGAGTACATCTCCGTGGGGCTGTGGTGTCTTATTTGTCAAGAAGAAAGATGGCACGGAGCGTCTCTGTGTTGACTACCGGCCACTGAATAAGAAGACGATTAAGAACAAGTATCCGCTCCCCAACATCAATGAACTCTTTGAGCAGCTTAAAGGAGCTAAAGTGTTCTCTAAGCTTGACCTCCGAATGGGCTATCATCAAATTCGCATTCGCGAGGAAGACATTCCCAAGACGGCCTTCAGAACGAGCTACGGTTCATATGAGTATACCGTCATGTCCTTCGGTCTCGCCAATGCTCCTCCTACCTTCTCAAGGATGATGCATTACATCTTCAACCCCTATACAGGCGAGTTTGTGCTAGTGTATCTGGATGATATTCTGGTGTTTTCCAAGAATGAAGAAGATCACGAAAAGCACTTGCGTCTGGTTCTTGATCGACTCCGAGAGCATAAATTCTATGCCAAGTTCTCAAAGTGCGAGTTTTGGCTCGATAAGGTTCTCTACCTGGGCCACATTATCTCAGCTGACGGTATTGCGGTTAATCCCGAGAAAGTTGAAGCAATTGTCAACTGGGAAGCTCCTCAGAACGTCAAACAGCTCCGCAGTTTTCTGGGTCTTGCCAGCTATTGCAGAAGGTTTGTGGAGAACTTCTCCAAGATTGCCAAGCCTCTTTCCAACCTCCTTCAGAAGAATGTCAAATACTTTTGGTCTCCCGAGTGTGAAGTGGCTTTCAAAACACTCAAAGAGAAGCTTGTTTCTGCTCCAGTTCTGATTCCTCCAGATGAATCCAAGCCCTATGAAGTGTTCTGTGACGCTTCTCTTCAAGGTCTTGGTGGTGTGCTTATGCAAGAGAAGAGAATTGTGGCATACACTTCACGTCAGCTAAAGCCAGCTGAGAAGAACTATCCCACACATGATCTCGAGCTAGCAGCTGTGGTACATGCTCTGATTACGTGGAGACATCTGTTGTTGGGCAGAAAGGTCGACATCTTCACTGATCACAAGAGCTTGAAGTACATCTTCACACAGCCGCATCTGAACCTCCGCCAGACTCGTTGGGTCGAGATGATCCAAGAGTACAACCCCAGAATTGAGTACACTCCAGGCAAGGCGAATGTGATTGCAGATGCTTTGAGCAGAAAGGCATATTGCAACAGCCTTCTTATCAAGCCACACCAGCCTGAGCTTTGTGAAGCTTTCAGGAAGCTCAACCTTCAGGTTGTTCCGCAGGGTTTTCTTGCTAATCTCCAGATTGCTCCTACCTTGGAAGATCAAGTCCGTGAGGCCCAGCTCAGTGATACCATGGTGAAGAAGGTGAAACATGGGATTGCAAAGGGCACTCCAAAATATAAGTGCTTCCGTGTTGATGAGAGAGATACCTTGTTCTTCGAGGACAGACTCGTTGTTCCCAAAGGTGATCTCAGGAAGCTCATAATGGAAGAAGCTCATGACTCTCTCCTTTCCATTCATCCTGGCAGTTCCAAGATGTATCAAGACCTCAAGCAATCTTACTGGTGGACACGCATGAAAAGGGAGATTTCCCAATTCGTGAATGAATGTGATGTATGCAGAAGAGTGAAAGCAGAACATCAACGTCCAGCCGGTCTTCTCCAACCTCTTCCTATTCCTGAGTGGAAGTTCGACCACATTGAAATGGACTTCGTCACTGGTTTTCCTAAATCCAAGCGAGGCAATGATGCTATCTTTGTGGTGATTGACAAGCTTACCAAAGTCGCTCACTTTCTTCCAGTCAAAGAATCAATCAATGCAGCTCAACTTGCAGAGCTGTACACTTCCAGAATTGTGTCCCTTCATGGCATTCCTCAAGTGATATCCTCAGACCGTGGCAGCTTGTTCACATCAAAGTTCTGGGACTCCTTTCAGTCCGCCATGGGCACGAAGATCAGGTTCAGCACTGCCTTTCACCCTCAGACTAGTGGTCAAGTCGAGCGTGTGAATCAGATCCTTGAAGATATGCTCAGAGCCTGTGTCATCTCCTTCGGCATGAAATGGGAGGACTGTCTTCCATTTGCCGAATTCTCTTACAACAACAGCTTCCAAGCAAGTGCAGGCAAAGCACCGTTTGAAATTCTCTATGGCAGAAAGTGCCGTACCCCTCTCAACTGGTCTGAAACAGGCGAACGCCAACTTCTTGGCAATGATTTGATCTCTGAAGCCGAAGAAATGTGCAAAGTCATACGTGAGAATCTCAAGGCCGCTCAGTCGCGTTAGAAGAGTTACTATGACGGAAAGCATCGTGATTTGGCTTTCGACATCGGTGATCATGTCTATCTCCGAGTTTCTCCGATGAAAGGAACCCAAAGGTTCGGTATCAAAGGAAAGCTTGCTCCTAGATACGTCGGGCCTTTCAAAATTCTTGGCAAAAGAGGCGATCTAGCCTATCAGCTCGAGCTCCCTTCCAACTTTGCAAATGTTCATGATGTCTTCCATGTGTCTCAGCTTCGCAAATGCTTCAAGGCACCTGAGCGCATGATTCCGTTTGAGGAGATTGATCTTCAACAAGACCTTTCCTACCGAGAACATCCAGTTGCAATTCTCGAAGAAACTGAACGCAAGACTCGCAACAAGTCCATCAAGTTTCTGAAAGTCAAGTGGTCACATCACACAGACCGAGAAGCTACCTGGGAACGAGAAGATCATCTTCGTTCCGAGTACCCTTCCTTTTTCCAGTCCTAGATCTCGGGACGAGATCTTTTTGTAGTAGAGGAGAGTTTGTAATGCCCCGGATGTAATACTTTCCCTTTTGGGCTTATAATAAATCTCCGGCTTCATCTATTTCCATTTCGGGTTCTTTGTCTTTCGGGCTTTCGTCGTTTTGTTGTGTGAGTGTGTGGAATTCATTCATATCATGTAGACATGTGCATTGCATTGCATCTGTGTTGTGGGTTGCTTCCGGTTCGTGGCGTTTCTTCCCGTTGTCCGTTTCGTGTTCCGGAGCTCCCTCACGTGTCCGTGACGTCCCGTAGGCCTACTTTGTTGTTCGGGCGTTTTTCGTTACCGGTGTGCCGTGAGGTTGTGTTGTGTGTTGTTGTTTTGTTGTGTGCAACCCGCCTCTCAAATCTCGTCTCGTTTGGACTCCGTTGACTTTTCCCTCCGTTGTCCGTGTGGGTCCGAAGTGCCCTTACTTCGTGTCCCGGAGATACCCCTGTTGCATTCTTACATCTCCGTCTGGTCCTTTTAAATCATCCTCGCGATCGGATCCGTTGGATCACGATCGGAGGGCTCCTAACAACCCTAGTCTCCAAACCCTAGTCTAAAACTGCTATATATAGACCCCTAGTCTATTTGGCATGTCCCCTTCTTCTTCCTCCTTCCCTCTATCTTTTTTTTCTTTTATTTCAGATCTCAGTTTCCAAAAATCTCGGATCCCGAAGGATCCCGAGGGATCCATCGGATCCATCCGCCGCCGCAGCTGCCGGCTGGCTCGAAGCAGCTCAGCGCCGAAGTCAACGCGAGGCGCGCCTGTTCCTCGACCGGCCGCAGCGCCACCCCAGCGGATCGATCGACCCGATCGGCCCCTTCCCGCTCCAGCGATCGATCTGGTCGGGGCCCAGATCGCCGCCGCCAGCCCAGGGGAGGTCCCCACTTCGCCAGCGCCCTCCCTGGGCCTTCCTCCCTCCACGGCCCGTCCATCGCCTCGCCTCGCGGGGTCGCCCTTCCCCCGCACCAGCCAGCCGCGCCGCCGCGCCGCCTCCCAGCGCCCTCCAGCCGGGCCTCCCGCCCCAGCGCTGGGCCGCACCTCCTCGCCGCGCGCTGCGGGCCAGCCAGGCCGGCCCGTACACCGCAGGCCGCCCCGCGGGCCTCCGCTTCACCGCCGCCTGCTCGCCTCCGCGCAGCCGGGCCGTCCCGCGCCGGATCGGGCCCAGATCCCGCCGCCGTCACTGTAGCACCGGGCCCGTCTTCGTACTGTTCTTCTAGGTTGACTTTTTATCCCCTAAGTCCCTGATCTGTTATCTGAGAATGCAATCTTTGACCTGCCCTAACTTTTTACCTGTAGCTCCGTTTTGCGCGTGTAGCATGTCCAGATGTTCGTGGAGTTGTCCTCTACGTTTTACCTGTTGTAGTCATGCATGTTAGAGGTCATCTAGGGGCTTGTTTTGCTGTTGCAAGAGTGCATGATGATATAAACTGCTGTTATGTGTTATTTTTGTGCCACCTTTGACATGTGATATCTTTTAGCTCGTTTGTCCAAACGATGCAAATGACATGTCCACGTGTTCGTCTTGCCACGAACTACGTGTTGTGTGTGATAGGTTGCATGGTAGATTTATTGTTTCCTTGTTATCATCGTTGCAAGATGCCATGTTCACATGTTGTGTTTTCACTTGTTATGAAATGCCATCTTGTTGAGCTCGTTGCAATCGGTGTGTTCACCACATTGATGCATGCTTGTGTGTTTCGGGATCACCGTCATATGTACTTTGATGAGGTGCTTACCCTTTGCCATGTTTAGTTTCGAGGTGTCTTAAACATGCTCTTTTGTGTGCTATGATGATGTTGCTGTTTTAGGACTTAGTGAAATTTCACTAAGTCTGAAATCTGTAACGTTCCGATGCCATGTTCGTGTGATGTTGTAGGACAAAGCATGATAGTTTTGGGGTGGATTTTGATTGTTCCATGAAGTATATATTGTTGTCTTTCCATTCATGTCCTCACATGTCCATTTGAGTGGCTGTAGCATGTTTATCTTTTGCTCCAAACTTTCAATAAAATTCTGCTGCCAGAATTTTATTTCAAAGTTCAATATGTCCAAGATCATTGCTATTGATCCGTGACTCCGTTGGGGGTGCACTTTGGACCTAGTTGCTGTACATTATATCTAGTTTATGTTCAAGTCCTTTGCCATGCTTTTTGGGTGCTGTAGATTAATTATTTTGAGCTCCCAAGATGCTATGTTGCTGTAATTTTCAGTTTTCGCTCAAATCTTGTTTCGGGCATAACTTTTAGCCCGTAACTCCGATTTCAGCGATTTTTATATCAAACTTGGGTGATTTTCTGTGTAGATTAATAATATCAGGTTGTTATCTTGTTTTGAGGTGTTTTGCTTGAGTGATGTTTTACGTGCTCCTTGTGCATCACTAGTGCATCCATCATGCATACATGTTTTTCGAGTGCGCATTGCATCGTGTTGATTGGTGCTTGGTGTGTTTGTCTTGTTTAGAGCCGGAAGTTGAGCACGAGTTTTCCAACGAGGTTGAGCACGAGGTTTCCAACGAGTTTGAGCACGAGGACCCTTCTTTCGATCCGAACGTCTACTCTTCAGGCAAGATGACCGAACCCCGATAACTTTACTATCTTCGCCTATTGCTGGTAGTCTCGATCTATAGTTTTGCCTCGATGCCCATGTTCTTCTTGTCAGCCTCCTACTTGTAACCAATTGCCATGTTTAACCAACCCTACCTATGCAAACCGTTGCTTGGCTAAGTACGCTTCGCTCAGCCCTTCTTATAGCGTTGCTAGTTGCAGGTGAAGTGAAGATGCTTGCTCCATGTTGAAGTTTGGTTGGGTTATATCACACTATATAAATGCTTTAATTGAAATCACCTATATATTGGCAAGGGTGGAAGGCTAAGCCTTTTGCTTGGTGTTTTGTTCCACTCATGCCGTTAGGATCCGTTTAAGCCGGTTTTATGTTCCTTGATTATGCGTTCCTAACACGGTTGGGGTGTATGGGACCCCCTCGATAAACCGCTATGTGCTAAGCCTTTTCCAGCAAATCCCAACTTTGGTACTATTTGCCTAATAACTAAATAACTTGCATAGGGAGTAATTAACCCGAGTTCTTAATCAACAACCCGGGCTAGTGCTCCTCATGAGTGTTGGTCCGAACCGGGGGTTCTGCGGGGTCACCTCGAGGGAACTCGAGGATTGATATAAACCTGTAGAATCGCCCATCCGGTCGTGTCCTGAGACCTAGATACGCGCGGCTACGATCAGGGTGTCGACACGCCGGGAGGATTTGCTGGATTAGCCTTACCTTAGCTCGGTATATCTTGAGCACGGGATTCCGAGGATACTCGGGTCTTCCCACTTTGGAGTTGCGACTCCGCGGATCGTGGGCTTGTAATGGGTCAAGTTGGAACACCCCTGCAGGGTTTGAACTTTCGAAAGCCGTGCCCGCGGTTATGTGGCAGATGGGAGCTTGTTAATTCCGGTTGTAGATAACTTGACACAATGATACTAATACACTACCAGCGTGTGTTCCGTGACTGTCAATTTCCGAATCGGGATTCGGGAGTTGAACACGGAGGGGTTATGCTTGTGAGCTTGTAGCTAGGATCACTTCGTGATCACTTCTCGCGTTGCCTTCTCTTCTCGCTCTCTCTTGCGTAAGTTAGTGCTAGTTGCTGCTGCAGACTCTTTGTTGTTCCTTCACCTCATTTCTTTCTTCAGCCTTTCCCTCACCTAAAGGCTTAAATAGTTCTGTTACCCGGGAACGGGATTGTTGAGTCCTCTGTGGCTCACAGTTACTTCACACACCAGATGCAGGTCCAGCTGTGAGCTATCCAGGTGATGGCACCGAGCTGGATTGGGAGTACGACGAGGAGCGTAGTCGTTACTACGTGCGCTACCCGGACGATCAGTAGTGGAGTCTCTTACTAGGATTCGATCCGCCTGTGGTTGTTTATTTATCTGAGTTTGGTACTTTGACATTTGGCTTTTGCCCTTAGAGGGTTGTAGTGATCTTATTGTATGATGTTTGAGACTTGTACTGTTATTCTGTGACGTGGCGATTGTAAGCCAACTATTTTCAGTTTACTATCCCTCTTTTACATGAGTTGTGCAAAGATTACCAAACTTGAGATCCTTCTAGGATGGACTTATGCCTTTAAGTCGTGCCTCGACACGTAGGAGGTATAATTCCATCCTGGGCATTACAGATTGCCATGCCACAGATGCACTAGATCTATAAATGCATGAAAGCGCAACAAAAGAAACTAGTGGGTGTGCATCCAACTTGCTTGCTCACGAAGACCTAGGGCATTTTTAGGAAGCCCATCGTTGGAATATACAAGCCATGTTCTATAATGAAAAATTCCCACTAGTATATGAAAGTGACAAAATAAGAGACTCCCTATCATAAAGATCACGGTGCCACTTTGAAGCACAAGTGTTGAAAAAAGAAAGTAGCATTGTCCCCTTTTTTTGGGCCTTCCTTTTTTATTTGGCCTTTCTCTTTCTTTTCGGGACAATGCTCTAATAATGATGATCATCACACTTCTATTTAATTACAACTCAAAGATTACAACTCGATACTAAAACAAAATATGACTCTATATGGATGCCTCCAGCGGTGTACGGGGATGTGCAATGAATCAAGAGTGACATGTATGAAAAATTATGAAGGGTGGATTTTCCACAAATACGATGTCAAGTACATGATCACGCAAGGCAATATGACAATGATGAATGATGTCTACCACGCAACCTTCTTCTTGTAGACGTTGTTGGGCCTCCAAGTGCAGAGGTTTGTAGGACAGTAGCAAATTTCCCTCAAGAGGATGACCTAAGGTTTATCAATCCGTGGGAGGCGTAGGATGAAGATGGTCTCTCTCAAACAACCCTGCAACCAAATAACAAAGAGTCTCTTGTGTCCCTAACACACCCAATACAATGGTATATTGTATATGTGCACCAGTTCGGCGAAGAGATGGTGATACAAGTGCAATATGGATGGTAGATATAGGTTTTTGTAAACTAAAAATATAAAAACAGCAAGGTAGCAAGTGGTAAAAGTGAGCATAAACGGCGTTGCAATGGTAGGAAACAAGGCCTAAGATTCATACTTTCACTAGTGCAAGTTCTCTCAACAATAATAACATAACTGGATCATATAACTATCCATCAACATGCAACAAAGAGCCACTCCAAAGTCACTAATAGCAGAGAACAAACGAAGAGATTATGGTAGGGTATGAAACCACCTCAAAGTTATTCTTTCTGATCGATCTATTCAAGAGTCCGTAGTAAAATAACACGAAGCTATTCTTTCCGTACGATCTATCATAGAGTTTGTACTTAACACCTTAAGACACAAATCAACCAAAACCCTAATGTCACCTAGATACTCCATTGTCACCACAAGTATTCGTGGGCATGATTATATGATATGCATCACACAATCTCAGATTCATCTATTCAACCAACACAAAGTACTTCAAAGAGTGCCCCGAAGTTTCTACCGGAGAGTCAAGACGGAAACGTGTGCCAACCCCTATGCATAGATTCCCAAGGTCACGGAACCCGCAGGTTGATCACCAAAACATACATCAAGTGGATCACGTGATATCCCATTGTCACCACAGATAAGCACATGTAGTACATACATCAAGTGTTCTCAAATCCTTAAAGACTCAATCCGATAAGATAACTTCGAAGGGAAAACTCAATTCATCACAAGAGAGTAGAGGGGGAGAAACATCATAAGATCCAACTATAATAGCAAAGCTCGTGATACATCAAGATCGTGCCATCTCAATAACACGAGAGAGAGAGAGAGAGAGAGAGATCAAACACATAGCTACTGATACATACCCTCAGCCCCGAGGGTGGACTACTCCCTCCTCATCATGGAGAGCGCCGTGATGATGAAGATGGCCACCGGAGAGGGATTCCCCCCTCCGACAGGGTGCCAGAACGGGTTTAGATTGGTTTTCGGTGGCAACAGAGGCTTTTGGCGACGGAACTCCCGATCTAGGTTATTTTCCGGAGGTTTCTGGATTTATAGGATTTATTGGCGTAGGGCACAAGTCAGGGGGTCTCCGGGCTGTCCATGAGATAGGGGGCGCCACCACTTGGGGTGGGCGCGCCCCCCACCCTCGTGGGCAGCCCGTGGCTCTCTTGGCCCAACTCTTTTACTTCGGGGGCTTCTTTTGGTCCAGAAAAAATCATCAAAAATTGGCTCATCAATTGGACTCCGTTTGATATTCCTTTTCTGCGAAACTCAAAAACAAGGAAAAAACAAAAACTGGCACTGGGCTCTGGGTTAGTAGGTTAGTCCGAAAAATCATATAGAAGTGTATATAAAAGCCCATAAAACATCCTAGAAGGATAATATAATAGCATGGAACAATAAAAAATTATACATACGTTGGAGACGTATCAGCATCCCCAAGCTTAATTCCTACTCGTCGTCGAGTAGGTAAATGATAAAATAGAATTTTTGATGTGGAATGCTACCTAACATAATTTTTAGTGGTATTTTATTTATTGTGGCATGAATGAAAGATTCAAGACAAAAGTCTATATTGACATAAGAAATAATAATACTTCAAACATACTAACAAAGCAATCATGTCTTCTCAAAATAACATGGCCAAAGAAAGTTATCCCTACAAAATCATATAGTCTGGCTATGTGCCCTCTTCATCACACAAAATATTCATATCATGCACAACCCCGGTTTCAGCCAAGCAATTGTTTTCATACTCAAATTTTTTCAAATCTTTCAACTTTCACGCAATACATGAGCGTGAGCCATGGATATAGCACTATAGGTGGAATAGAGTGGTGGTTGTGGAGAAGAAAAAAAGGAGGAAGATAGTCTCACATCGACTAGGCGTATCAACGGGCTATGTAGATGCCCATCAATAGATATCAATGTGATTGAGTAGGGATTGCCATGCAATGGATGCACTAGAGCTATAAATGTATGAAATCTCAACAAAAGAAACTAAGTGGGTGTGCATCCAACTTGCTTGCTCACGAAGACCTAGGGCATTTGAGGAAGCCCATCGTTGGAATATACAAGCCAAGTTCTATAATGAAAATTCCCACTAGTATATGAAAGTGACTAAACATGAGACTCTCTATCATGAAGAACATGGTGCTACTTTGAAGCACAAGTGTGGAAAAAATAGTAGCATTGTCCCTTTTTTTCTTTTTTCTTTTATTTTTTTTTCATTTCTTTTTTGGGCCATTCTTTTTTCTTTGGCTTTTCCCCTTTTTTTTTCTTTTTCTTCTTTGGGACAATGCTCCAATAACGATGATCATCACACTTATATTGATTTACAACTCGATACTAGAACAAAGTATGACTCTATATGAATGCCTCCGGCGGTGTACCGGGATGTGTAATGATCAAGAGTGACATGTATGAAAAATTATGCATGGTGGCTTTGCCACAAATACGATGTCAACTACATGATCATGCATGGCAATATGACAATGTGAACGGTGTCATATGAACGGAATGGTGGAAAGTTGCATGGCAATATATCTCGGAATGGCTATGGAAATGCCATGATAGGTAGGTATGGTGGCTGTTTTGAGGAAGATATATGGTGGCCGTTTTCAGGAAGGTATATGGTGGGTGTATGGTACCGGCGAGAGTTGCGCGGTACAAGAGAGGCTAGCAATGGTGGAAGGGTGAGAGTGCGTACAATCCATGGACTCAACATTAGTCATAAAGAACTCATATACTTATTGAAAAAAATTACGAGTCATCAAAACAAAGCAATCAACGCATGATCCTAGGGGGGATCTTGGTAGGAGTTAACCATCGCGCGCCCCCGACCTCCACACAAAGGATGACACTCTACAAATACCTCATGCTCTAACTTCGTCACATAGCGGTTCACCATACATGCATGCTACGGGAATCACAAACTTTAACACAAGTATTTCTCAATTTCATAATAACTCCACTAGCATGACTCTAATATCACTATCCTCATATCTCAAAACAATCATTAAGTATCAAACTTCTCATCATATTCAATGCACTTTGTATGAAAGTTTTTACTACATTTATCTTGGATGCCTATCATATTAAGGCTAGTTTTATAGCCAAGGCACATTACCCTGCTGTTCTAATAGATTCTCAAAAGGATATAAGTGAAGCATGAGATATCAACAATTTCTTCAAAATAAAATCACCACCGTGCTCTAAAAGATATAAGTGAAGCACTAGAGCAAACTATTTAACTCAAAAGATATAAGTGAAGCACATAGAGTGTTCTAACAATTTCTAGGCCATATTTATCTCTCTCAAAAAGGTGTGTCCAGCAAGGATGATTGTGGCAAACTAACAAGCAAAGACTCAAATAATACATGACGCTCCAAGTAAAACACATATCATGTGGTGAATAAAAATATAGTCCCGAGTATAGTTACCGATAGATGAAGACGAAAGAGGGGATGCCTTCCCGGGGCATCCCCAAGCTTAGGCTTTTGGTTGTCCTCTAATTTTACCTTGGGGTGACTTGGGAATCCCCAAGCTTAGGCTCTTGCCACTCTTTGTTCCATAGTCCATCAAAGCAATACTCAAAACTTGAAAACTTCACAACACAAAACTTCGACAAAAATCTCGTGAGCTCCGTTAGTATAAGAAAACAAACCACCACTCAAAGGTAATGTAATGAACTCATTCTTTGTTTATATTGGTGTTAAACCTACTGTATTCCAACTTCTCTATGATTCATACTCCCCAATACTACTCATAGATTCATCAAAATAAGCAAACAACACATGAAAAACAGAATCTGTCAAAAACAGAACAGTCTGTAGTAATCTATAACTTTCGAATACTTATGTAACTCCAAAAAATTGAAATAAATTGGTAAACGTGAGGAATTTGTCTATTAATCATCTGGAAATTGAATCAACTTAATAGCACTCTCCAGTAATATCTTGTGACTATTCTCGTGAGAGCTAACATTTCTGTTTTTTACAGCAAGATCATATAAACTTCACACAAGTCTTCCCAATGGTTCTACTTGGCACAAACACTAATTAAAACACAAAACCACATCTAAACAAAATCTATATGCAATATTTATTCCTAAACAGAAGCAAAAGCAAAAAAAATAAAATTGGGTTGCCTCCCAAGAAGCGCTATCGTTTAACGCCCCTAGCTATGCATGATGGTTTCAATGATGCTCGCATAAAAGATAAGAATTGAAACATAAAGAGAGCATCATGAAGAATATGACTAGCACATTTAAGTCTAACCCACTTCCTATGCATAGGGATTTTGTGAGCAAACAACTTATGGGAACGGTAATCAACTAGCATAGGAAGGGAAAACGAGCATAACTTCAAGGTTTTGAGCACATAGAGAGGAAACTTGATATTATTGCAATATGTAGAAGCATATAATCCTCTCTCATAATAATTTTCAGTAGCATCATGAATGAATTCAACCATATAACCAGACCATAAAGCATTATTTTCATGATCTACTTGCATAGAAATTTTACTACTCTCCACATAAGCGAATTTCTTCTCATGAATAATAGTGGGAGCAAACTCAACAAAATAATTATCATGTGAGGCATAATCCAATTGAAAACTAAAATCATGATGACAAGTTTCATGGTTATCATTATCTTAATAGCATACAAGTCATCACAATAATCATCATAGATAGCAAATTTGTTCTCATAATCAATTGGAACCTCTTCCGAAATAGTGGATACATCACTAAATAAAGTCATGACCTCTCCAAATCCACTTTCATCAATACAATCATCATAAATAGGTGGCATGCTTTC
The DNA here is from genome assembly GCA_902687465.1 of Secale cereale. Classification (NCBI taxonomy): domain Eukaryota; kingdom Viridiplantae; phylum Streptophyta; class Magnoliopsida; order Poales; family Poaceae; genus Secale; species Secale cereale. The sequence goes on along the minus strand of LR738710.1, from coordinate 470,846,090 downwards.
ATCATAATGAATTTTCTCATCAAAACTTGGGGGACTAAACATATCATCTTCGTCAAACATAGCTTCCCCAAGCTTGTGGCTTTGCATATCATTAGCATCATGGGTATTTAAAGAATCCATACTAACAACATTGCAATCATGCTCATCATGCACATATTTTATGCCAAGCATTCTATGTAATTCTTCTTCTAGTACTTGAGCACAATTTTCCTTCCCATCATTTTCACGAAAGATATTAAAAAGATGAAGCATATGAGGTAACCTTAATTCCATTTTTTTGTAGTTTTCTTTTATAAACTAAACTAGTGATAAAACAAGAAATTAAAGATTCGATTGCGAGATCTAAAGATATACCTTCAAGCACTAACCTCCCAGGCAACGGCGCCAAAAAATAGCTTGATGTCTACTGCGCAACCTTCTTCTTGTAGACGTTGGGCCTCCAAGTGCAGAGGTTTGTAGGACAGTAGCAAATTTCCCTCAAGTAGATGACCTAAGGTTTATCAATCCGTGGGAGGCGTAGGATGAAGATGGTCTCTCTCAAACAACCCTGCAACCAAATAACAAAGAGTCTCTTGTGTCCCCAACACACCCAATACAATGGTATATTGTATAGGTGCACTAGTTCGGTGAAGAGATGGTGATACAAGTGCAATATGGATGGTAGATATAGGTTTTTGTAAACTGAAAATATAAAAACAGCAAGGTAGCAAGTGGTAAAAGTGAGCATAAACGGTGTTGCAATGTTAGGAAACAAGGCCTAAGGTTCATACTTTCACTAGTGCAAGTTCTCTCAACAATAATAACATAACTGGATCATATAACTATCCCACAACATGCAACAAAGAGTCACTCCAAAGTCACTAATAGCGGAGAACAAACGAAGAGATTATGGTAGGGTACGAAACCAACTAAAAGTTATTCTTTCTGATCGATCTATTCAAGAGTCCATAGTAAAATAACACGAAGCTATTCTTTTCGTTCGATCTATCATAGAGTTTGTACTAGAATAACACCTAAGACACAAATCAACCAAAACCCTATTGTCACCTAGATACTCCATTGTCACCTCAAGTATTCGTGGGCATGATTATACGATATGCATCACACAATCTCAGATTCATCTATTCAACCAACACAAAGTACTTCAAAGAGTGCCCCAAAGTTTCTACCGGAGAGTCAAGACGAAAACGTGTGCCAACCCCTATGCATAGATTCCCAAGGTCACGGAACCCGCAGGTTGATCACCAAAACATGCATCATGTGGATCACGTGATATCCCATTGTCACCACAGATATGCACATGCAAGACATACATCAAGTGTTCTCAAATCCTTAAAGACTCAATACGATAAGATAACTTCAAAGGGAAAACTCAATTCATCACAAGAGAGTAGAGGGGGAGAAACATCATAAGATTCAACTATAATAGCAAAGCTTGCGATACATTAAGATCATGCCATCTCAACAACACAAGAGAGAGAGAGAGATCAAACACATAGCTACTGGTACATACCCTCAGCCCGAGGGTGGACTACTCCCTCCTCGTCATGGAGAGCGCTGGGATGATGAAGATGGCCACTGGAGAGGGATTCCCCCCTCCGACAGGGTGCCAAAACGGGTCTAGATTGGTTTTCGGTGGCAATAGAGGCTTTCGCCGACGGAACTCCCGATCTAGGTTATTTTCCGGAGGTTTCTGGATTTATAGGATTTTTTGGCATAGGGCACAAGTCAGGGAGGGTCTCCAGGCTGTCCACGAGATAGGGGGGCGCCACCACTTGGGGTGGGCGCGCCCCCCACCCTCGTGGGAAGCCCGTGGCTCTCCTGGCCCAACTCTCTTACTTCGGGGGCTTCTTTTGGTCTAGAAAAAATCATCAAAAATTGGCTCGTCAATTGGACTCCGTTTGATATTCCTTTTCGGCAAAACTCAAAAACAAGGAAAAAACAGAAACTGGCACTGGGCTCTAGGTTAGTAGGTTAGTCCCAAAAATCATATAAAAGTGTATATAAAAGCCCAGAAAACATCCTAGAAGGATAATATAATAGCATGGAACAATCAAAAATTATAGATACGTTGGAGACGTATCAATGAAGCGTGTCATAATAAACTGAACGGTGGAAAGTTGCATGGCAATATATCTCGGAATGGCTATGGAAATGTCATAATAGGTAGGTATGGTGGCAGTTTTGAGGAAGATATATGGTTGGTTTATGGTACCGGTGAAATTTGCGCGGTACTAGAGAGGCTAGCAATGGTGGAAGGGTGAGAGTGTGTATAATCCATGGACTCAACATTTGTCATAAAGAACTCACATACTTATTGCAATAATCTACAAGTCATCAAAACAAAGTACTACATGCATGCTCCTAGGGGAAGGGTTGGTAGGAGTTAACCATCGCGCGATCCCGACCTCCACACAAAGGATGACAATCAAAGAAATACCTCATGCTTCAAATTTGTCACACAACGGTTACCATACGTGCATGCTACGGGACTTGCAAACCTCAACACAAGTATTTCTCAAATTCACAACTACTCTACTAGCATGACTCTAATATCACCATCCTCATATCTCAAAACGATCATCAAGTATCAAACTTCTCATAGTATTCAATGCACTTTATATGAAAGTTTTTATTATACTCATCTTGGATGCCTATCATATTAGGACTAATATTATAGCCAAAGCAACTTACCATGCTGTTCTAAAGGACTCTCAAAATAATATAAGTGAAGCATGAGCGATCAATAATTTCTATAAAATAAAACCACCACCGTGCTCTAAAAGATATAAGTGAAGCACTAGAGCAAAATTATCCAGCTCAAAAGATATAAGTGAAGCACTTAGAGTATTCTAATAAATTCTGATTCATGTGTGTCTCTCCCAATAGGTGTGTACAGAAAGGATGATTGTGATAAACTAAAAAGCAAAGACTCAAATCATACAAGACGCTCCAAGCAAAACACATATCATGCGGTGAATAAAAATATAGTCTCAAGTAAAGTTACCGATACACGAAGACAAAAGAGGGGATGCCTTCCCGGGGCATCGCCAAGCTTAGGCTTTTCGTTGTCCTTTAATTTTACCTTGGGTGCCTTGGGAATCCCCAACCCCAAGCTTAGGCTCTTGTCACTCTTTATTCCATAGTCCATCAAATCCTTACCAAAAACTTGAAAACTTCACCACACAAAACTTAACGGAAAATCTCGTGAGCTCCCTTAGTATAAGAAAACAAACCAACACTTTAAGGCACTATAATGAACTCATTCTTTATTTATATTGGTGTTAAACCTAATGTATTCCAACTTATATATGGTTCATACTCACCGATACTAGCCATAGATTCATCAAAATAAGCAAACAACACACTCAAAACAGAATCTGTCAAAAACAGAACAGTTTGTAGCAATCTGTAACTTTAAAATACTTATGAAACTCAAAAAATTATGAAATAAATTGGTGGACGTGAGGAATTTGTCTATTAATCTTCTGCAAAAAGAATCAACTTAATAGCACTCTCCAGTAAAACACGGCAGCTAATCTCGTGAGCGCAAAGTTTCTGTTTTTTACAACAAGATCACATTAACTTTCACCCAAATCTTCCCAAAGGTTCTACTTGGAACTTTATTGAAACAAAAGATATAAAACATGATTACTACAGTAGATTAATCATGTGAACACACAAAAAAAGTAGGGGTAAATATTGGTTTGTCTCCCAACAAGCGCTTTTCTTTAATGCATTTTTAGCTAGGCATAATGATTTCAATGATGCTCACATAAAAGATAAGAATTGAAACACAAAGGGGGCATCATGAATCGCATGACATGCACATTTAAGTCCAACCCACTTCCTATGCATTGGGATATTGTGAGCAAACAACTTATGGAAACGATAATTAACTAGCATAGGAAGGCAAAGCAAGAATATCTTCAAGATTTTAAGCACATAGAGAGGAAACTTGATACTATTGCAACTCCTACAAGCATATATTCCTCTCTCATAATAATTTTCAGTAGCATCATGAATGAATTAAACAATATAACCATCACATAAATCATTCTTTTCATGATCCCCAAGCATATAAATTTTATTACTCTCCACATAAGCAAATTTCTTCTCATGAATAATAGTGGGAGGAAAGTCAACAAAATAATTATCATGTGAGGCATAATCCAATTGAAAACTAAAATCATGATGACAAGTTTCATGGTTATCATTATTCTTGATAGCATACAAGTCATCGCAATAATCATCATAGATAGCAACTTTGTTCTCATAATCAATTTGAACCTCTTCTGAAATAGTGGATTCATCACTAAATAAAATAACAACCTCTCCAAATCCACTTTCATCAATATAATCATAATAAATAGGAGGCATGCTATCATCAAAATAAGTTTGCTCATCAAAAATTGGGGGCCAAAAAATATCATATTCATCAAACGTAGCATCCCCAAGCTTGTGGCTTTGCATATCTTTAGCATCATGGATATTCAAAGGATTCACACTAACAACATTGCAATCATGTGTAACGCCCTGATAATTAGGCTACAGTAAAACTTTGCTAATGATGCCACGTCATCCTGTTTACTGTTGATATTCACGTGTTAGTTCAAAATGCTCTAAATTCAAAATTGGAATTAGTGACAAACACCCAAAGTTTTCGAACGTTAAAAACAAAATGTTCTGAGTGTGACAAATATTGCATTGGTAATTATGGAGGAGAAAACTTATTTTTACGAAATGCCTAGATGCTCTAAACTAAATAAAACAGAAAAGGAAAATAAGTAAAAGAAAGGGAAATTCCAAGGAGAAAAGAAAGAGAAAAGGAAAAGGCCCCTGGCCAACTGGGTCAGACGGCCCAGCCGGCCAGCCCAACCCTCTGGCCTATATGGCCTCCCCCACTCCCCAAACCCTAATCCAAACCACCCCGAGCACAACTTCCCCCTCGCTCTGGATCTAGATCCGGAGGAGCCCGATCCCCTCGCTCGATGCCCGATGCTACCCTGCCACTGGACCTCGCCGGAGCATCACCACTGGACCTGTCGTCGTTCTCATCTCCTCCCCGCCCCACATCCCCTGCAACGCAGGTGAGGCCAACGGCCTCGGCCTCCTCTCCTCCTCTCCCGCTACCGCCTCTGCTCACCGCGTCGTTGTGCACGCGCTCGTCCGTGTGGCCACAGCCGCGGTCCCGCTCGCCTGTCCAGCATCGCCATCGCGACCACCCGCTGCTGCTTGCTCTACTGCTGCTGCTGATGCTACGCCGTTGCGGCTGCTACCCTTCCCACGTACCCCGCCTCGTCGTTGCCCCGCGCGCTGCTCGTCGTCCCGCTCCGACATCGTCCACGCCTCCACGCACGGCCACGCCGCGTCCGTCCCTGCCTGGCGCCGCCTGCCCGGCCTGCTGCAGCCCCGCGGCCACTGCTACCTCCGGCGACCGTCCTCACTCGCCGCCGCCTTGGGCCGCCGGCCCCCTCCGCCTCTGGCCTCGCAGGCCACCAGCCGCGCCGCCTGGCCTCCGCCACTGTTGCGCGCCTCCTCCCCTACTGCTACACGCCGCCCGCCGTGCTTCCCCACACCACCGACGCACTGCCAACTCCGGCCTGCTCCTGTCCCCGCACGCGCTAGCCGTCGCCCCGCTCGCCTCCACGGCAACCGCGCCGCACCATCGCCTCGCATCCCTCCACCGACGCCGGCCCCTGCGCCAGCCGCCGCCCCCACCGCACAACCTCGCCAGCACCCGTGCCATTGGCCATGGTCGGGGCCAGTGCCCGGGTCTACTCCGTCGGGCGCCTAGCGACGCCCGTTCACCCGAAACCGCACCGCCCGGCGCCCGTTTTGCCCTATGGGCCTATGATAAAGGGGCCCCAGCCCAAGAACGAATTTACAAAAAAAGGATTAAAAAAATATAAAAATAAATAAATAATAATGAAAATAAGTAAAATATTAATTACTTAATTAGTTAGTTAATTTAATTAATCATCATTAGCTTAACTTAATCACTAATTAACCCAATTAATTTGTTAGTTAGTTAGGTAGTCAATGACATGCGGGACCCACACATCAGCTTGACCCAATCAACACCTCTGTTGACTGCTGACATCATGCTGATGTAATAATACTATTTTCCAATTTATTTAATAATTAATAATTTAGAAAATGATTTAAAACTATAAAAATTAATATAAAATAATCCGTAACTCGGATGAAAATACTTTGTACATGAAAGTTGCTCAGAATTCCGAGACGAATCCGAATACGCAGACCATTCGTCAACCACACGTCCCTAACATAGCGAACATGCAACTTTCCCCCCTCCGACCTGTCTGTCCGAAAACGCGAAACACCGGGAATACTTTCTCGGATGTTTCCCCCCTTCGCTAGTATCACCCGGTACTGCGTTAGGGCACACCTAACACCGTTACATGTCATAGCATGCACCGTCATGTATCTGTTTGCATTGTATACATTGTTTATTCCCACTCTTCTCTCTGGTAGACTACGAGACCGACGCTGCTGCTACCCCGATCGACTAAGGTGTTGACGACCCCACCTTCGTTGCCCAGCTTCCAGGCAAGCCCCCCCCCTTGATCAATCTGATAGCAACAATTCTTCTCTCTACTGCTTGCATTAGAGTAGTGTATAATGGTACTGCTTTCGGATAATCATATTCTGCTGCATAGCCTGTCATTGTTGCTACAACTGTTGATACCTTTACCTGCAATCCTAAATGCTTAGTATAGGATGCTAGTATTCCATCAGTGGCCGTACACCCTTGTCCGTCTGCCCTACTATTCTATCGGGGCATGATCACTTTGGGTGTGATCACGAGTATATACTACATACATATGATACCTGATAAATGTTGTGACTAAAGTCGGGTTGGCTCGTTGAGTACCCGCGGTTGATTCACGGATTGGCGGCTGAAAGGATGTACTTTCCCGACGGCCCTCTGTGTGGATCTTTGTGGCGGAGCGACAGGGCAGGTCACAACCACCTAGGAGACAGGTGGGCCTGGCCCTGGTCGTTGTCCGCGGCTATTTAATAAAACACGCTTAAGTAGTTTGAATATTTGATCAGAGTCTGGCCGTTGGCATATACACACTAACCAGCTACGTGGGAATAGTTATGGGCTCTCGACGTCGTGGTATCAGCCGAAGCCTTCTTGACATCAGCGACTTAGCGACGCGCATCGGGTTGGGCCGTGTAACATAACTTCCTTAGTAATGGAGGTTGCTAGGTCTGCTCACCGTCCGCGTACGCAACGTGCATGTGTGCCATGGGCGATGGACCCAAACCCCTGCGCTTAGGACTTAGAGCGGCGTGTTGACCTCTCTGTTGTGCTTAGGTAGGGCTGCGACGTGTTGATCTTCCGAGGCCGGGCATGACCGAGGAAAGTGTGTCCGCCAAATGGGATCGAGCTTGCTGGGTTATGTGGTGCACCCCTGCAGGGAAGTTAATCTATTCGAATAGTCGGACGACCTGGAGTTGTATTCCGACCTCATGACAACTAGAACCGGATACTTGATAATACTCACCCAGATGAGTTCCAGATATAACTTGGTGGTTGCTCTCTCACAGGGTGATGTGCGGGAGGATCGCCGAGCAGGATTATGCTATACGATTTTACTTGGTGAACCTACCTTCTGCTCTCATCTACTGATGCAAGATGGAGGTTGCCAGAAGCATAGTCTTCGATAGGATTAGCTATCCCCCTCTTATTCTGGCTTTCTGCAGCTCAGTCCACAGATACTACCCATATCATTGTTACCATTGCATATGTAATTTAGATCCTTGCTTGCGAGTACTTTGGATGAGTACTCACGGTTGCTTTGCTCCCCCTTTCCCCCTTTTGTTCCTTCTTCTCGGATGATGCTACCAGATGGTGGAGCCCAGGAGCCAGAAGCCGCCTACGAAGACTCCTACTACACCGAAGGCGCCTACTACTACGTGCAGTCTGCCAACGACGACCAGGAGTAGTTTAGGAGGATCCCAGGCAGGAGGCCTGCTCCTCTTTCGATCTGTATCCAAGTTTGTGCTAGCCATCTTATGGCAACTTGTTTAACTTTATGTCTGTACTCAGATATTTGTTGTTTCTGCCTACTCGTCTATGATCGAGCACTTGTATTCGAGCTCTCGAGGCCCCTGGCTTGTAATATGAAGCGTGTATGACTTTACTTTTAGAGTTGTGTTGTGATATCTTCCAGTGAGTCCCTGATCTTGGTCGTACACATTTGCGTGCATGATTAGTGTACGGTCAAATCGAGGGCGTCACAAGTTGGTATCAGAGCCGACTGCCTGTAGGAATCCCTCTTCCACACTCCTTGGCCGAAGTCGAGTCTAGACATTACAAAACTTTTACTAACATGGTCGTGTGGCTTACGGGCCCATGTCGCCATTTGGGTGGTACTAGGCTCATTTACTCCTCGATCTTTACTCCAGGACTCTGAACAGTCACCTATTCGGGTTAAACGAATTTACTAACTCTAACATTAGGATCCCAAGACCACTCACCCCAAAGTTGGATAAGCCATAGTTATTTCTTAGAATAGTATTTTGCATAATCCCCACACTATCATTTAACTCCTTTGAAACATCTTTGTTTCTAGACGAAACCCACGAGGCAGGTCGTGCACCACACGCAGGCTATTGGAGCCTCGGGATCACCTGCTGTGCTATCTAAGATGATGACCTATCTGGGTTATCGCTGGCACCCTGAGTATATCGTGTACGAGCAGTACCAGGACTTTAACCAGGAGCAGTACCGTGCCATCATCCGCCTCTACTCTCGTGAAGAGGACTCCTCTACTGTGCTGCACACAGCTCATGGTGTTGGAGTGACCATCGATATGGCAGTTCACGATGCTGCTTATGCTGCTCTGACACGCCTTCGTCGACAGTACCTGGCGTTGGACACTTCCCCTTTCAGGCACATTGCTATTGCCTCCGACGAGGGAGCGGAGGGATACTACACTGCTGCCTACTCCACTGTCACCCGAGACCCCTTCCATCATCAAAACCTTGTTCTGCATGCTGATGGGCTAGATCGAGCTAACCGAGCTCTTCGCCACGAGTTGTACACCACCCGTCGGCACCTGTACCGCGCCTTGACGGTGTTTCACCCCTTTATCCGATCTGGACAGCTGCCGCCTATTGCGATCTACCCAGCTAGGACCGTGATGCCTCTTGGTGTCGGTTGGCCAAATGTGGGAGGCTACGCTCCCACACTTGGTCCTCTGTTGCCACCTGGACGTCGGGTTTTGCACCAGAGTATCCACGACCCGCAGGTTGCTGGCGTGGAGGACTTCACATTGCAGCGCTACCAGCTGCCAGACTACACCTACCTCCAGAATTCCGCCTGGGACTGATGTAGTTTTACTTATTAGTATTAGATGCATTTGTCGCGAGCATGCGTGCCGCTTATGATGTCCTTAGTCTAAGTACTGAACTCTGTGTACTGAACTCTATGCATGCCCTCTTTTGTAATATGTGCCGACTACTATGTGGTGTTTTACGTGCTCCTTTCATTATGCATGTTTCATTCATGAATGATTCTTGTCTTCGCAAATTTGTCAAAGCTGAACTACCACTGTTATATATTAGCAGGATGGTTAGACCAGCTGGCCGTGGTCGCGGTGGCAACGCCCCACCACCGTCTGAATACATGGCCGGTATGATCCAATAGTTTGAGCTGAATCGCCAGTTCATGAGACTGTCATGGCTCAGTTCCCTCGCCCCAACATGAATCAATAGCCTGGCATAGTGACACTGAATGACTTTGCTCGTCTCAACCCATCCGTCTACCGCAGCTCAACTCAGCCTCTTGATGCTGATGACTAGCTCTGTGACATTGCCTTTGAACTGGAGTCTACCGGAGTAGCCGCTTCCAACTATGTCACCTTTGCGACATACTATCTGAAGGGTCCCACTGCTCAATGGTGGGACAGCCACAGGCATACACTGCCTGTTGGAACAATCATCACTTGGCCAGAATTCCAAACTGCCTTCCGTTCCCGCTTCATTCCTCGGGGAATCATGGATAGGAAGAAGTGTGAGTTCCGCAACCTCACCCAGGGCAACAAGACTGTGGATGCTTATCAGCGGGAGTTTCTAGACTTATCCCGCTATGCTGAAGAAGACATTGCCACTGATGCTCGTAGACAGGAAAAGTTCCACGATGGACTTCAAGATGAAATCAAGCTGGCACTCCTTGTGCATGACTTTGGAATTTCGCCACCTTGGTGAATGATACGTCCAAAACGTATCTATAATTTCTGCTTGCTCCATGCTTCTTTTGTGTGATATTGTTATGATATTTATGCACTTCCATACACTTTTGATCATATTTGGACTAACCTATTAACTCAGTGCACCACAGTGCCAGTTCCTGTTTTCTGCTGTTTTTCTATTTCAGGTTTCCCCCATATTAAAAGTGCTCCAAAAATTCCGGGAAAAATACAGGAAAAATCAGCGTACAGGAAGCTTCGCGAATAACCAAAGCAGGGCCAGAGGGGAGCCAGGGGGGGCCCAGGCGGCCACCTGGCGCGGCCCCACCCCTGGCCGCGCCGGGGGGGGGGGCGCCTGGGGCCCCGGCTACGCCTCTGGTGACCCCCCTTCGCATATATATTCCTCTCGTCCCGAAACCCTCGAGGACGGAACCCTTTTCTCCAGAAGCAATTCTAATCTCCGCCGCCATCGCCACCAAGTTTCAAGGGACCAGAATTCCTGTGCCGGCATCCTGCCGGGACGGGGAAGTGCCCCCGGATTCATCTCCATCGACGTTGCTTTCTCCCTCCATGATGCGGGAGTAGTTCCTCCTCGGGGCTGAGGTTTCTACCAGTAGCTATGTGGTCAATTCTCTCTCCCATGATGTGATCTTCGTTGTGATCATTCCTCTATGTATTGGATTGATGTACTCACTTGTCTTTATCTAGTATAATCCCCGAGACCAAGGTGACAGCGGTCTATTGGACATGGATTAGAAGAATATTTTCATGAGTGATTTCCTCTTTTGTGTGTTGATTGAAGATTGAGAGTCTCTTGGTGCTTGTCTTTGACTATCCTGGAGATATGTTGTGGTGATTGTGGTACTCTCTTTGGATGGCCGCGGTGACATTGGGAAATCCATAGATTGAGAACTACGAACTTTGAGGTGTGCTTTTGTAGCCCTACATAATTCTCGTCCTCTCTTGACCACAAAGGAATGACCTCCGAGTGCATCTCTATTGTATGTTTTATGGGAAATATCATGTGATTAGACTATGTTAATGTTGTTAGGAGTTGCCACTAGTGATAGTATGAAGCCCAGGCCTTGTTTCCACCATTGCAATACCATTTGTGCTCACGTTTACCACTTGTTTGCTTGCTGCACTTTTTATTACAGATTTATATTACTTTGCTTTGCCACTCCTATCATCCATATTTTACCATCTCTTCGCCGAACTAGTGCACCTATACAACTCCTAGTTGTATTAGGTGTGTTGGGGACACAAGAGACTTCTTGTATCTTAGTTGCAGGGTTGCTTGAGAGAGACCATCTTCAACCTCTACTTCCCTGAGTTCGATAAACCTTAGGTCATCCACTTGAGGGAAATTGCTGATGTCCTACAAACCTCTGCGCTTGGAGGCCCAACATAGTCTACAAGAATAGAAGCGTGTGTAGACATCAAGCTATTTCTGGCGCCGTTGCCGGGGAAGTAAGTGTTTGAAGGTATATCTTTAGATCTTGCAATTAAATCTTTTTGTTTCTTGTTTTTAGTTTCACTAGTTATGTTTATGGAAAACCGCACTCTTAGTTCGCTGCTTGGGGAAGGCCGCTCTACCACACCCGTGGTAGAGAAGTTTCCTCCACCTACTGAATGTATCCCGTTCCAAATACCACTTGGGATAATTGAAATAATTAGGAATGATTGTTATGATGGGACAGTCAATCCTAGTATTCATTTGTTGAAACTTACAGAACTTTGTGAGTTGTTTAAGATTTCAGGTTTGACAAGAGATGGAGTCATGAGGAAATTATTTGCCTTGTCACTGAAAGGAAAAGCATTGGAATGGTATAGGCTACTAGATGACTCTCACCTGCTGGATTGGGAAGAGATCCAGTCCCTCTTTTACTCCAAGTTTTATCCTCTTCATGAAGTCCATGAGAATAGGAATTATGTTTATAATTTCTATCCTCATGACGGAGAGAGCATAGCTCAAGCTTGGGGGAGACTGAAAACGTTAATGCTAAAATGTCCTAACCATGGGCTCCCCAAAGATATGATTATTACTAATTTCTATGCGAGGCTCTCTCGACAGGATAAAGATTTGCTCGATGCTTCCTCTATGGGTTCTTTCACAAACAAAAAGATTGATGCTAAATGGGAACTCCTTGAAAGAATTCAACGCAACACTGAAGATTGGGAGATCGACAAAGGTAAAGAGTCAGGTATAATTTATGAGTATGATTGCATTAAGTCCTTTGTTGAAACTATAAGTTTTAATAAGTTTAGTGCTAAGTTTGGGCTTGATTCTCAACTCCTTGTTGATTTCCTCAAATCTTTTGCTTCACATCTTAATATGCCTAAGGAGGATTGGATCAAGCATCATGAACCTTTTAAAGAGATTTGCAAAGAAAATGAAATTGTTCATGATGATTGCAACATGCATGATCCAATTCCTAAAAATGAAGTTTTATATAAGCATGTTAATTTTTGTGGAGTGGATAGACCTTGTGAAAGGCCTATGATTGAAGAAGAGAAGTATTGTAAGCAACATAAGCATGAAAGAACAATCACTTGGGTCAAAGATTTAAATGAAATTGCTAGAGAATTGTGTGACCTTTATCCTTTTACTTGTGAACTTTGCTGTATAGAGGGTCACTTTAATTTTCAATGCATGCACTTTCAAAACATAACTGTTAACTAGTTGTGTGATAACATGATCACCCCTGATCTTTATGATGAGCTTATGTTATTATTGATGTGTGAAGAGTTATCAAAAAAGACTTCTTGGCTAGATGTTAATGCCATAGAAATAAAAAACACTTTGCAAAATTGCCATCTCTATTGTGTTGTTAATTGCCATAAAAATGATTACATAAGTAAGATTAGAAAGGAGGGAACTTTAACAAAGTATAAAAATGTCTCTTATATTTTTGCTAATAAAAAGGAGAGTTTCTCCCAAGTTTCCCCTATTGTTTCTAATGATAAACCAGGATATGTGGAGAAGCTTCATCTCCAACCACTCCCTCCTAAGGTGAAGAAGAAGAAAAAGAAGATGAGGAGGAAGAGGAGCAAGAAGGAAGAAGAATGGGTATGAACCTGGCCTGAGCATATTCCTCCCATCAACTTTTATCCTAACAGTTGTAAGTTTAAAGAAGAAGGTGAAGTTTATTGCCTTAATTATCATCTTGATGATACGTCCGTAGGTACTATTGAAGATGATTTTGATTATGATATGCATCTTACTTATTGTGATTGGGAAAATGATGATAATGCTACTTATGATCTTGAAAATCTTTTTGGTACCAACTCTGAAAGTGATGATATGGAAAGCTCTAAGCTTGGGGATGATAGGATTGCAAATCCTTTACCCACTAGTGATGTGATAATTGATAATTCTTTTGCTAGTAAGAATAAAGACAACATGTTTACAAATATAGTTGCTAGCAATGGTAATGCTCTTCTCTACTATGATGATGTTATAACTCCAATCTATAGTGATTATAAAGGTACCTATGACATAAGGAGAAATTATCCTTATGAAACTTGTCATAATCATGAAGGGAATTACTCCCTTGTTGAACACCATCTTCCTAATACACAATTAATCTATAGTGTTCAAGTTGTTTATGATAGTCCTACTCCCACTATTACCAATGATAAAGATTATGCTTATGTGGAGAGTAAGAGTACCTTTTTGCATGTGGATCATGGTAACAATGCTTTATGTGATGCTTATATTGTTGAGTTTATTCGTGATCCCACTGAAAATTATTATGAGAAGTGAACATATGCTTATAGATATTTCAATAATATCAAGTTCCCTCTCTTTATGTTGAAGGTTTTGAAGCTGCACTTGTTTTGTCTTCCTATGCTTATTGCTTTGTGCTTCAATGAATTATTATATTGCAATATTCCTATGCATAGGAAGCATGTTAGGCTTAAATGTGTTTGGTATTTGCTTCTTGATGCTCTCTATTGTTCTTCAACTCTTATTCCTACGAGAGCATCATTAAAGTCTTAAGCCTATCTTTATGGCTATAAAGAAAGAGCTCTAGGGAGACAACCCTTGTTATCTTTGCTTTCAGTTTGTTCTTTCAGTTTTTAGTGGTCTTGATGTTTGTTACTACTGTAGCAACATCATTGTATCTTTATTTTTTAGCTTTGTGCCAAGTTTAGCCTCCGATTGCAAGAAAGTTCAAAAGTTGTGACGTGCTGTCCAGGAAACAGATTCTGTCCTTGGACAGAAAAATTCGAATAAAATCACCAGATCATCTTTTTGATCTGAATTTTTTTGACAGCGTGCTCTATACAATTATCTTTCGAGCGTCTGTTCTGAGTTTTTTGATTTGAGTTGCAGAAGTGCCCCGAAAAAAATTATTTACTACCTGCTGGTCTGTTTTTCACAGATTCTGTCCTGTTTTGCCTTTTCTTCGTTTTGCAAACCTTGAGCTTGCTTTTTCTTTGCAAAAACCTTTTCGAAATCTTGAGAAACAGTAGCTCTTCAAGATTATCTTTATTTCTAGTAGGGAAAAGTTATTTTATTGTGGGTACTAACCTCGCTAATCAGATTATGATGAGTTATGTATGAAGGGAGTTTTCAAGTGTGCGAGGGAAGATGATAAAAAAGATTCAGGAGAGTCAAACGCTCAAGCTTGGGGATGCCCCCGTGCACCCCCAAGAAATATTCAAGAAGACTCAAGCGTCTAAGCTTGGGGATGCCCCCATGCATCCCCTTCTCCATCAACAATTATCAGTTCGTCTTTCGTTCCACTATATTTTAATCACTTCATGCGTTATGTGCTATGCTTGGAGCGTCTTGCTCTTAGTTTCCTTTTTAGTTTTCTTTAGCTTTGCTTGCTGTTCATAACAAGTTAGAACCCAGATTTCTTTGTGTGGGAGAGAAACACGCTCCACTTCAACCTAGAACACAACATAGGATTTTCATGCTTATCTTTGCTGTGTGTGTTCTTTGTCTTTCCGTAGCTGCTGTCATGTTTTGCTCTTAGTTTTCATGCTTTTCTTTTTAAAGAGCTTTTGTTTAATTGGTTGCTGAACTCTTTTGAGTTTTCATATTTATCTTGGTAAGAGAGTTTGCCTGTTGCACTGAGTTGTGTGTCTTAACTTAAAGTAGGTAATTGAGGTTGCTATTAAATTTTAGTAGTAACTTGCAATAGTTTTGAGGTATTGCCATGAGTAATGTCTGAACTTTTGGTGTCAAGAGCTTTAGCCTATTAGTGATAGATGTCGTATTTTGGGCAATCCGTGTTTATTTTCGAAAACCTACAAAATAGTTGAGAACTTTAGCTACTAGATGGATCACTAATCTTTGGAGGGATCGAATATTAGAGTACACTCACGTACCATGAGTCGAGGATGCACAAGGATAACCAAACCCCCATACACTCCTCCTCAGGGTACTTGTCCCTTTGTGAACCTCCTAATTAGATTGAGAGTTACCGATAATAAGTGCATGAGTTCTTCGGACTAATGTGAGTATTCGAAAGTTGACACTTCCACCTAGCCATATTTTTCTAGCCTCTTCGGTACCGTGCATTGCCCTTTCTCACCTCGAGAGTTGGCGCATACTTCGCCGGTGCCTCCAAATCCTTGGCACGATACGCTCTGTCATCATAAGCCTCATTATATCCTTCCTCAAAACAGCCACCATACCTACCTATCAAGGCATTTCCATAGCCTTTCCGAGATACATTGCCATGCAACATCCATATTCTCATGACTTGATCTTCATGTCATACATGCTTTTTTCTTGATCGATGAGCCGCATGCTAGTTGGGCCTTGCCCTAATCATTGCTACATGACGCGCTAGTATCATTGCATATCCTGCTACACTGGCAGAGGCATACATTTGCATACATCATGATAGTTTCATTTTCTTTATGTTGAGTACTTTTGTAAAGTGTGAAAGATCTTCTATACTTCTTGTAATATATAGAGTGTTGCCCCTAAAGTGAGTAAAAGATCCCAAAGAGGACAAAATCAAAAGATCCCAAAGAGGACAAATGAGAGTTAAATAGAAAGAGCCATTGAGGCCACAAAAATAAAAAAATATAGAAAAAAGAGAAAAAGAAATAAAAAGAGAGAAGGGGGCACAATACTATTCCTTTTGAGAGATCCACACTCGTACTCCATCTTATACCTTGTACTCCATAGAGATTATCATTCATGCATATAGTTATGTGGGGACCTTCACACTATAGAACTTGGCTTGTATATTCCAATGATGAGCCTCCTCAAAAGAGCTCTAGGTCTTCTTGAGCAAGCAAGTTGGATGCACCCCCACTAGTTCCATTGGAGAGCTTACCTTAGCTCATATGTGCATCCGTTGCATGGCAATCCCTGATTGGTGGTCTGGGGATGAGTCAAGATAAGATTCCAAAGAAGACCAAGTATGAAACTTTAGTAGATTAAGTTCTCAACAATACAAAAACTATGTTTTACTCTCTCGTATATCCCTATCCCCTTTCTTGCACGCAAACACCATTTGGAGACATTCGAGTCACGGACAGCGAGAGCTCTTGCACCTTTATGTTCTTATGTTGCTTGTTACAATGCTAATATATACTCTTGCTTGTTATGACTTGAATTGAATTACATGCCTTGATTGCTTTACTTAAAAAGTTCTTATATGGTTGATAGCATGTCACCACAGAAATTATGCTTGTTATCATTTACCTACTCGAGGACGAGCAGTTATTAAGCTTGGGGATGTTGATACGTCCAAAACGTATCTATAATTTCTGCTTGCTCCATGCTTCTTTTGTGTGATATTGCTATGATATTTATGCACTTCCATACACTTTTGATCATATTTGGACTAACCTATTAACTCAGTGCACCACAGTGCCAGTTCCTGTTTTCTGCTGTTTTTCTATTTCAGGTTTCCCCCATATTAAAAGTGCTCCAAAAATTCTGGGAAAATACAGGAAAAATCAGCGCACAGGAAGCTTCGCGAATAACCAAAGCAAGGCCAGAGGGGAGCCAGGGGGGCCCAGGCGGCCACCTGGCGCGGCCCCACCCCTGGCCGTGCCGGGGGGGGGGGGGCGCCTGGGGCCCCGGCTCCGCCTCTGGTGACCCTCCTTCGCATATATATTCCTCTCGTCCCGAAACCCTCGAGGACGGAACCCTTTTCTCCAGAAGCAATTCCGATCTCCGCCGCCATCGCCACCAAGTTTCGGGGGACCAGAATTCCTGTGCCGGCATCCTGCCGGGACGGGGAAGTGCCCCCGGATTCATCTCCATCGACGTTGCTTTCTCCCTCCATGATGCGGGAGTAGTTCCTCCTCGGGGCTGAGGTTTCTACCAGTAGCTATGTGGTCAATTCTCTCTCCCATGATGTGATCTTCGTTGTGATCATAGGCTATGATAATCTATGGTGATCCCATGATATTTCCCCTTCCTCTATGTATTGGATTGATGTACTCACTTGTCTTTATCTAGTATAATCCCCGAGACCAAGGTGACAGCGGTCTATTGGACATGGATTAGAAGAATATTTTCATGAGTGATTTCCTCTTTTGTGTGTTGATTGAAGATTGAGAGTCTCTTGGTGCTTGTCTTTGACTATCCTGGAGATATGTTGTGGTGATTGTGGTACTCTCTTTGGATGGCCGCGGTGACATTGGGAAATCCATAGATTGAGAACTACGAACTTTGAGGTGTGCTTTTGTAGCCCTACATAATTCTCGTCCTCTCTTCACCACAAAGGAATGACCTCCGAGTGCGTCTCCATTGCATGTTTTATGGGAAATATCATGTGATTAGACTATGTTAATGTTGTTGGGAGTTGCCACTAGTGAAAGTATGAAGCCTAGGCCTTGTTTCCACCATTGCAATACCATTTGTGCTCACGTTTACCACTTGTTTGCTTGCTGCACTTTTTATTACAGATTTATATTACTTTGCTTTGCCACTCCTATCATCCATATTTCACCATCTCTTCGCCGAACTAGTGCACCTATACAACTCCTAGTTGTATTAGGTGTGTTGGGGACACAAGAGACTTCTTGTATCTTAGTTGCAGGGTTGCTTGAGAGAGACCATCTTCAACCTCTACTTCCCTGAGTTCGATAAACCTTAGGTCATCCACTTGAGGGAAATTGCTGCTGTCCTACAAACCTCTGCGCTTGGAGGCCCAACATAGTCTACAAGAATAGAACCGTGTGTAGACATCAGTGAACAAGGCCATCCAGGTTGAATCTGGTCTGCAGGAACACCAGGGCTCTCTCAGGCGCAACCGTGAACCGGGCTCATCCTTGGGCCCTCCCTCACATAAGCGTAGGGTCTGGATTCCCAACAATGTGTACCGTCCAGTTGCACCTGCTCCAAGGCAGTCCTATGCTGCACCTCGACTTCCTCTACCACCTAGGCAGCCAAGACTTTCAGCTGCGCCACTCCAGCTCCTACTTCTGCCCCCAATGATGGTATGTGCTACAAGTGTGGTCAGCCAGGGCACCTTGCCAGGAACTGCTTCCAGAATCAGAACCAGCTTGCACTGCATGCAGCTGGCCGTGGGAATAATCAGCCCCGCAACAACAATGCCAAGCCTTACGGTCGTGCTCAGGCCAACCACGTTCATCTCAATGAAGCTCAAGACCAACCTGCTACTGTGATGGGTACTCTCCTTGTTAATTCAGTACCTGCATTTATATTATTTGATTCAGGAGCATCACATTCATTCATGTCAGAAGATTTTGCATATAAGCCCGACATTAGATGTGAAGATATGAACACTTCGGTAGTGGTAAAAAACCTTGCCGACCAATCTCAAACCTCTATGGGTTGTCACGACGTTCCCATTGAAATCGAAGGGTTGGAGCTCTATGCCTCTCCCATTATCCTAAAGTCGTCCAACATCGACCTCATTCTGGGAATGGATTGGCTACAAGCGCATACTGCTTCTATAGTTTGCGCCACCAAGACAGTCAATCTGTTTCACCCTTCCAATGGAATAGTAAGCTACAATGCTCATCTAGTTCAGAATGCCGAGGCATGTTTTTATGCATTGAATGCATTGAACGCTTCACCACTCGAGGACATCGAAAACATTCCCGTCGTACACGACTTCCAGGACGTCTTTCCTGAGGAACTTCCAGGGATTCCCCCTGCTAGAGCTGTCGAGTTCATCATCGACTTGAAACCAAGCACCACTCCTATAGCCAAACCACCCTACAAGATGCCGCCTCATGAACTCACTGAGCTTAAGGAGGAAATGGACAATCTCTTGCTAGTGGTTTCATTCACCCAAGTTGCTCTCCTTGGGGAGCACCTTCCCTCTTTGTCAGGAAGAAGGATGGGACAAACTGATTGGTC
Organism: Secale cereale; assembly: GCA_902687465.1. Lineage (NCBI taxonomy): Eukaryota > Viridiplantae > Streptophyta > Magnoliopsida > Poales > Poaceae > Secale > Secale cereale. The sequence continues at coordinate 470,826,551 of LR738710.1, read as the reverse complement.
CAAGATTACCATCAACCAAGCAACTATTCAAAACAAATACCCCTTCCTCGGATCAATGATCTATATGATCAACTGGCTGGTTCATCAGTGTTCTCTAAACTCGACTTGAGGTTGGGTTACCACCAGATCCGTGTTCGTAAAGAGGATATTCCAAAGACTGCTTTGTAACTCGATACAGTTCGTTCGAGTACACCGTCATGTCATTCGGCTTCACAAATGCTCCAGCTACCTTCTCTCGTGTGATGAACTATATATTCATGGAATACCTCGACAAATTCGTCGTGGTTTATCTAGATGATATCCTTGTATTTTCCAACAATAAGGAAGAGCATGCTAAACATCTTCGCCTTGTACTCGAAAAGCTTCGAGAGCATCAACTTTATGCTAAATTTTCCAAGTGCGAATTCTGGTTTCGTGAAGTGACCTATCTCGGGCATGTCATCTCCAAGGATTGTATTGCCATCAACCCCGAGCGAGTTTAGGCCATTCTCGATTGGACTCCTCCGAAGAATGTCAAGCAAGTCAGAAGTTTTCTCGGTCTCGCTAGCTATTGCCGTCGATTCATCGAGAACTTCTCCAAGATCGCCAAGTCTCTGACTGGTCTACTTCACAAAGGCATCAAGTTCGAGTGGATAGACAAATGCCAGGAATGTTTTCAGGCGCTCAAGGACAAGCTGACTTCTGCCCCTGTGCTTGCTCCACCTGATACTAAGAAGGACTTCGTCATCTACTACGACGCTTCCCATCAAGGATTAGGTTGTGTCCTAATGCAAGGGCGCAGAGTAATTGCTTATGCCTCTCATCACTTGCGCCCTCATGAGGAAAACTACCCAGTTCATGACCTTGAGCTAGTTGATGTCATATATGCTTTAAAACAGTGGCGACATTACCTTCTCGGTAATTGTTGCGTGATCTTCACCGACCACCAAAGTCTGAAGTATCGTTTTACTCAGCCAGACCTGAACCTCCGTCAGCAGAGATGGATGGAGACTGTAGCACATTTTGACTTGGGTATTTCCTATACCCCGGGCAAGGCCAATGTGATGGCGGATGCCTTAAGCCGCAAGTCATATTGCAACCACCTCCAGGTTCACAAGGTTCATCCCTCGCTTGTTAAAGAATTCAGAAAGCTGAACCTCCATATTGATCCTCCTGGAGCACTCGCTCCCCCTCCTCCGGAATTTCAGAAGATGAATCTCTGTGTTGTTTCACAGGGTTCCCTTAGTACCCTGGCTGTCGTACCAGATCTCGCGTCGTCCATCAAGTGGATTCAGAAGGCTGATGATGAAGTCGAGAGGATTAAACACTACCTTGCAAAAGGAAAACCCTCATTCTTCACTGTTGCTGATGATGGCGCCTTGTACTTCAAAGGCCGCCTAGTGGTTCCTAGTAAGAGGGAAAACCTGGACAAGACTTAGGAGGTTATGAAAGAAGCTCATGATACGCCTCTGTCTATTCATCCTGGTAGTACCAAGATGTACCAAGACATTCGTCGGAGATTCTGGTGGTCTAATATGAAGCAAGACATTGCTCGTTATGTTGCTGAGTGTGACGTTTGCCGTCGTATCAAAGCAGAACATCAAAGGCCTGCTGGAACCCTGCAACCTATCTCTATTCTTGAATGGAAATGGGACCATGTTGAAATGGACTTCATCACTGGATTTCCCAAATCGCAGAAAGGTAATGATGCAATTCTTGTCGTCATTGACCGGCTTTCTAAAGTTGCACATTTTCTGGCTGTCAAAGAAATGATTACTGCTAGTCAGCTGGCGACTCTCTACATGTCTAGAATTGTTTCACTTCACGGTATTCCACTCGTTATCAGTTCAGACCGTGGTAGTTTATTCACTTGAAGATTCTGGGCAAGTTTCCAAGAAGCTATGGGATTCACTACTGCTTGTCATTCTCAGTCGCAAGGACAAGTTGAGCGTGTCAACCAAGTTCTCGAAGACATGCTTCGCGCTTGTTTAATTTCCTTCGGCAAGAAATGGGAGGAATCTCTCCCGTATGCTGAGTTATCTTATAATAATAGCTATCAGGCTAGTCTGAAGATGGCTCCCTTCGAAGTGTTATATGGACGAAAGTGCCAAACCCCTCTGAACTGGTCAGAAACTGGGGAACGTTCACTCTTCGGTCCAGATATTATTCAACACGCTGAAGAACAAGTCCGCGTCATTCATGAGCATCTGAAGACTGCTTAGTCACGTCAGAAATGTCAGTATGACCGTCATCATCAGGACATGGTCTATCAACCTGGCGAAAAGGCTTATCTTCGAGTTACACCAATGAAGGGTGCTCACCGCTTCGGGATCAAGGGCAAGTTAGCTCGTCACTATATTAGTCCATTCACTATTCTTGAAAGGCATGGAATGGTGGCATATCAACTAGAGCTGTCGCCGAACCTTTCTCAGGTTCACGATGTGTTCCACGTGTCTCAACTCCGCTGCTGCTTCAAGGACCTAGTCCGAGCTGTGGATCACGAAGTGCTCGAGTTGCAACATGACCTCTCCTATAAAGAGCATCCGGTCCGCATTCTCGACCAAGCTGAACGCCGTACACGTCAAAACGCGATCAAGTTCCTCAAAGTTCGGTGGTCACATCACTCTGAAGACGAAGCCCCTTGGGAACGCGAGGATCGTCTTCGCGAAGAATACCCCGCGTTGTTTCCTTCTACCTCCTAAATCTCGGGACGAGATTTCTTGTAGTGGAGGAGAATTGTAACGCCCGAATAATTAGGCTACATTAAAACTTTGCTAATGATGCCGCGTCATCCCGTTTACTGTTGATATTCGCGTGTTAGTTCAAAACGCTCTGAATTCAAAATTGGAATTAGTGACAAACACCCAAAGTTTTCGAACGTTAAATACAAAATGTTCTGAGTGTGACAAATATTGCATTGGTAATGATGGAGGAGAAAACTTATTTTTACAAAATGTCAGGATATTCTAAACTAAATAAAATAGAAAAGGAAAATAAGTAAAAGAAAGGGAAATTACAAAACAGAAAAGAAAGAGAAAAGGAAAAGGCCCCTGGCAAACTGGGCTAGACGGCCCAGCCGGCCAGCCCAACCCTCTGGCCTATATGGCCTCCCCCACTCCCCAAACCCTAAATCCCAACCACCCCGAGCCCCACTTCCCCCCTCGCTCTGGATCTGGATCGGGAGGAGCCCGATCCCCTCGCTCGACGCTCGACGCTACCCCTTCGCTGGACCTTGCCGGAGCATCACCAATGGACCCGCCGTCGTCCTCATCTCCTCCCCGCCGGCTCCACCGAGCCTCGCCGCCCCAGATCCCCTGCAATGCCAGTGAGGCCAACGGCCTCGGCCTCCTCTCCTCCTCTCCCGCTATTGCCTCTACTCACCGCGTCATCGTGCACGCGCTCGTCCGCGCGGCCACAGCCGTGGCCCTACTCGCCTGTCCAGCATCGCCATCGCGGCCACCCGCTGCTGCTTGCTCTGCTGCTGCTGCTACGCCACTGCGGCTGCTCCCCTTCCCGCGTGCTACGCCTTGTCGTTGCCCCGTGCGCTGCTCGTCGTCCCGCTCCGGCACCGTCCGCACCTCCATGCCCGGCCACGCCGCGTCCGCCCCTGCCTGGCGCCGCCGTGCCCGGCCTGCTGCAGCCCCGCGCCCGCCAGCGGCCGCTGCTACTTTCGACGACCGTCCTCACTCGCCACCGCCTTGGGCCGCCGGCCCCCTCCGCCGCTAGCCTCCCAGGCCACCGACCGCTTCAGCCACGCCGCCCGGCCTCCACCACTGCTGCGCGCCTCCTCCCCTACTGCTACGCGCCGCCCGCCGTGCTTCCCCACACCACCGCCGCACCGCCCACTCTGGCCTGCCCCTGTCCTCGCACACGCTAGCCGTCGCCCCGCTCGCCTCTACGAAAACTGCGCCACACTCCCGCCTCACATCCGTCCACCGCCACCGGCCACTACGCCAGCTGCCACCCCCACCGCGCAGCCCCGTCGGCACCCGCGCCGTTGGCCGCGGCCGGGGACAGTGCCCGGGTTTGCCCCGCCGGGCGCCTGGCGACGCCTGTTCGGCCGAAACTGCACCGCCCAGCTCCCATTTTGCCCTATGGGCCTATGACAAAGGGGCCCTAGCCCCGGAACAAATTTACAAAAAAAAGGATTTAAAAAATATAAAAATAAATAATAATAATTAAAATATTAATTAATTAATCATCATTAGCTTAACTTAATCACTAATTAACCCAATTAAACCGTTAGTTAATTAGGCAGTCAATGACATGCAGGACCCACACGTCAGCTTGACCCAGTCAACACCTCTATTGACTGCTGACGTCATGCTGATGCAATAATACTATCTTCGAATTTATTTAATAATTAATAATTTAGAAAATGATTTAAAACTTTAAAAATAAATATAAAATAATTCGTAACTCGGATGAAAATACTTTGTACATGAAAGTTGCTTAGAATTTCGAGACGAATCTGAATACGCAGACCGTTCGTCAACCACACGTCCCTGGCATAGAGAACATGCAACTTTCCCCCTCCGGCATGTTTGTCCGAAAACACGAAACAGCGGGAATACTTTCCCGGATGTTTCCCCGCTTCGCTAGTATCACCCGATACTGCATTAGGGCACACCTAACACCGTTACATGTCATGGCATGCATCGTCATGCATCTGTTTGCATTGTATTCATTGTTTCTTCCCCCTCTTCTCTCCGGTAGACTACGAGACCGACACTGCTGCTGCCCCGATCCACTACGGTGTTGACGACCCCACCTTTGCTACCGAGCTTCCAGGCAAGCCCCCCCCCCCCTTGATCAACCCGATATCGCATATTCTTCTCTCTACTTCTTGCATTAGAGTAGTGTAGCATGTTACTGCTTTCGGATATTCCTATTCTGCTGCATAGCATGTCATTGTTGCTACAACTATTGATACATTTATCTGCAATCCTAAATGCTTAGTATAGGATGCTAGTATTCCATCAGGGGCCCTACACCCTTGTCCGTCTGCCCTGCTATTCTATCAGGCCATGATCACTTTGGGTGTGATCACGGGTATATACTACATACATATGATACCTGATACATGTTGTGATTAAAGTCAGGTCGGCTCGTTGTGTACCCGCAGTTGATTCACAGATTGGGGGCTGAAAAGACATACTTTCCCGACGGCCCTCTGTGTGGATCATTGTGGCGGAGTGACAGGGCAGGTCACGGCCACCTAGGAGATAGGTGGACCTGGCCCTGGTCGTTGTCCGCGATTTATTTCATAATAACACGCTTAACGAGTTTGGATATCTGATCTGAGTCTGGCCGCTGGCATATACGCACTAACCAACTACGTGGGAATAGTTATGGGCTCTCGACGTCGTGGTATTAGCCGAAGTCTTATTGACGTCGGCGACTTAGCAGCGCACGCCGGGCTGGACCGCGTAACGTAACTTCCTTAGTAATGGAGGTTGCTAGGTCTGCTCACCGGCTGCGTACGCAACGTGCATGTGTGCAATGGGCGATGGGCCCAGACCCCTGCGCGCTTAGGACTTAGACCGACGTGCTGACCACTCTGTTGTGCTTAGGTAGGGATGCGACGTGTTGATCTTCCAAGGCCGGGCATGACCCAGGAAAGTGTGTTCGACCAAATGGGATCGAGCATGTTGGGTTATGTGGTGCACCCCTGCAGGGAAGTTAATCTGTTTGAATAGCCGTGTCCCTCGGTAAAAGGACGACCCACAGTTGTATTCCGACCTCACGACAACTAGAACCGGATACTTGATAAAAACACACCCAGATGAGTTCCAGATATAACTAGGTGGTTGCTCTCTCATAGGGTGATGTGTGGGAGGATCGCCGAGTAGGATTATGCTATACGATGTTACTTGGTGAACTTACCTTCTACTCTCATCTACTGCTGCAAGATGGATGCTGCCAGAAGCGTAGTCTTCGATAGGATTAGCTATCCCCCTCGTATTCTGGCTTTCTGCAGTTCAGTCCACATATACTACCCATATCATTGTTACCATGCATATGTAGTATAGATCCTTGCTTGCGAGTACTTTGGATGAGTACTCACGGTTGCTTTGCTCCCCCCTTTCTCCCATTTGTTCCTTCTTCTCGGATGATGCAACCAGATGGTGGAGCCCAGGATCCAGACGCCACCTACGACGACTCCTACTACACCGGAGGCGCATACTACTACTACGTGCAGTCTGCCGACGACGACCATGAGTAGTTTAGGAGGATCCCAGGTAGGAGGCATGCTCCTCTTTCGATATGTATCCCAGTTTGTGCTAGCCATCTTATGGCAACTTCTTTAACTTTATGTCTATACTCAGATATGTGTTGCTTCCGCTGACTCGTCTATGATCGAGCACTTGTATTCGAGCCCTCGAGGCCCTGACTTGTAATATGAAGCTTGTATGACTTATTTTACTTTTAGAGTTGTGTGGTGATATCTTCGAGTGAGTCCCTGATCTTGGTCGTACACATTTGCGTGCATGATTAGTGTACGGTCAAATCGGGGGCGTCACATCATGCTCATCATTCAAGTATTTAGTGCCAAACATTTTATTGCATTCTTTTTGTAGTACTTGGGCACAATTTTCCTTTCCACCATTTTCACGAAAGATATTAAAAAGATGAAGCATATGAGGTACCATCAATTCCATTTTTGTAGTTTTATTTTATAGACTAAACTAGTGATAAAACAAGAAACTAAAAGATTCGATTGCAAGATCTAAAGATATACCTTCAAGCACTCACCTCCCCGGCAACGGTACCAGAAAAGAGCTTCGTTGACGGGATGTGAGTGTCGCTTACCTAGCCTCCCCGGCAACGGCACCAGAAAAGAGCTTGATGTCTACTACACAACCTTCTTCTTGTAGACGTTGTTGGGCCTCCAAGTGTAGAGGTTTGTAGGACAGTAGCAAATTTCTCTCAAGTGGATGCCCTAAGGTTTATCAATCAGTGGGAGGCGTACGATGAAGATGGTCTCTCTCAAAAAGTCTTGCAACCAAATAACAAAGAGTCTCTTGTGTCCCCAACACACCCAATACCATAGCAAATTGTATAGGTGCACTAGATCGGCTAAGAGATGGTGATACAAGTGCAATATGGATGGTAGATATAGGTTTTTGTAATATAAAAATATAAAAACAGCAAGGTAACTAATGATAAAAGTGAGCATAAACGGTATTGCAATGCTAGGAAACAAGGAGGGTTCATACTTTCACTAGTGCAAGTTCTCTCAACAAGGATAACATAATTAGATCATATAACAATCCCTCAACATGCAACAAAGAGTCACTCCAAAGTCACTAATAGCGGAGAACAAACGAAGAGATTATTGTAGGGTACGAAAACCCCTCAAAGTTATTCTTTCTGGTCGATCTATTAAAGAGTCCGTAGTAAAATAACACGAAGATATTCTTTTCGTTTGATCTATCCTAGAGTTCATACTAGAATAACACCTTAAGACACACATCAACCAAAACCCTAATGTCACCTAGATACTCCATTGTGACCTCAAGTATCCGTGGGCATGATTATATGATATGCATCACACAATCTCAGATTCATCTATTCAACCAACACAAAGAACTTCAAAGAGTGCCCCAAAGTTTCTACCGGAGAGTCAAGACGAAAACGTGTGCCAACCCCTATGCATAAATTCACAAGGTCACTGAACCCGCAAGTTGATCACCAAAACATACATCAAGTAGATCACGTGAATATCCCATTGTCACCACAGATAAGCACATGCAAGACATACATCAAGTGTTCTCAAATCCTTAAAGACTCAATCTGATAAGATAACTTCAAAGGGAAAACTCAATCCATTACAAGAAGATAGAGGGGGGAGAAACATCATAAGATCCAATTATAGTAGCAAAGCTCGCGATACATCAAGATCATGCCATATCAAGAACACGAGAGAGAGAGAGAGAGAGAGAGAGAGAGAGAGAGAGAGAGAGATCAAACACATAGCTACTGGTACATACCCTCAGCCCCGAGGGTGAACTACTCCCTCCTCGTCATGGAGAGCGCCGGGATGATGAAGATTGCCACCGGTGATGGACCCCCCTACAGCAGGGTGCCGGAACAGGGTCCCGATTTGTTTTTGGTGGCTACACAGGCTTGCGGCGGCGGAAATCCCGATCTAGGTTTCTTTTCGGGGGTTTCTGTATTTACAAGAATTTTTGGCGTAGACCTCACGTCAGGGGGGTCTCCGAGTCGACCACGAGATAGGGGGGCGCGCCCAGTGGGTAGGGAGCGCCCTCCACCCTCGTGGACGGCCCGAGACTCTTCTGGCCCAACTCTTTTACTCCGGGGGCTTCTTTTGGTCCATAAAAAATCATCAAAAATTGGCACGTCAATTGGACTCCGTTTGGTATTCCTTTTTCTGTAAAACTCAAAATCAAGGAAAAAACAGAAACTGACACTGGGCTCTAGGTTAATAGGTTAGTCCCAAAAATCATATAAAATAGCATATAATTGCATATAAAACATCCAAGATGGATAATATAATAGCATGGAAAAATAAAAAATTATAGATACGTTGGAGACGTATCAGGACGCGCCGATAGTGGGTTTTCGTCGTCGACGACGGCAACCGCATCTACACAAAGCATCGCCCCTTCCCCCGGTGGACGTGATGTGCACCGATGTTAGAGATGTGGCCATAGTCGTTTTGTGCGAGAGAGTGTCAAGAGAGCAACCCCAGCAAGCAACTATGTAGGCTCCTGGCTATGTATATAGTGGAGCAGTTTCTTTTTCTCTCCATGTGAACCTATTTATATTGCGTACGTGCCACTGAAGAAAAAAACTTTCTATAAAATAACGCGTCACTGATCATGCATGGTTCCCGGCCCTCCATTAAGTGAGTAACTCTAGACGTGTCGAACTATCACGTGGGCTTCATCGTACAGAAATGAGCTCCACCGTGTCACGTGTGTGGTTGGAAAGAGGCAAAGAGTGCTACTAGTACTACGTGCGTGGGTGTGTGCACCTCTTCTCTTCGAGCATGGTTATTAAAAATAGCCAACTACTCTACCACGCGGTTATTACATGGGCAAAGAGTATAGGTAGTAATAATGACTAATGAGCCATCAAATCATGAGGCCCACCTTTCTCTATGTTTGATGGAGGAAGCAACCATCATTTCACTCCTCGTTCAACATCCATCCGCTGCCACCCCCGCAAATAAATAAAAACCCGCTGCTCCCTCCGTTGAATGGTTAATAATATGGTTATGTCAATCACAACATAGAAATATCATTCACTGATACAATAGGGCTGGCTCTAAGGCACGTGTTTTTTTTTACTTTGTCTCTTTCTCTTTTTGTCTCATTTATTCATTTTACATAGGATCACATGTAGAGGGTGGCTATTCCTTTCGATGGGACTTCTTCATGGGGTTTAAGACTAAGCAGCTCCGAATATTATCCTCGATGCCCACCACTCTAAATCATGTCATCTAATACTCCCATTTCAACAATGAGGTCTGCTAGGTCTAGCACGTCCTGTAAGAAGAGACTATCACACAAAACATACATTCTTGTTACCTTCTTCCTCATACAGTATGTACTACTAGTACTGCTACTACTTGTTCTCCTATAAACCTTGTGCTTGACATCTCAAAAATATTAACCTTGCGATTGGCTCTTCACCTCTTCGGGAAGTCGAGCAGTGCTGGTACTAAAGTATATGGTTTTGGCTATCGAAGACCAAATGAATTGTTGCATGTCCACCACGTGGGCGAGGGCCGAGGGGCGAGGGAGAGTGCGTACTACTACGTCTATTTCAATATGCACTACATACAGAGAAAAATGAGTGCATTTACACTCTAAAATATGTCTATATACATCAGTGTTTGGAGTATGTACTAGTATTTCATATTGAAATATGCTAAAAGACCTATATTTCAAACTATATGATAATCTCTCTGACCAAGGTAGGGACGAGGAGTATATATATGTCTAACGGAGGGAGTAGTAAAAATTTGTCGTCCTGCGAGCCATCGCGCACGTGGGCGAGGCAGCGGGCGTAGGTGAGGCTTGTCGTAATGGAAGTATCATAAGCGGTATCGTACATGCCAGCTAGACGTTTTGGATGATGTGGCACACAATTAAATGAGGAAAGAGAGGGTATGGTATCATATCATGATACCGTATCATATTAACTATTGAACTACTTTGTGTCATGCATGGCAATTAATAAGGCAACCTAAGGCAGCCTAAGTACGTAGGTAGTATCATATACTAGTATCATATGTGATACGCCTCCAGCGTATCTATAATTTTTGATTGTTCGATGCTATTATATTATCTATTCTGGATGTTTAATGGGCTTAATTATGCACTGTTATATTATTTTTGGGACTAACCTACTAACAAAGGCCCAGTGCAAATTGTTTTTTTGCCTATTTCAGTGTTTCGCAGAAAAGGAATATCAAACGGAGTCCAAATGGAATGATACCTTCGCGAGGATCGTTTTTGGAACAAACACAATCCAGAAGACTTGGAGTACACGTCTGGGAAGCCACAAGGCAACCATGAGGCAGGAGGGCGCGCCTATGGGGGTACGCACGCCCCCATCCTCGTGGGCCCCTCGTAGCTCCACCGATGTACTTCTTCCTCCTATATATACTCATATACCCTGAAAACATCCGAGAGCACCACAAAACCCTATTTCCACAGCCGCAACCTTCTGTACCCATGAGATCCCATCTTGGGGCCTTTTCCGGAGCTCCACCGAAGGGGGAATCGATCACGGAGGGTTTCTACATCAACACCATAGCCTCTCCGATGAGTTGTGAGTAGTTTACCATAGACCTTTGGGTCCATAGTTACTAGCTAGATGGATTCTTCTCTCTCTTTGGATCTCAGTACAAAGTTCTCCTCGATATTCTTGGAGATCTATTCGATGTAATACTTTTTGCGGTGTGTTTGTCGAGATCCAATGAATTGTGGGTTTATGATCATGATTATCTATGAACAATATTTAATTCTTCTCTGAATTCTTATATGCATGATTTAAATATCTTTGCAAGTCTCTTCGAATTATCAGTTTGGTATGGCTAACTAGATTGATCTTTCTTGTAATGGGAGAAGTGCTTAGCTTTGGGTTCAATCTTGCGGTGTCCTTTCCCAGTGACAGCAGGGGCAACAAGACATGTATTATATTATTGCCACCGAGGATAAAAAGATGGGGTTTATATCGTATTGCATGGGTTTATCCCTCTACATCATGTCATCTTGCTTAAGGCGTTACTCTGTTCTTATGAACTTAATACTCTAGATGCATGCTGGATAGCGGTCGATGTGTGGAGTAATAGTAGTAGATGCAGAATTGTTTCGGTCTACTTGTCACGGACGTGATGCCTATATACATGATCTTGCCTAGATATTCTCATAACTATGCGCTTTTCTATCAATTGCTCGACAGTAATTTGTTCACCCACCGTAGAATATGCTATCTTGAGAGAAGCCACTAGTGAAACATATGGCCCCCGGGTCTATCTTCCATCATATTAATCTTCCATCCACTAGTTATCTTTACCGTTCTATTTTGCAATCTTTACTTTTCATTCTATACAACAAAAATACCAAAAATATTTATCTTATTATCCCTATCAGATCTCACTTTTGCAAGTGGATGAGAAGGGATTGACAACCCCTTTATCACGTTGGTTGCAAGGTTGTTATTTGTCTGTGCAGGTACGAGGGATTTGCGTGTAGTCTCCTACTAGATGGATACCTTGGTTCTCAAAAACAGAGGGAAATACTTACGCTACTTTGCTGCATCACCCTTTCCTCTTCAAGGGAAAAACAACGCATGCTCAAGATGTAGCAAGAAGAATTTCTGGCGCCGTTGCCGGGGATATCGACGCACAAGACATACCAAGTACCCATCACAAACTCTTATCCCTCGCTTTACATTATTTGCCATTCGCCTCTCATTTTCCTCTCCCCCACTTCACCTTTGACTTTTTTCCATTTGCCTTTATGTTTGCCTGTGTTGCCATGTGCCCTCTATTAGCTTGCATCTTTGCTTGCTAAATTATGTATCCTCATCCACATGCTAACCTTTTTAAGAGATCCAATTATGATGAACCAATTGCTAGTGAGATGCGTGCACTAGATTATCTTTGTGAGGTTTTGCTTGAAATTCGTGAGTCCGAAAATTGTGATGAAGTGTTGAAAGAAGAAGATTATAAAGTGATTCACGATAGCTCCTTGAATGAAAAGCATGATTGCAATGATATTATTATAAATTCTGTTAATGTCAATTGTGCTAATGATATGCAAAACCCTAAGCTTGGGGATGCTTATTTTGCTATGCCCACTACTTGTTGCGATGATCATGATTGGGGTGATGCTTCTTACGAACTTGAAAACTTATTTAAGACCCATGATATATATGAGATTGATAGTAATGTTTGCAATAATATTGAAAGTGGGTTTGGAATAGTGTCAACTTTAGATCCCACATATTTGGAGAATGCTCAATCTTATGAAATTTTTGTTAAAAGTAGGATTGAAGAGGTAAAAACTTTACATAGTAATGAACCCACTATTTTGGATTGCAAGGAATTTAATTATGATAATTTCTCTTTGATAGATTGTATTTCCTTGTTGCAATCCGTGTTGAATTCTCCTCATGCTTATAGTCAAAATAAAGCTTTTACCAAAAACATCGTTGATGCTTTAATGCAATCTTATGAAGAAAAACTTGAATTAGAAGTTTCTATCCCTAGAAAACTTTATGATGAGTGGGAACCTACTATTAAAATTAAGACTAAAGATCATGAATGCTATGCTTTGTGTGATTTGGGTGCTAGTGATTCCACGATTCCAAAAACTTTGTGTGATGTGTTAGGTTTCCATGAACTTGATGATTGTTCTTTAAATTTGCATCTTGCGGATTCTACCATTAAGAAACCTATGGGGAGGATTAATGGTGTTCTTATTGTTGCAAATAGGAATTATGTACCCGTAGACTTCATCGTTCTTGATATAGATTGCAATCCTACATGTCATATTATTCTTGGTAGACCTTTCCTTAGAACGATTGGTGCAATTATTGACATGAAAGAAGGTACATTAGATTCCAATTTCCATTATGGAAAGGCATGGAACACTTTCCTAGAAAGAAAATCAAATTACCATATGAATCTATTATGAGAGCCACTTATGGATTGCCTACCAAAGACGGCAATACCTAGATCTATTCTTGCCTTATGCCTAGCTAGGGGTGTTAAACGATAGCGCTTGTTGGGAGGCAACCCAATTTTATTTTATTTTATTTTACTTATTTCTAGTAATAAATAAAGCATCTAGCTTCTGTTTAGATGTGGTTTTGTGTTTCAATTAGTATTTGTTCCAAGTAGAACCTTTGGGAAGACTTGGATAAAGTCTTTGCGATCATGCTGTACAAAACAGAAACTTTTGCGCTCACGAGATTAGCTGCCATTTTTTACTGGAGAGTGCTTTTAAGTTGATCCTTTTTGAAGATGATAAATAGACAAATTCCTCACTTCCACCAATTTATTTCAGAATCTTTAGAGTTACAAAAGTATTCAAAAGTTACAGATTGCTACAGACTGTTTTGTTTTTGACAGATTCTGTTTTTCGTGTGTTGCTTGCTTATTTTGATGAATCTATGAGTAGTATCGGTGGGTACGAACCATAGAGAAGTTGGAATACAGTAGGTTTAACACCAATATAAATAAAGAATGATTTCAATACAGTAGCTTAAAGTGGTGGTTTGTTTTCTTATACTAACAGAGCTCATGAGATTTTCTGTTAAGTTTTGTGTTGTGAAGTTTTCAAGTTCTTGGGTAAGGATTTGATGGACTATGGAACAAAGAGTGGCAAGAGCATAAGCTTGGGGATGCCCAAGGCACCCCACGTTAAAATTCAAGGACAACCAAAATCCTAAGTTTGGGAATGCCCGGGAAGGCATCCCCTCTTTCGTCTTCGTCTATCGGTAACTTTACTTGAGACTATATTTTTATTCACCACATGATATGTGTTTTGCTTGGAGCGTCTTGCCTGAATTGAGTCTTTGCTTTTTAGTTTACCACAATCATCCTTGCTGTAAACACCTTTTGAGAAAGACACACATGAATCGGATATTCTTAGAATACTATATGTGCTTCACTTATATCCTTTGAGCTAGATAATTTTGCTCTAGTGCTTCACATATATCTTTTTAGAGCACGGTGGTGGTTTTATTTTATAGAAATTATTGATCTCTCATGCTTCACTTATATCATTTTTAGAGTCCTTTAGAACAGCATAGTAATTTTCTTTGGCTATAAAATTAGTCCTAATATGATAGGCATCCAAGATGGGTATAATAAAAACTTTCATATAAAGTGCATTGAATACTATGAGAAGTTTGATACTTGATGATTGTTTTGAGATATGAGGATGGTGATATTAGAGTCATGCTAGTGGAGTAATTGTGAATTTGAGGAATACTTGTGTTCAAGTTTGTGATTCCCATAGCATGCACGTATGGTGAACCGTTATGTGATGAAGGTGGAGCACGATTTATTTATTGATTGTCTTCCTTTGTGTGGAGGTCGGGATCGCGTGATGGTTAACTCAACCCTTCCCCTAGGAGCATGCGTGTAGTGCTTTGTTTTGATAACTTATAGATTTTTACAATACGTATATGAGTTCTTTATGACTAATGTTGAGTCCATGGATTATACGCACTCTCACCCTTCCACCCTTGCTAGCCTCTCTAGTACCGCACAACTTTCGCCGGTACCATACACCCACCATATACCTTCCTCAAAACAGCCACCATACCTACCTATTATGGCATTTCCATAGCCATTCCGAGATATATTGCCATGCAACTTTCCATCGTTTTGTTCATTATGACACGCTTCATCATTGTCATATTGCTTTGCATGATCATGTAGTTAACATCGTATTTGTGGCAAAGCCACCATGCATTATTTTTATATGTCATTCTTGATTCATTGCACATCCCGGTACACCGACGGAGGCATTCACATAGAGCCATATTTTGTTCTAGCATCGAGTTGTAATTCTTGAGTTGTAAGTAAATAAAAGTGTGATGATCTTCATTTTTAGAGCATTGTCCTAGTGAGGAAAGGATGATGGAGACTATGATTCCCCCACAAGTCTGGATGAGACTCCGGACGAAAATAAAGAAAAGAAAAAAAAGAGGCCATAAAAAAAGAGAAGGCCCAAAAAAATGAGAGAAAAGGAGAGAAGGGGCAATGCTACTATCCTTTTTCCACACTTGTGCTTCAAAGTAGCACCATGATCTTCATAATAGAGAGCCTCTTGTTTTGTCATCTTCATATAGAACTTGGCTTGTATATTACAATGATGGGCTTCCTCAAAATGCCCTAGGTCTTTGTGAGAAAGCGAGTTGGATGCACACCCACTTAGTTTCTTTAGTTGAGCTGTCATACACTTATAGCTCTAGTGCATCCGTTGCATGGCAATCCCTACTTAGTCACATTGATATATATTGATGGGCATCTCCATAGCCCATTGATATGCCTAGTTGATGTGAGACTATCTTCCTCCTTTTGTCTTCTCCACAACCACCACTCTATTCCACCTATAGTGCTATATCCATGGCTCACGCTCATGTATTGTGTGAAAGTTGAAAAAGGTTGAAAAATTAAAGTATGAAACAATTGCTTGGTTGAAACCGGGGTTGTGCATGATTTAAGTATTTTGTGTGATGAAGATAGAGCATAGCCAGACTATATGATTTTGTAGGGATGAACTTTCTTTGGCCATGTTATTTTGAGAAGACATAATTGCTTGTTAGTATGCTTGTAGTATTATTATTATTATGTCAATATTAAACTTTTGTCTTGAATCTTCTGGATCTGAACATTCATGCCACAATAAAGAAAATTACATTGAGAATTATGTTGGGTAGCATTCCACATCAAAAATTATGTTTTTATCATTTACCTACTCGAGGACGAGCAGGAATTAAGCTTGGGGATGCTTGATACGTCTCCAACGTATCTATAATTTTTTATTGGTTCATGCTATTATATTTTCTGTTTTGGATGTTTAATGGGCTTTATTATGCACTTTTATATTATTTTTGGGACTAACCTACTAACCAAAGTCCCAGTGCAAATTGTTGTTTTTTTTCCTATTTCGGTGTTTCGCAGAAAAGGAATATCAAACGGAGTCCAAATGGAATGAAACCTTCGCCGGATCATTTTTGGAACAATCGCAATCCAGAAGACTTGGAGTACACGTCTGGGAAGCCACGAGGCGGCCACGAGGTAGGAGGGCGTGTGACACCCCGAGACCGAGGCGCCAGGTGTCAGCCAGTTATTCATCGTCGTTGCCATGTCATCTGCTTACGTGTTGCACTTTTCCTTGTCATCATGTTCATTGCATCCTCATGTTTTCAAAACATGCATCCGTTCGAGTATGCCCGTCCTTTCCGTTGTCCGTTCTGAGCCGAGACACACTTGCACGCGCTCACAGCACCTCCGAATATTTACTTTATGAGTGGCCGGAAAATATTCTCGGAATGGGATGAAACTTGGCGTGTGGTCTTATTATAGTGTAGGTAGACCGCTTGTCAAATTTCATCGCATTCGGAGTCCGTTTGATAGCCCAACCGGTAAACTTTAGCGGCACTATCGCCGGTTAAATCGTCGGACGTTTTCGGTCTCCGAAAACCCCCGCGGGCCTCTTCTCTTCTCTCCCCACAACCCTCCTACACCGCCCACTACCACCACTACCCAACCTAAACTTCCCTCTCTATCCGGAGCCGCACGATCGAGATCGTACGGCTCGAAACGGAGCAAAAATCCCTAAACCTAGACCCCTACCCTAATTAAACACCTCCCCATGCCATTTTTGGGCATTCCTAGCCCCTCCACCTACCTCCAGCCAACTCCCACCTCCTCCCTCCTCGTTTTCAGGTCCGGCCGGCCCAACCCCGCCACTTGGCGCCTCTAGACAGGCCGCGTCGCCACCCAGCTGCCGCCTCCACCAACCCCAAGCTGCCACATCGCCTCCCTGACCCCCACCGCCGCCAATTGCACCGCGACCCGCTGGGGCCCGGATCTGGCCCGCCCCGGGCCGGATCGGGTGCGAACCGCCGCAGTCGTGGCTCGCGCGCGCCCACTCGAGCCAGGCCACCCGCTCGCCTCCGCCTCCCTCCGTTCGCCTCCCTCGCGCTCCCGCCTGGCGCCACCGCCTTCGCGTCGCCGCCGGTCGCCGTCGTGCAGCTCCGCCCGCCGCCTCTCCGAGCGCGCCACCCGGCCGCAGCCCGCAGCACCCGCTCGCCTCTGCCTCCGGCGCGCCCTGCGCCGGCGCGGCCGAGCCCCATGGTCGCCGCCTCGCCTCGTGTTCCTCGCCGAAGAGCCACTCGCGCTCAGGTCCGACCGGGAACAGAGCCCCGCAGACCTCCCGTGGCCGGACCCGACTCCTCCCGCTCCCGCCGGCAACCTCCGCCGCCCCGCGCCGGTGAACTTCACCGGTCCGGCCGATCTGGACAACCCCGTCCAGATCCGGCCTCGTCCACCCTAATCCTTCCATCCAAACGACCCGAATCTCCTGGACCACGTCGTCCCGCACCAGCTCATCCCGCACCGGCCAGGCCAGACGTGTCCGATTGGCCTGGACAAGTCCACCCCCCCTCGAGGTGCTGTTATTTTTGCTAAGTCCCTGGTTAATGTAATCATGTATGTATGTTTGAGTGGCTGTAACTTTTTGCATGCTGATCCAAATTGAGCAAATGATATATCAAAATGTTTGTCTCAAAGTGCTTTACATGTTAGTTGCATTTTCATGCATGTTAATATTCATCTTGTTGTCTTAATCTTTGTTGCAATACTGCTATGTGATGTTAGTGTCAAGTCCTTGTTGTCTGTCAACAATATGTTAGCATGTTTGTGAGGTTGTATCTTTGTGCATGTTGGTCCAAATGGAGTGTATGATATGTCAAAATGTTCATTGTGAAGTGCTCTACATGATGGTGGCTGTTGCATTCATGTTAGGTGCCATATTGCCATGTTTATCTCTGTTGCAAAAGTGCATGTGGCTGTTAAGAGCTGAAACTTGTTATAAGATGCCGATTTGTCTTTTTTCATATCTTTACGTGTGATTTTTGTTTGAGCTACATGTCAATATGTTTTCGAAGCACAATCATGTCATCTTTGATGTGGTGCAATCCACTTTTCATTATATGCCTTGTGTTGAGTGCAACAAGCTTGCAAAGAGACCTACTCGTTGTTGCTGATTTCTATGACTTGTTGAAAACTGCTTAGTCTGAAACTGTTATAACCTGCCATGTTTGTTTGATGCCCCAGTCATATCCATGCACATTTGGAGATGTCCAATGATCATGTCTTGATGTCCATGTTATGCTCTATCCATCCATGCCCTTGTTTGCATATATAGCTTGTTGTAGCTTGTTGTTTTCATGCTCTCAAGTTGCTATAAAATGTTTCTGTCAGCCTGTTATTAGTAAGTTCAGTTTTGCCATCTGAATAGCTAGTGTTCTTTGTATCCTATGACCATGTTCTTGCCATGAATAGCTGCATAAACTTGTCTTGTTGTTGTTGGTTATATTCACATGCCATGATATGCTTTGAGATGAGTTGCACAAGCTTGCAAACATGCCTACTTATCATTGTTGTTGCCATGTTTATTTATTTCACTAAGTCTGAGAATCTGTTATCTTTTGCAATCTTGCCATGATGTTTTGAGCATGTTCCAGTGGTGTTTGTTAGTAGCTCAGTGATCATGCTTGTAGTGCTGGACATGTACATGCTTGCCATGCCCTTTGTTGCCATGAAGTGTTATTGTATCATGTTGTTTTGATGTCAACTAAGTGCCATGTTGCTCTTTTTGGACAACTTGTTGTTATATCTTCTTTCATGTGTATGTGTTGAACCGTTGCTCCGTTTTGTGCGTGTCCTATATGAAACTTGTGTGTTTTTGCATGTAGATGCATAATAACATGTTGCATACCTGTTTGGAGTGTGTTTGCTTGATGTATGGTTGCGTTTTGCATCACTGCCATCTTCATCTTGTTTTGGTCATATCTTCTAGGCCGTAGCTCCGAATTAAATGAACTTTATATGAAACTTGACTAGAATTTCGAGTAGATCATCATGGTGCATTTTAACTTGCTGTTTAACAACTTTAACGTAAGGTTTGTTCCGATCTGGACAAATTTCGAAAATTGCATATGAGGACTTACCGGAATTGTTGTATGTTGTTTCCGGCCTCATTTAAACTTGCTTTCTGTGATGTTCGTGCATGCTTCATCCCTTGCCATGTTTTGCATCATATAGACTTTTCTTGCATCATACTTGGTTGGGCATTATGTCATGTTCTTGTCTGGTGTGTTTACCGTGTTGCTTGCTTCTTCTCGTTAGTGCTTATTCCATTACGATCTAGCCTCTGATTAGGCAACCCAATTTTTTGTCTTTTGTTTTTTGTTGCTGTTAGGGAATAAATATTGCATCTAGCCTCTGATTAGATGTGGTTTCATGTTTTGTTTAGTGTTTGTGCCAAGTAGAACCTTTGGGAAAACTTGTGTGAAGTTTATGTGATCTTGCTGTGAAAAACAGAATCGTTAGCGCCTGCTAAAGTAGTCGTGGGATTTTACTGGAGCGTGCTTTTTAGTTGATTCTTTTTGCAGATGATTGGTAGAAAAATTCCGCAAATTTATAAATTTAGTTTGAATTTTTTGGAGTTCCAGAAGTAGGCGAACCCTGCATATTACTACAGATTGTTCTGTCTTTGACAGATTCTGTTTTTCGTGTGTTGTTTGCTTATTCCGATGCATCTATGAGTAGTACTAGCACAAATGACCGTGCGTTGCAACGGAAAAAGGGGTGCTGATGATAAAAATGATATACCGATTCAGAGTGATCATGCACAGAACTGATTGAAGGAGGGAACTTAATGGGACATACCCTATGCATCCGGGAGACTTCGAGTATCCATGTATCTGTCTTCCCTCGACTTTCTGAACGAAATCGAACGTACAACATCGAAACATGAATAATTTTCTTTTATAACACTTGGCTTGCCACTTAAGTCATTGCGTCTTTGCGGACCTCCTTTGACTAATATAACAATGGCTTCATCTCTCGTTCTAAGGAGGCAGGAGGTGAATTAAGTCTGGTGGACCTTCACAAGAGGCTCTTGTAAGCAACGAAATTAAGGTTTCGCAAGCATGCACGTTGGACTTCTCATGAATCACAAGATGAAAATATATGGTAATTCCATCAGAAAGGCCATATATACTTGATCGCAAGCACATGTGCTAAGTCTGATTAGCATGTGGCGTGAGGTTGTGGGTCCTTTTGAAGGTTGTAGGTCCTTGTCACCGGCTGGTGGACAACACCCGCCGCCGGGGCCGGGTCGCCATGGTGTGTGGTCACCACCATGCAGACCACTACTATGTGTTGGTCCACCTTGCCGCTGAGCTGTTGCAGTATGTGGTCGGCCGATGGCCAGCGCCAGCCGAACTGCCGCATCGTGCATGTCCGTCGGGTCGCAGACTCTCGCATGAGTTTTGCAGCTCACAAATCCCATATCCCTATTAACATTAATTCATATTTATACTTTGGCATTTCAAAAACATGATGTCCGGAAGGTAAAGGATTTACAATGATTGGCGATCTTTTTGTTGAGACATTGCGTCCAGCAGTAGGGGCACCCCCCCCCCCATGCCAACATATCAACTTCTACCATAGCCATCATCATCGGGCCTCATTGAGGATCATGGTAAGGGCACACAGAGCTGTGGGGGTGATGGTAAAACGGAGGGCAGTGCTCCCCTATCCCAGCTGGCGTGCGAGGGTGAAACATAACATGAGCTGGGGTGTTGTCGCATTCTCTCTACTCTTCATCCCTCCCTCTCCCCTTCCTATCTCACCAACGACATCGGTCACATCGAGAGTTGAGGAATATCTTAATTGTCAGCAAGTCTGAGTGAGCTCCAAATACCTTCTCCCTTTGAGAAATGTCTTATTTCAATATTTCACTCACTTTTAATTATCCTATTTCCTCCGTTCCTAAATATAAGCCTTTCTATGGATTCCAATCCAAACTACATACGGAGCAAAATGAGTGAATTTACACTCTAAAATATGCCTATATACATCTATATGTAGTTCATATTGAAATATCTAAAAATCATATATTTAGTGACGCAGGGAGTATCTGATAATGTATTCGTAGGATGTCCTAGGCATGGACAATAAACTATGACAGTAACAACAAACATCAACTAATTAACTGCAAAAAATCAAGTAAATATAATCGACGAAATTACTTCAGGTGCGATAGAATCTAGTACGATTTCGGTCCAATGTGATAGTGGATGGTGATGATGCTTTTTTACATATGCAATCGACGCTGCCTATTCTGCATCATACAAAAATCGTAATAGATCTATCGTATGTGAACTCTTATAATCGGTACTCATTTAGATTTATTTTTTCAATCGGTAGCATACATAGCTTCCAGCAGCTTCTGATCGGTGCAACCATTAAAAAAAGTAGTAGACCAAAAATTCCCACCGCTCCGTTATCCCCTCATCCAACAGTGGTTCGTTCCCAGCAGTGCTGATGTGTCCTCTTTTCTCCGCCCAGCAGCCCCAAGAGTTCGTTCCCTCCGTCCCATCCGTGCTCTCGATCTGGGCACCTCCGTCCCTGGTTTGTTGTGTTGGATGAGCATGCGCTCGGGTAAGGCGGGCCGTCCCGCCACTGATTCCCCCCTCGCAACCTCACACCTCTCTGCGCGACGATGGCCGGTGTGCGCCAGGGCCGGGCTGGTTTGCACGAAATCCAGCCTCATCTCGCTCTTTTGGAGAATCGCGGGTCCGTCGAGCGAAGACAGCATGCCGGTGGTGTTCTCCATCGAGAGTGCACGCCGTGCTTTGACTCTTCCTCTGCTCCGGCGCCCGGCCTTGTCGGCGGCAAGTTCCGTTCCATTTGCTCTGCTCCGAAGCCAGGCCTTGGGGCAGTTCCGTTCCATTCCTCTGCTCCGACTCCCGGCCTTTCTTGCTTGGGGCATCTAAAGCTTGCCAGGTTCTCTCCGCTGACCACGCCACAGCAACCTTCTTTTTGAACAATTCGCGCGCCTTTCCGACTTTGGAGTTCATTCATCCTTCATTATGTTCCCTTTGACCTCTTTTTTCTTCCTTAGCCTCTTATTTCTTATTCCTAGATGGCTTCTTAACACCTAGACAAATCAAAGATGCATATAAATTACTTCCTCCGTTCCTAAATATAATTTTTTCTAGATATTTCAACAAGTGACTACATACGAAGCAAAATGAGTGAATATACATTCTAAAATATATCTACATACATCCGTATGTTGTAACCCATTTGAAATGCTAAAAAGACTTATATTTAGGAACGGAGGGAGTAGATGCATTGGATGTACGGGGCCGATGTGGGACTATATAAAAAGGGAATTGAGCTCACTTTAAACATCCCTTAATACCAAGTTTATTTTTTCCTCAGTCTGGCTCGTCAGGATCGGGATAGGTGGGCTGGGCCATAGCCGGACTATCAAGTCCTTCCTGGCCGAACGTGCCATATTATGCAGCTGGACCAGCTGCTTCATCTGGTCGTTGAGGGGCACCGGATGTTTTGGCGCATAGAACTACGACCAAAACAACTTCTCCGTGTCCTTCCCCTCCTGGGCTCGGAAGTACTGGCCAGCGTCAGCACTGCTCCTCGGAAGATCAGCAAACACGCCTGGAGAACTCCATAACCGTGTCAGCCCAAGATACTTCTGCCCTCCGAAGATGCTCTGTAAGAGAAAAGTCTTACCAGATTCTATCTGTCGTGCGTGCTTGATTTCTTCACAGGCGCTGCGCGACTTGCTTCGCGCATCCTGGGCAGCCTTGATTGCCTCAGGTAGCTTGGAAGCTTGTTCCGAAGCCTCCTCTTCCAATGCCTCGCATTTGCGAATGGCATCGTTAAGTTCAACTTCGACTTCGGACACCCGGTCCTGGTGCTTCTTGCACGCGGCCTTTTCGGCCTCTAGTTCGGCAACCGCTTTGTCAGCGGTCCCCTGGCTCGCCTCGGCCTCCTTCTTGGCCTTCGCAAGCTCACCCTTGAGGGCTTCGAGCTCAGTGGCGCCAACTGTGTAATACAGAATATAATAAAAGAGTTTATAACCATACTCAATTAATATTGTTAGTCTTCTTGAGATCTTAACTTTTTATCCGCATACCTTGCGTTTCATCTAAATGTTGGTCGACGCGGTCGATGTCCGTGTTGGCCAGCAAAAGCTTCCGGTTTAGTTTGGCAACCTCCGCATCTCGTGCAGTTGCCACAACTAGGGAAGCATGTTCAAATAACATAAAGCACAACAGTTCAGCTCTACAAGCATGCTATACTATGGATACTTCGTCCAATTCTGTTCAGAATCACACAAAGCATCAGGGACTACTGGCTATATATGTGTATTTAAAAACAAACAAGGTTCCATAAAGAACATTACATTGCTTACCTCAAAGCCCGTTAATAGGCTGTTGAAGGGTTCATTTAGTCCGCCCTTGACGGACCGAGTCTTCTTGATCACCGCACCCATCACGGTGCGGTGCACCTCCATGACGAAAACACTTTGCAGTGCTCCCTCCATAGGGTCCGGCACCTCCGGATTGACTCCGGGCGCTGTCGTATCCACCCCCGCCTAGGGGTCTGGTCTTCGGACCCCGGAGCCACATTAGGTTCTGGGTCAATGTTCGGGAGGGCCCCGGATTGTTTGGGCCCCTCGTCTTCGGTCTCCATGGGGGGTGTTTCCCCATGGTCAGCGGCAGCCGAGGTATTACCCCCAGTCGCCCCGTCACCTACCCCACCCTCATCTCCTTGAGCGGAGGACACCCGCTGGGAGGACACTTCGGTGTCCTCGCCGATCATGGGCGAAGGAGCTCGGACCGACGGGTCACTCTCCATCTCTCCAGGCGCTAGAGAGTTCCCCTCCGATAAGGAGGCGTCGAGATGTCCTCCGGGAGGGTTGTAGGTCAGCATGTGAGAAATACCAAGTAAGCATAAACAATGCTAAAAAACAAAGGTGCAGCAATTAATCTGGACAAACTTACGTTTCGGGCAGGGGCTTCTCCATGGGCTTCACCACAAATCTCTGCTCGGACGATGAGTCCGAACGAGTAGAGAGGTTTAGCCTCCACCGGGGTGCGGCCGTGCTCGCTCAGCGGTGGCCCCCCTCTTCGTCCCCCTGCCTTGCGCGGGGGGCTCCTCCTCTTCTTCCTCTTCCTCATCATCCTCCTCCTCTTCGGAGGAGAGGATGTTGATCTTCTCAGACTTCTCATCGTAGGGCAGGGGCTGTCTCTGCCCCCCTTGCTCTTATTCTTGGGCTTCTTGACCGGTGCCTTGTACGATGCCGGGACCAGTATCATCGTCAGTCGAGGCGATCCTGGGTCTTTCGGAAAAGGCGTCGAACACTTCATCCAGGTCGCCTTCTTTGTCCAGCCCTGTATATCACGCAAAAACTCCAATCCATGTTATCATTAAATAATAAAGGGGATATATGTTCGGCGAAATTTTCTATTACCTCTTGGGCGGAGACCGCAGTACTATAGCCCGCGTCCTCGGTTTCTTTCAGCCACTCCTTCTGGCTATTGAAGAGATGCTTCCAGATCTCTTTCTGCGTAAAGCCAAAGAGATGCTTCAGAGGCTTATCTCCTGCCGGATCGAACTCCCATAGGGAGGAGTCCCGGCTTTGGCAAGGAAGGACGAGTCAGGCCAGCATTACCTAGACCAGGGACGAGAGCTGGTGGCCCTTGGAAATCATGCCGGACACACGGCTCTGGAGTGTCGTCACCACAACTTGAGACCCCCAGTCCAGACCCTTTTTGGTCCAGGAGGTCAACCTCTCTGGGGGTCCAGATCTGAAAGCAGGTTCCACCACCCATGTGGCTTCGCGGGGTTCGGTGATATAAAACCACTCCTCCTGCCAGACCTTGTTCGTCTCTATTAACGACCCTTTTGGCCCGGTCGCATTCGGGAGCTTGCTAATCATAGCGCCCCCACACTTCGCGTGCTGCCCATCCACCACCTTCGGCTTCACGTTGAAGGTTTTAAGCCATAGGCCGAAGTGTGGAGGGATGCGGAGGAAAGCTTCACACACCACTATGAAAGCGGAGATGTGAAGGATTGAGTTCGGGGCTAGATCGTGGAAATCTAGTCCGTAGAAGAATAGAAAACCCCGAACAAAGGGGTGGAGCGAAAACCCTAGCCCCCTAACAAAGTGTGAAGTGAACACTACTCTCTCGCCCGCCTCTAGGACGGGGATCATCTGGCCCTTGGCGGGGACTCGATGCGCGATGTTGGCGGCAAGATAGCCCGCGCTCCGAAGATCTTCCACGGTTTTCTTAGTGACCCTGGAGGCCTCCCACTTGCCTCTGGCACCGGATCCAGCCATTGCTGGGGAAGGGAATACTGGTGGAGGAACAGAAAGCGGTGGGCGCAAGAGATGAGGATGCTGAGGCTAGGGGAGTAGGAGAGCTCGAGCTTGAGGAAAGCATGGGGCTGATGAAAGGGATTGGTATCCTTTTATAACGCTGTGAATACACAACGTCCCCCCACTTTAGCCATAAACCTCGCCGATTCCCAAAGCGGACGTGCGTAATGCGCGGTGTGGATGCTCACGTCACATTGATAAGGATCCCACAATAAGCAGGCACGATTTCTATTATGATAAGACGTGTCAATGAGGATATACCTCGAAATGCGAAACTAGGTCCAAATAAAATAGTTCGATATGATAGTGGGATGGACGAGACGCTTCACAAAAAAGTTGTCGATAAAGACACATTATACATTTTATATTAAGAGCCTTGCCTTCGAGGCTAAGGGTTGTACTAACCTTGCAGAGCCGATCACAATACACCTTTTTGCAGAAGATATATTCGGAAGAAGGAACCCGCCTTGCAATGTCTAAGACAATACGGAAGCCGAACTCATTGTCATCAAAGACAGGTTCAGGGGCTACTGAGGGAGTCCTGGATCGAGGGGTCCTCGGGTGGCCAGATAACTCTTGGTGGGCCGAACTGGTGGGCCGTGAAGATCATAGTCGAAGATTGTCTCTCGTATCCGGATAGGACACCTGTATTCGTATAATGACAAGTTTTAGGTTCGGGTGTAATATTTCCTACCTCTGCAAGATGGTTATGTACAAACCCTAGGCCCCTCCGGTGTATATATAAACTGGAGGATTCAGTCCGTAGGGGCGAATAGAGAATCAGAAATCCTCATAGGCTAGACTTTAGGGTTTAGCCAATACAATCTTGAGGTAGATCAACTCTTGTAATCATATTCATCCATATCAATATAGCAGGAAATAGGGTATTACCTCGATCGAGAGGGCCTGAACCTGGGTAAACATCGTGTCCCCAGCCTCCTGTTACCATCAATCATCAGACACATAGTTCGGGACCCCCTACCCGAGATCCGCCGGTTTTGACACCGACAATCGGGTTCACCGATTAGACTCCGAGTCAGGTCCAAACTAATGCTCAAACTTGAGTTTTTTAATGGTTGTGTGGTACATATTGGGGCAGCGATCAATACTATTTGTCTACTATCTGGTTAATCTCGGGTGTCTACTGTGAGTTTCATGTTGGGTGGAAACAAATATTAAAGGAGCCATTGTCTGTATTTTTAACTAAAGCTATTATCTGCATGCTACCATTGATTTTGGGTCTATCCACAGTATGCACTCCTTACATAATCTCACTATGTTTTATTACTATGCATGTGAGTTATTGTACACAATGGTACTGAACATGTAGAGCAAAAGCGACGAGCCTTGCATGTCAATACAATTTCCTGCAAACGCCGCTCCATGGTGGGCGCAAAAGCAACCCCCTCCCCACATTCCAGACAATAATCAAGAGGAAGATAACTGTTCAGAGGGGGATTCAGAGGGAGCAGACCACTCCTATTTAACCCCTTGGGTCTTATTCTCTAACTTGGCATGCTGATGTTGGTCATATTATGCATATTGTGGCTTGCATTGCTTACTTCACACATAAAATATGGCATCTGCTTAGTCTAGACATGTATTGTGTGAATGCCATCTGTTTAGATTCTATATCATATATGTGAATCATGCAATGCCATCTTGTTTAGCCAGCCATCATATATGTGAATTTTGCAATGCCATCCTGGTTAGCCAGTCATCTTATATGTGAAGTATATCATTCCATCCTTTTTTATTACGTAATAAATTTGTCAATAGTGTTAGTACATTCAATTACTCTTCCTGTGCATCAGCCATTCGACACGGTCATGGAAAGATCTAGAGTGAAAACAAGGTCTTCAGAGCAGACAATGTTATCTGACGAAGCGCATGTCTTGCTGGTTACGGATAGGTCCTCAGAGGAGGATTCAGAGACAGATGACCAATCCTACCCCCCCCCCCCCCCCGAGGTGCATGCTCTAACTTGGCTAGGTTATATTGCTCATATCGTGCATATAGTGTCTTGCATTGCCATGTTATTTGCTTAGTTTAGACATGCTTTGTGTGAATGCCACATGTTTAGTGTCTAGTTACCATATATGTGAATTATGCAATACCATCTTGTTGCAAGACATTATATATGTGGATTATGCAATGCTATCTTGTTGCAAGGCATTATATATGTGAATTATGCAATGCCATGTTGTTTACCCAAGCATCATATATGTGAATTATATCATGCCATCCTTTTTTGTATTACATATTCCATTTGACGACAATGTGTGTATATTAAAATACTCTTCCTGTGCATCAGCCATTTGAATTGGTGATGCAAAAATCTGGAGTGAAAACAAGGTCTTCAGAGCAGACATTGCTACCTGCTGAAGCGGATATCTTGCTGGTTACAGATAGCTCCCCAGACAAAGATTCAGAGAGAGATGACCAGTCCTATTTTCCCTCTGAGGTGTATGCTCAAACTTGGCAGGGTTATATTACTCATATCATGCATATGTTGTCTTGCAATGCTTAGTTTTTACATCATATACACAATATTGAATGCCATACGCTTAGTTGACACATCATATATGCGATTGCCCTCTCCTCACTTGCTTAGTATATAAATCCTATATTTGAATCATATCATGCCATGATGTTTACATAGACAACATGTATCTGAATTATGGCATGCCAACCCATTTTATAAAGAAATTTACATTATAACCGAGCACCTTTCCCGCCATCTAAGGCCATTAGCCTTCGTAGCCATCGGATCTTCAGCTTTGGACATTTTCAGCCGTCCAATCAAACTCTACTTCACCTTCCTGCCACTAGAGTAGGCAGCTACTCTGGCAACGAAATTGAATGTGTGTGGTTGATTGGGTCCTCATTCGCACGTAGGCCTTTGTGGGCCGGCCTTTTCCAGAAGAAAAATGCATACCCAATGCCGCGAAGATAAGAAAGCCGCCCCACCCCTCCCCGACGTCTCGTCTCTCTCTTCCTCCGATCGTGTGCCGCCGCCGGAAATTCCGCCATTGCCAGGTTCGTCGTTCATCCAGTTATCCCAATTGTCGCCGGCTCACTTACGCTCTCACAGAAATGATGGGCGTGAGGTGCATGCGACCTAGCCTCTCCCTTCCCTGACGAGACCTCCTCCTGACCTCTCCATCTCTCCACCGGCCAGAAAACCTGTGGTGCGCCGTCGCCGTTGCGGCGCTTAAACCGGAGAGATCCTACGTTTATCCACAAGCGTCTGCATCTTCCCTCCTTCGCGGCTCCGATCCCTATGACTCCAAGACGCCGACCATCCCCAGGTCTTCATGCCACACACAAGATGGGCGGTACCCCTCCAAGGCCCCCTTGGACTCCGCTCACCTCAAGCTGCTCATTGATATTGTTGAATGTCTGATCATGTTGGTTAGAAAAATATTATCACACTTAATATGGCAGTTGGATTGTTAGATTTGGTTTTTAGAGTTAGTCAATGCATCAAAGAGATTCTGTAATCAGTTGTTCACTTGTGCATCAGATAGGAAATTTCGTAATGTGTACGCACTGCAAAAATGCTTGAAAAATTTCTAATGTTTCCTGGCTACAGGATGGCTTCGCTCTGACTGAAGTATGTTCTATCAAGGTGAAAAGGATGGAAGGCTGATGCATTTTGATCTAGAGAACATTGACATACAAGGTGAAATCATCACTCCTACTTTGTTTATTAATATTTATACAAAAGGTCAGTAAAACTGAGCTCTTTCCGTGCCTCTCACGCCTAGTGAAATCTGTGTCGTTGGATTCTGTTATCTATCCGTCCTGGCCGTCTGATCTGAAGTGTGTACCATGTGTGGTTGACGACCAGGCAAGGAGATGGGCGAGTAATGGCGAAGAAGCTCATATATCCCTGATTTGTTGTAATCGTCGCTGTCATTGGAGGTACGTTACTCCCCTATTTCCTTCCTTTTCCCCTAGACTAGAGGCCTCCATATATTTTGCTCCTTCGGCAACCATATTTGTTCAGTAGAGTAGTGTTTTGTATCCTCTGCACCCGTCTTCTCACTCCTGGATCATTTTGTTGGGATCGATGTTTGCTTGATAGATAGATAGATAGATAGAGCTGATGATCAGGCATCGTATCACAAATTGCATTCAGGTGGTGTTTACATGGGTGATTGATTGTCGTGGCTGATCATGCTTCATGCCCTAAATAAGGTTCTTCTTGTATATGCATTGACAACTAGGATTATGGCAAGTTTTCCACGGGATGATCTGCTTGCGTTATGCTCTCACCAAAGTTAAGACATGTCAATGGGGCAGGTGAGTTTTATTTATTCCCTATAATTCTACTTTTTTCCTAACTTGTGTTGTGCTTCACGTTGAGCATGCTAGAGTGCAGAGTATATTGTGTGGGTGGTTGTAGATACTAAATAGTTAGAGTGAAGGTATGCTATTTTAAAAACAAGTAAAATTGCACATCTTGCATCATATTTTTGTTGAGAATGTGGGCGGTGGATTGTAGTTGATCAGGAACAATTTGAAAGGTTTCCTTGACACAGAACCTTCAGCCAAGATTCCCTTAAGCACCTCAATTTTTTATACAAATTTTAAATTGTAAATGGTTCAGGTTCTTCGCCACTTTCTTTATGCTTCGCTACAAAGTTTAATAGTGAGACCTATTTGCTATGTGGAACCTGTGGCATTTATTGTATCCTAATCTAATTAAGTTCTCAACCACTATATTTTTGGTTTTGCTTTCAACAAATACAACATCAGTTCTTCATTTCCTTGGCACAATTCTTTGGGCAACATTTTAACTTATTGAGGCATTCTGTATGTGTTGTCAACGCGTATTTGAAATAAACGAATAATATTTCCTCCATATCTGAATGACACACTTATACAACGGAGGTTTCCAGTCAACAAATCGTCCTAAGCCTCATCCTGTATTTAGCACATTTACACACTTATGTTCCATTGCTAACGATTATTTGTGATGCCTTCCTCAGAATGGAAACATTCCACGACACCATGACAACATCAGTGGAGGTAGAACCTCTTTATTTTATTTTCCATTGCCCATGGTAAACCCAATTTCATTGGGACATAGTCATATCTTTTGGATGACCTAGCCCATATGCATCTCTGTAGTCATATGATGGCAAGTTGGAGCCTTAGGATGAACAAATATTCAGTGACAAACCGCGAGCTCTTTAACCATTTTGATCATGAATTGTGAAATACCAAATATTTGTGGATAGTTTCTTTGTTTTTATCCATTTTTTGTACTATCTATTTCAATCTTACTCCTCTTGTGTGGCGCCTTATGTATCGTCACTGTCAGAAAGAATACCTGGACACAGGGCATAGTGTCTTTAGGAATGATTACATCATCCTTCTCTAACCTGATGGTGTTAGAACCATCTAATAGTAGTGAGGTAAGATCACGCAACCCTTTTTTGGATATATTTTTATCATACTTGGAGCTTTTGAGTGTGTTGTTGTCGACTATTCACACTTCCACACACA
>LR738710.1:470674795-470795420 GCA_902687465.1 Secale cereale | reverse complement strand
ACACACACACACACACACACACACACACATAGTATACATCAGTAAATGTTATTTGGCATGTTTAG
This sequence comes from Secale cereale, assembly GCA_902687465.1. NCBI lineage: Eukaryota > Viridiplantae > Streptophyta > Magnoliopsida > Poales > Poaceae > Secale > Secale cereale. The sequence goes on along the minus strand of LR738710.1, from coordinate 470,795,355 downwards.
AATCATCACTATGCCCAACAATCGTGGAAGATGCATTGATCCTTGGTGTTTACATAAAAATAGTTTTTCCACTTGCTCCTAGTTTAAGATCCATCACGGTGTAGAGCATACCTACTATTTAGGGAGTATACTCTAACCTCACTTCATACCAAGAACATCACGAATTTCTGATTGTGATGAAAACGTATCTGATAGAAGAAAGCATGCAATAATGCTCATAGATTGAAGCTATGTTTTCTTTTCAAAGGCCATCTGGATCCTCCCTGGTCAATTGCCGTATAAATCCTACCAGCTCGGCAAAGCCTTGAAATCCTTGATCCTTCTAAATTCGATCGAGTGAAATGATTAATTTGAAACACTCGAAGCTAAGGGGGTTTGGTGGTAGTTCCAGATATAATTACAATCTATCGTCTTGGGTGAAGAAATATAATGAAAAATAATGATCCATTATTTTTTAAGGCAAGATATGCACCCTATTATCAATTAGACATACATTGATAGCAGGTTAAGTTACTTGGGTAGTAGAGCTATGTGGTGTTATCACATTAGGTTGTTTGGCAGATCGTTCGCACATTGAGGCAACACGCTTTGTGCCTTGAACTAGGTTGATGTCCTAAAATATATTTTCAATTCTCCCCTAACTATTGATAGATTCTGCAACACATGTATTTACAACTTGGGGCAACTTTGAGCGTATTAGGTTCAAGAAGCAGCCGTTGTATAAGAGTAAAATGCACTTATTCAATTAAGATCAATATTTTCTTTAGTCATTTCCTTTATGCTACATATTGCAAAATTTTGTATCAATTCAAAATCAATGAACAAAAAAATTGCATTGATTTATTGGACAAGTGGATGGACGCCATCACGATCTATTATAATTAACATCTTACACTATAAATACAATATTACAATTGCATGACTTTACATAATTTTTAACACTACCATCTAACATTCAAAATGGACGGGCGTGGCAACGCGTGCCATCAATGATCTAGTAATATAGTTATATCATCTCATCTTGTTTACATAGTCATCATATGTTGAATTATGTCATTCTATCCGTGAATTATATCATGCCATCATGTTTCCATCGACGGTATGTATGTGAATTATGGCATGCCAACCACTTTAATAGACACATCGTATAGCTATATCATATCATCCTTTTACATAGTCATCATTTTTGAAGTATGTCATTCTATCATGGTTAGTTAGCCATCATATATGTGAATTTGTGTCATGCTATCCAGTTTAATTAGCTGTCATATATGTGAAATTGTGTCATGCTATCCTGTTTGGTTAGACAACATAAATATGAATTAATTCATGCCATGTTTTCTTCCTTACTATCTGTCGTGGATTTAGCACGGCAGATGTCCTAGCAAAAGGACTTAGTCGTGAGGCCATCGCTACGGGTTAGCTTAAAGGGGTTAAAGCGGACGAAGGACACAGGGATTTTATACTAGTTCGGCCCCTTCGATGAAGGTAAAAGCCTACGTCTAGTTTGGTGTGGTATTGTTAGGGCTTGATGACCAGGGAGCGAAATCTGCTTTGCCTGTGTCTCAAGATATTGTTGTCTGTCATGAACCGTCGCCGAATCGTCCCTTTATATAGAGGCGACGCCCGGTCCGGTTTACAGAGTCCCGAGGCCGGCTCATAAACGTGCCCGCCCCGGTCTCTGTTCTTTCTATCTTACATCCCAAGTTACATAGTATGACAGTTTACAAATCATGGGCCCTAATACATGGGCTCTAAACCTCTTGGGCTACAATATTCAAATTCATACTCCACTTGGCCTTTGATAATATAGTCTTGATAACGTAAACCGGACCCTCCTGGCCGGTTTATACCTGGTAGTAATATCCCTGACACTATCCATTGCACCTGTCTATCATACAATGTCTGTACATTCAATTATTTTTCTTGTTTATCAGCCATTTGAATTGGAGAGGGTGATGTCAGTATCTATGGGAGTAAAAACAAGGTCTTAAGAAAAGATCGTGCTACCCGTCGATGCAAATAGAACCACGTTTGTACTTGCCCAAGAACCAGCCCTACCACACATAACCCAGACTCATGTGGATTTTACCCCTACCCAATTGGACAGAGAACCAGCTACACACCTTCTAGCCCCAACCCTAGCAGACAATAACCCAGTTGTAGTTGACACAGCACCGTCTCCACTACAGAGCACCCAAACACGAGCAGATAGTAAGGCAAGTGCAGTGCCCAAAGTACGAGGACCACCACTCCGAACCCCAAGTCAACACTTAAAGCAAAAGAAGAATTGTTATCAGGTCAGGTTCCGTAGCTATGGTTCATACTCCTTTGCTCTAACATAACTGTATTTAATCATACCAACTAATTTCAAATTTGAAGGATGCAATTGAAACTCCAACGGCACAACATGTATGTTTTAAACATGTTTCTTTAAATGGTTTGTTGTTGTAACTTGTTCTATGTTGATTTCCGTTCCAATTGAATAAACAGTTATGTTCTCATGGCATGCACATTACAAGTGTTGTTAGTGCTATGTAGTTTCCCACACTTATATTCTGTCTATGATGCTTTGTCTTAAACAGATATGATTCGAACTGTCTCTATCTTTATTTCGCAACATAAACTAGAATGATATAGACCATACAGTGACCATACTACATAGATATATGTTTGTTTCATGTTCTTATCCTATCCACCTTACAATGACCATACTACATAGATATATGTTTGTTTCATGTTCTTATCCTATCCACCTTACAATGACCATACTACATAGATATATGTTTGTTTCATGCTGTTATCATGTCCACCTTACAACTGAATTGGATTACCAAAATGAGTTTCATATACAACATGGTAAACATGTGACGTGTCTGCTTGTTTCTCTTTTAGAATGCAGACAAAATATTGGAGAAGAGTACCCTATTATGCAACGGTAAAAGAAGTAATGCAGATAAGGTTCAAGATAGTGAGACATACCTATTGGAGACAGTGAGACAACCCCAAAGTCCTGTCTTGATGTAGTGTTCGAGTTACTGGCCACAACTACTAGCACAAGCTCTTCAAACTCGCTGCCTGAATCAGTTCGGCTTCTTGAGTCTCAACTTCAAGTGGGAAGACATCGATCAGATGTGCTGAGACAGGAAGCCGAAGGACCAAGGAAGTCCCTGCATAATTCAGATGCATACTTTTAGGTGCAACTGTAAGTGCTGAAGGATTTAAGCGCCAAACAAGAGAAAGCTAATAAGCTTGCTAAGCATCTTGTCAGCACTGTGGATACCCGGGATATTGTTTCTTGAGCTCTTGTGAAGTGGTTTCAGTTCTGGACTTGTTTTTTGCGGAGTTTATTTGCATTGGTCGCCAACTTTGACAACCAGTGTATGTAATATGTTGCTTTGTTCCCCATATTTACACTGGTGGCGAACTTTGATGCCGAGTGGTTGTAATAGCCGTAATAGCCTAGCATATGTTGCTTGCTTATTTATTTCCTCGTTGTCTTGTTTATTTGTTTGCTTGTAGGCAGTGCAGTTCTTTTCCCGCGGTTTGCTAGTGGCCGCAATAACCTATTTATTAAAACTAGGCCACAATAACCATGGGCAACATACACCGTTGTCACCATGGCCTTCTATGGGCCATAGAATCAATGGGCCTTCTATGGGCCGTATGATTGATTGGCCAAACATGGGCCAATAACGGACCGCATTATGGGTCGTAAATAGGCTAGAGTGGCAGTCGTCCGTTCATGGGCCGACCATAACGGGCCTTTAAGAGGCCGACGAGTATAACGGGCTTAATTCTATCGACACGCATAACGGGTCATTAATGGTCCGTATTTGATGATGCTATGAAAACGGCCCAACGGATTTAGTGGGCCACAAACGGGCCGACTTTAACCACGGGCTGAATTTGGTCCACAAGCAGAAAAGGTCAGTAATGGACCGTAAGCAATCAAATGCTGCAAATCAGCCCAAGAATAAATGGGTCCTTAAAAGGCCAAAAGATAAGACAGGCTGGGAACGACCCAATGGAGTAATGGGCCGTTAATGGGTATGAAGCGATATACTGTTCATTACGGGCCAGTTTCAGTACGGGCCATTAATGGGCCGAGAGTTAAAAAGGGCCTCATATGGGCCGAAAGACGTCATGGGTTGTACCTGGGCCGGAAGTTATAATGGGCTGGAATCATATTGGACGGCCCAGATGAAGCTAGAGGGCTAAATTCGGAAAGGCCAAAATGGGCCGTGAGTTATCAGGCCTGAATGGGCTATATGCGAGTAGGCCGTTAGCAGGCTTTCGATGGGCCGACCCGTCAACCTTTGACCAAGTCAAACGGGCCGAAATTTTAACCTGAATGGGCCACTGTTGTGTCGTGCCATGTGTCGACGTATCATAGGCGCCTCATGTCCGTTGGTTGGTTGACATCTGTCCGCACATGGAGCTGACATGTGGTTCCTTCGGCTAATGAAAATTTTACACAAGGAAAATCCCCATTGGTCCTCGTTGTTAGCGGGTTATCGGATCCAATACCGGACCCGATAGCTTAACGGTGACCCGTACGATGGATGCCACGTGTCGGTTACCCTTGACGAAAGCACTTCCATGAGGCGCCATTTATCATCATGGAAGTGAACACTTCCGTGATGATAATTTAACACTTCTATGATAACACAGGTATGACTATCTTGATTCTGTCATAAAATCGTCATGGATGCACATGCATGACAGAAAACGTGACCTATTGTGACAAACGTGTATTATCACGGAAGTGTTTTTTTGTAGTGTAAGCTCCTCTCGACCTCACAGAACACGACCACCCCTCTTCCACTACAACCCCACAGGCGGCGAGATGAACACCCACCCCTGGCCGGTCCATGGCGGCCGCCCTTCCCTAGTCGTTGGTATATGTCCTCCTCCCCCTCCTCCTGCCGTCGCGCCGGTCCATGGCGGCCGCTCTTCCCTTACCTCTCTTCCTGGAGCCCGGATTTGCCACCTATGGCTTCCACCTTGCCTCCCATTTCCCCGGCGCTCTCCAGCTCCGTGAAGAACCCGTTTGCCGCCATCAGCCTGGTCCGCAGCCACGGCTCCACTCCGACCGCCATGGATGAGCTTTGTCTCCAAGGAATCATCGGCACCGGCCACCGCGCAGCCCTGGAGGGATCCGGCAGTGGCTCCCCACATCGACTGCGGCTGGAGGAGGCCATCGATGCTTCCTACTTTGCACGGTCCCCGCCATAAGTGTGACGCCCCCGATTTGACCGTACAATAATCATGCACGCAAACGAGTATGACCAAGATCGGGGACTCATTACAAGCTTTATATTATAAACCAGGGGCCTCGAGGGCTCGAATACATAAGCTCGAATACATACGAGTCAGTGGAAGCAACAATATCTGAGTACAGACATAAGTTAAACAAGTTTGCCTTAAAAAGGCTAGCACAAAACATCAACGGTCGAAAAGGCAAGGCCTCCTGCCTGGGGTCCTACTAACTACTCCTGGTCGTCGGCGGCCGTCACGTAGTAGTAGGCACCCTCGGGGTAGTAGCAGTCGTCAAAGGTGGCATCTGGCTCCTGGTCTCCACCATCTGGTTGCAACAACCAGAAAGAACAAAGAAGGGGGAAAAGGAGTAGCAATGCAACTGTGAGTACTGATCCAAAGTACTCGCAAGCAAGGATCTACACTACATATGCATCGGTATCAATGAAAAGGGGTAGTATGTGTGGACTAACTGCAGAATGCTAGAATAAGAGGGGGAAGAAGCTAGTCCTACTAAAGACTAGCATCTTCTGGAAACCATCATCTTGCAGCAACAGGAGGGGGTAGAGTAGTATAACATAAGTCATATTTATGTTTTTATATCAATGCTCCGGGATCCTTTCTCGACTCCCGGGGCCACATATCCAATTCATGCCTCGACATCCAGTTCTAGTTGTATCGATCGGGATACAACTCCAAGTGTCTGTTACCGTAGGACATGCTATCAATAGATGTTTTCTTCCCTGCAGGAGTGCCCCAACTTACCCAACACGCTCGCTTAACTCCGGCCGGACACACTTTACTGGGTCATGCCCGGCCTCGACCAAAATGATATGATGCAAGCCGACCTAGGCTTAATAGAGAGGTCAGCACGCCGGACTAAACCTATGCCCCCAGGGGTCTTGGGCCGTCACCCCAGGACCTCCTGCACGTTGCGTGGGCGGCCGGTGAGCAGACCTAGCTACCTCCTTAAAAAGGCAGGAGCTTACGCGGTACAACCCGGCGTGTGCCGCTCAGTCGCATGACGTCTATTAAGCTTTGGCTGATGCATACGACGCAGAATGCCCATACTATACCCACGCGATGGTTAGTACTATCAGGCCAGAGCCCCTAAGATCAAATATCCAAACCGTTTACTGTCTTCGGAGCGCGCGGTAAGAAGCAGAGACTCACGATCATGTGACCCCATCGCCCCGTCTCGTGGACTTACGGCAAGGGCCAGGGATGCCCGGCCGTGTCACGTAATTATCTCGCGGGCACCTTCCAGGTCAACCTGACTTCACATCACTCGCAATTAAGCTCGCGCAGGTACCCCTCAGGGCCGACCCGTCTTTAGTAACATGGTTCAGTGTAAAGTCATAGTAACCATAGTAACTGTGTGTCTAACACCAAGGGGGGACCCTAAGGAATCACCCTCGATGGAATTCCACCTGATGTTATCGTCAAGGTGAACGAGCGAGGAATCACCCTCGATAACCATAACCGATGAACTAGCCTACAAGGTTAATATCAGAAGTGCTGATGAGGTATCACCCTCGGCATTCGATAGTAATCCAATAGTGTCAAGCATCTAAGGGGAAGTGACGTGCGGTGCCAAGGCATGGTCTTCGATCCCGTTAATCGGGTCTTCTAATAATCCAGCGGGGGCAACAAGGACAATGTGGGGGTCACTGGTGGGTCTCAACCAACCTATACTAAGCAGTTAAAATAAGCAGGTAAGGTATGAAAGCAGGTAACAACAACAGGCTATGCATTAGAATAGGATCATACAAATAGAGTAGTTGTTCTAATGCAAGCATAACAGAGAAGGGAATGGATGATATCAGAATGATCAAAGGGGGTTGGCTTGCTTGGAAGCTCTACTTCAAAGGAACGATCGTCGGTGACATAGTCGATCACGGGGGCATTATCGGCCTCGGGGTCTACCGGATAGAAGAGGGGGAAGAAACAGTAAATACAAAGCACACAGATGCAACAAAGATGCACAACATGACAACACGCAGTGCTAGAGTGTTCTAACGCAGTGCTACACTTTGAAGACGGGGAGGGAAAACAACCGGAGGGTTTTTCCGGTGCCTGACATTTCTCGGACAGATGAATCGGAGGGGAATGTTGCATGTTCGCTATGCTATGGGCATGTGATAGATGAACGGACTACGTATTCGGGTTGGATTTCTCTGATCGATCTTGATATATAAAACATTTTCATCCGTGTTTCGGTTTAATTCCTATGAATTTCTAAAGTTTAAAACATATTATGAAATCATTTTATTTAGTTTAAATCGATAGAAAAGGAAAATGACGTCAGCATGACGCGTGGATGACATCAGCAGGTCAACTGGTCGACTGACCAGGTCAAACCTGACATGTGGGTCTAGTGGGACCCACATGTCAGCCTCTGTTACTTAACAGAGTTTAATTTTAAACTAAACAGAGTTAATTCGGTAGTAGGCCCACATGTCATAGGCTAATTAGTATACCTAATTAGTTTTAATTATTAAATTGTTTTAATTAGTGGATTAAGAGGTGGGGCCCGTACGTCAGCGGCTGGAGTTGCCCAGTCATCACGTTGACTTGGTCAACCCAGTCAACAGGGCCTGCAGGGCCCACTGGCAATGACCCAGGGGTGGCCCTAGGTGTGCCCCCTCGGCGGCGGCCGGCGTCTCGCTGTCGGCAACGCCTAAACGCGGGTGATCCGCTTGGGCCGCATCGGAATCGCGAGTTAAGGCGCCGTTCGGCGCGCGGGTGGGTCCGTACGAACGACCACTAGATGCCGCGTCCTTTGGTGGTGGTGGCACATCCGGATTCGAGGCCGGCGATGAGCGAAGGCGGTGGAGCCTACGGGAGCTTGAGGAAAACGGGGCTATGGCGAGCTAGCGAGCAAAAGGAGAGGCTGGGGAGGATCTACGGGGCGCGATGAGTGCAACCGACACTGGCCCGTGGCCATTTGGTCACCGGAGACTCGCCGGCGACGAGCTCCATGGTGCTGTGTTCGGGCGTCTCAGTGGCAGCTAGCTAGAGCACGCGAGAGAGCAAACGGGGAGGATCAGGAGGTAGAGGAGCTCACCAAGCGGCACACGAAGGCCGGTAATGGCTTAGTAGCAGCAGCGGTTGCCGGAGACGACGGAGTTCGCCGACGACAAAGGCGAAAGGGGGCGGCTTGATCCGCTCCCCGCAGTGGCTCCCGTCTTGCGCTCACAGACGGGGACAGGGTATATGACGACGGTGGAGACGATGCGCACGATGGCGAGGCGAACGGAGCTCGGTGGCCACGAGGACGGGCGAGGCACGGCGGCGACCGCGACGGCCTCCTCACCAAAACAAAGGAGAGGGAGAGGGAGAAGGGGAGAGTGGAAGAGGGAGATCCAGGGGGAGGCGGCGGATCTGGGTGGCGAGGAAGCGAGGGGGCGCGCGTGCCTTATCCCCTCGCTTGACGCCGGCGAGGTGGTCCGGCGGGGCGTCGCCCCTGTTGTGACCCCGGTCGGGGGAACAGGGTGGGGGGCGGCGACTGTGCGGTCGGTGGGCTGAGCCAGTTTGTCCGGGTGGGCTACGTGGCCTTTTGGACCAGGTGGCCCGAGGGGGTCTTCTTCTTCTATTGCATTTTCTTTTAATCTTTTATGTTTTCAAATTTATTTTTAAAACAAAACAGCCTTACAAAAATTCAAAACTTGAACCTAAATTATTATTAAAATTTAGGCTACTGCCACAATTAGCTCGGTAGTGAAATAAATTAGTTTAGTATTTTTTTATAATTTAAATAGCATTTAAACAATTGTTTTAACCACTGTTTTAGTTAGTTTAGGGCATCTAAACACTTGCAACAAATGTTGGTTCACCACCAATATTAACAAGTCATTATTCGTCACATGTTGAACATTTTTTTTTCATGTTTGAGCAATTTTGAATTTCACTTAACATTAGAGTTTGAATTTGACTGGAATTTGAAATGAGATATTGATCAAAGTGATTAAACACTATTTTAGGAAAATAATTAACTTAACCCCAAGGGTTACTGTAGCATCATTACACCGGGGTGTTACAACTCCCCTCCTCTAAAAGAAATTCTCGTCCCGAGAATTAAGAGGTAGAAGGAAAAGGGCCATTTGCATTTCTGTCCCTAACTCAAACCACCTAATTAGATATACCCCTAATTCGGAAGCCAGCTCAAATTTGCCCCTCCGTCGTTAGGTGCCCTTACAGAAATGCCCTTCTGCGTCGTTACCGTTTGGTCAAACAACTTTGACCGTCCTAAAAAAATAGCAAAAAAATCTTTAAAATCTAAAATTTTGTGAGATCGGAGATACTCATGTGCGCAAGGTGTGTTCAAATTTTCGTGCTATTTGGACAATCCAGGAGCTCGTGGCGAGGAAAAGCAATTAATATGCATGCTTGTGAACAGTAAATTTGAAATATATTAGCAAGCAAATTCAAAAAAATATGAAAAAATTTGGCATCAAAGAGGATTGGGTGCACAAGGTGCTTGCAAGTTTTTGTGATCAAATGACATGCGAGGAGCACTAGCAAGAAAAAATAAAATAATCATTTTTTCCCAAGTTTTTTCGTGAGCCAATATTTGTTTTTTTTCTCCACTATCCCCTCCAATGTCCAAACACAACAAAAATTTGCACATGCCTTGCGAACCTGGGTATCTTTGATCCCACAAATTTTCAGATTTTTAGATTGTTTTCCTATTTTTTGAATTTACTTTTCATAGGCTTACATATTTATTGTTTTTCCTTTGACACGAGCTTCTACAATGTCCAAACAGCACGAAACTTTGCACGCACCTTGCGAACCTGGGTATCTTTGAGCCCACAATTTTTTAGGTTTTTTAGATTTTTTTGCTATTTTTTCAGGACGGTCAAAGCCCTTTGATTGGCTTTGACCGGCTTTGACCGGACGGTAACGACACAGAAGGGCATTTCTATAAGTGCACATAACGAAAGAGGGGCAAATTTGAGTAGGCTTTGAAATTAGGGGTAAATTTGAGAGTGGGCGAAAATTAGGGGCATAAATGTAAATGTCCTAAAGGAAAAAGGTCGGGATACTCTGCCCGAAGATTATCCTCGCGTTCCCAAGTGGCTTCATCTTCAGAATGATTTGACCACTTCACCTTGAGGAACTTGGTAACCTTCTGGCGGGTTTGACGTTCAGCTTCTTCAAGAATGCGGATCGGATGCTCTTTGTAAGTGAGATCATCTTGTACTTCAATCAGTTCCGGATCTACTTCACATTCTGGATCTTTGAAGCAATGACGAAGTTGCGACATGTGGAAGACGTCATGGACGTGAGAGAACTGAGGTGGCAACTCCAGTTGATAAGCCACCAGTCCACGATGGGCGAGAATGCGGAAGGGACCAATGTAGCACGGAGCTAGCTTGTCCTTGACTCTGAACCGAAGAGTGCCTCTCAAAGGAGTGACACACAGATAAGCTTGTTCACTAGGTTGATTAGTTGAACCCCAGTGTTTCTGTTCATAGTTTCTCTTCTGGAGGGACTGGGCCGCCTTGAGATTACCCCGGACAATGCGAACCTGCTCTTCAGCTTGTTGAATAATGTCTGGACCAACGAGCGTCCGTTCCCAAGTTTCTGACCAATTCAGAGGGGTTCGCCACTTATGCCCATAAAGCACTTCGAAGGGTGCCATCTTCAGGTTGGCTTGATAACTATTATTATAAGATAACTCCACGTAAGGGAGAGATTCTTCCCATTTATTGCCGAAAGAAATAACACAAGCCCGAAGCATGTCTTCAAGGATTTGATTGACACTCTCAACTTGGCCTTGGGATTGGGGATGATAAGCAGTGCTCCAGGTAATATGAGTTCCCATTGCCTCTTGGAAACTATCCCAGAACTTCGAAGTGAAAATACTACCGCAGTCTGAACTGATCTCCTTCGGAATGTCGTGGAGTGACACAATTCTGGAGATATACAAGTTTGCTAATTGACTAGCGGTGATTGTATCCTTAACTGGCAGAAAGTGAGCAACCTTCGAGAATTGGTCGATGACAACAAAGATAGTGTCATTACCTTTCTGTGACTTAGGAAGGCGAGTGACAAAGTCCATCTGAATCTTATCCCACTTCCATTCAGGAATCGGAAGCGGTTGTAGAAGTCCAGTTGGTTTCTGATGTTCTGCTTTGACGCGACGACAAACGTCACATTCTTCGATATACCGAGCAATGTCTTGCTTCATCTTAGACTACTAGTACTTCTGACGGGTGTCTAGATACATCTTAGTACTTCTCAGATGAATAGAGAGAGGGGTGTCATGCACTTCTTTCATCACCTTCTCAGTCATAAGCTTGAACCGGGGTACCACTATGCGATCTTTGAAGTACAAGGTCCCATCTTCAGCAAGTGAGAAATCTATGTGTTTCTCTAAGGCAAGATCGTTTTTCATTAGATCGACGTGAGCATCTTTGGCTTGAGCAGACTTAATTGCTTTCAATAGAGTTGGTTCCAGGACAAGGTTATTGAGAGAACCCTGTGGAACTAGTTGAAGGTTCAGCTTGCAGAGCTCTTCATAAAGGCGGGGTTGAGCTTTATGAACCATGTGGTTATTGCAATAAGACTTGTGGCTCGGGGCATTGCCCATGACATTAGCCTTGCCTGTGGTATAGGAAATACCCACGTTATAATCTGCTATAGCCTCCATCCACCTTTACTAACGGAGGTTCAGATCTGGCTGAGTAAACAGATACTTCAGACTCTGATGATCGGTGAAGATCTCGCAACAATCACTGAGAAGGTAATGTCGCCACATCTTTAATGAATAAATAATTATTGCAAGCTCGAGGTCATGAACTGGGTAGTTTTCTTCGTGAGGACGCACTTGATGGGAGGCAGAAGCAATCACCCTGTGCTCTTGCATTAGGACACAGCCTAATCCTTGACGAGATGCGTCACAATATATGATGGAATCCTTCTGAGAATCCAGAGGAGCAAGCACTGGGGCAGAAGTCAGCTTGTCCTTGAGATCCTGGAAACTTTGCTGACATTTGTCTGTCCATTCAAACTTAACGCCTTTGTGTAGCAGATTGGTCAGTGGCTTGGCGATCTTGGAGAAGTTCTCAACGAAACGGCGGCAATAGCTGGCGAGTCAAAGAAAGCTTCTGACTTGTTTGCCATTCTTTGGAGGGGTCCAGTAAAGAATAGCCTGAAATCGCTCTAGGTTGACGGCAATACCATCCTTGGAGATCACATGACCAAGGTAGGGTACTTCGGGTAGCCAAAATTCACACTTAGAATACTTGGCATATAGTTGATGCTTTTGAAGCTTTTCCAAAATAAGACAAAGATGCCATCATGTTCTTCTTTATTCCTCGAATATGCCAGGATATCATCCAGATAGACCATGATAAACTTGTCGAGGTAATCCATGAATATATAGTTCATCAAACGATAGAATGTCGCTAGAGCATTGGTCAAACCGAAGGACATGACGGTGTACACGTAAGAACCATAACGGGTGACGAACGTGGTCTTTGGAATATCCTCTTCATGAACACGGATCTGGTGGTAACCCAACCTCAAGTCGAGTTTAGAGAAAACCGATGAACGAGCGAGTTGATTATACAGATCGTTGATCCGAGGAAGTTGATATTTTTTCTGAATTGTAGGTTGGTTGATAGGACAATAGTCTTGGACCAAACGGTTCATGCCATCCTTCTTCTTCACAAAGAGAGAAGGTACTCCCCAAGCAGAGGAACTTGGACGAATGAATCCACTGCGAAGAGACTTGTCGATTTCCTCCTTAAGCTCAAGGAGTTCATGAGGTGGCATCTTGTAGGGTCATTTGGCAATAGGCACGGTGCCTGGTTTCAAGTCGATGAAAAATTCGACAGCCTGTGTAGGGGGTCTGCCTCGGAGTTCTTCGGAAAAGATGACTTGGAAATCGTGAACGACTGGAATCTTTTCAATGACCTCAAGAGGTGCTGTGTTCAACACATTCAAGGCATAAAGTCGTGCCTCGACATTTTGAACAATCTGAGCAATGTAGCTTACTATCTCATTCGATGGATGTAGGAGATGAACGACTTTGGTGGCGCAAACAATAGAGGCAGTATGTGCTTTCAACCATTCCATTCCCAGAATGAGGTCAATATTAGAAGACTCTAATATAATGGGGGAAACATGGAATTCCAATCCTTCAATTTCAACGGGGACTTCACGACCAATCATGGTGGTTCGACACTGGCCCGTAGGGGTGCGTATCACTATCGAAGTGTTCATGGGCTCGCATCGAATGTCGTGTGTGTATGCAATTTTTTTGACATGAATGAATGTGATGATCCTGACTCGAATAACACAGAAGTTGGTACTAAGTTCACGAGAAGAGTACCCATCACAGTAGCAGGCTAGTCTTGAGCTTCATTCAGATCAACGCGGTTAGCCTGACCACAACCGTAAGGTCTGGCATTGTTGTTGCGGGGCTGATTGTTACCACAACCAAAGTAGGAAGAACAAGTTGATTCTGATTCTGAGGACAGTTCCTAGAACAGTGACCTGGAAGGCCACACTTGAAGCATAGACCATCATTGGGGTTGGAAGCAGGAGCTCGGGGTGGTGCAGTCCGAAGAGGCTGCCTCGGCGGTGGAGAAGGCACGCGAGGTACGGCATAGGACTATCTTGGTGCAGGAGCAGTTGGATGATACATGTTGTGGGGAATCCAAATCCGAAACTTCTGTGCGGACGGGCCCGAAGATGAGCCAGCGTCACGATTGCGCCTGAGAGATCCCTGATGTTCCTGAAGACCAGGCTCAACCTGAATGGCCTTGTTCACCAGGGTGGCAAAGTCGGCAAAGTCATGAACAAGCAGTGCTAGCTTGATATCAGCTTGTAGTCCATCACAGAACCTTTCTTGCCTGTGAGCATCAATAGCAATGTCTTCTTTAGCATAGCGTGACAAGTCCAAGAATTCCCGCTGATAAGCATCTACAGACTTGTTTCCTTGGATGCGGTTGTGGAACTCTTGCTTCTTCATGTCCATGATTCCCTGAGGAATGAAGCGGGCACGGAAGGCAGCCTGGAAATCCGGCCAAGTGAGGACCATTCTAGCGGGTAGGGAACGCGTGTGGTTGTCCCACCATTGAGCAGAGGGGCCCCTCAGATAGTATGCCGCGAAGGTGACATAGTTGGCAGAGTCTACATCTTCAGACTCTAGCTCGAAAGCAATGTCTCGGAGCCAGTCATCAGCATCAAGTGGCTGAGTTGAGCTACGGTAGACGATAGGGTTGAGGCGCGCAAAGTCTTGCTGAGTTACTTGGGCTGGCTACTGATTCATATTTGGGCGAGGAAGCTGAGCCATTACTCCTTCCATGAATTGGCGGTTCAGCTCAAACTGCTGCATTATTCCTGCCATGAATTCGGGAGGTCGTGGAGCATTGCCACCACGGCCATGACCACCTGGTCTAACCATCCTGCTAACATGTAACAGGGGTAGTTCAGCATTGAGCATTTGCAAAGACAAAGAATTATTCACTATCTAACATGTAGAATGAACGAGGTTTGATGGGTACCACATAGTAGCGAGCAAGACATAGTGTGTACCATTCAAAATACTATTCTAAGGAATAAATATGGCTTATCCAACTTTGGGGTGAATGTGGTCACGGGATCCTAATGTTAGAGTTAGTAAATTCATTTAACCCGAATAGAAGAGAGTTCAGAGTCCCAGAGTATAGACGAGGAGTAAAAGATCCTAATACCACCAAATGGCGACGTGGGCTCGTAAGCCACACTTCCATGTTAGTAAAATAGTTTTTCAAAGACTAGACTCAACTTCGACCAAGGAGTTGTAAAGGGGGCTACCTACATGCAGTCGGCTCTGATACTAACTTGTGACACCTCCGATTTGATCATACACTAATCATGCACGCCAGCGTGTACGACCAAGATCAGGGACTCACTAGAAGATATCACAACACAGCTCTAGACACAAATAAAATAATACAAGTTTTATATTACAAGCCAGGGGCCTCGAGGGCTCGAATACATAAGAGTCAGTGGAGGCAACAATATCCGAGTACATACGTAAGTAAAACAAGTTTGCCTTAAGAAGGCTAGCACAAAACATCAATGATCGAAAAGGCAAACCCTCCTGCCTGGGATCCTCCTAACTACTCCTAGTCGGCGGCGGCCGTCACGTAGTAGTAGGCACCCTCAGGGTAGTAGCAGTCGCCAAAGGTGTCATCTAGCTCCTGGACTCCACCATCTGGTTGCAACAACTAGAAAGAAGAAAGAAGGGGGAAAAGGGGTAACAAAGCAACCGTGAGTACTCATCCAAAGTACTCGCAAGCAAGGATCTACACTACATATGCATCGGTATCAATGAAAAGGGGTAGTATTTGTGGACTAAATGCAGAATACCAGAATAAGAGGGGGAAGAAGCTAGTCCTACCGAAGACTAGCATCTTCTGCAAACCATCATCTTGCAGCAACAGGAGGGGGTAGAGTAGTATAACATAAGTCATATTTATGTTGTTATAGCAACGCTTCGGGACCCTTTCTCGACTCCCGGGGCCACATATCCAATTCATGCATCAGCATCCAGTTCTAGTTATATCGACCGGGATACAACTCCAAGGGTCCGTTACCATAGGACAGGCTATCGATAGATGTTTTCTTCCCTGCAAGGGTGCACCAACTTACCCAACACGCTCGCTTAACTCTGGTCGGACACACTTTACTGGGTCATGCCCGGCCTCGTCCAAAACAATACCGCAACCCGACCTAGGCTTAATAGAGAGGTCAGCACGCCGGACTAAACCTATGCCCCCAGGGGTCTTGGGCCGTCACCCCGGGAACTCCTGCACGTTGCGTGGGCGGCCGGTGAGCAGACCTAGCTACCTCCTTAAAAAGGCAGGAGCTTACCCAGTCCAACCCGGTGCACGGCGCTCAGTCGCATGACGTCTATTAAGCTTTGGCTGATGCATACGACGTAGAACACCCATACTAGGCCCGCGTGATGGTTAGTGCTATCAGGCCAGAGGCCCCTCGGATCAAATATCCAAACGGTTTAGTGTATTGGGAGCGCGCGGAAACGAGCAGAGACTGACGATCATGTGACCTCATCGCCCCGTCTCGTGGACTTACGGCAAGGGCCGGGAATGCTTAGCCGTGTCACGTAATTATCTCGTGGGCACCTTCCAGGTCAACCTGACTTCATATCACTCGCAATTAAGCTCGCGCGGGTACCGCTCAGGGCCGACCCATCTTTAGTGACATGGTTCAGTGTAAAGTCATAGTAACCATAATAAATGTGTGTCTAACACCAAGGGGGGACCCTGAGGAATCACCCTTGATGGAATTCCACGTCATGTTATCGTCAAGGTGAACGAAGGAGGAATCACTCTCGAGGTCCACTCTTGAGGAGTTGCACGACAGTGTCGTTGTAGGGAGTGGAGAAGGAGGAATCACCCTCGACAACCATAACCGATGAACTAGCCTACAAGGTTAACATTAGAAGTGTTGATGATGTATCACCCTCGGCACTCAATAGTAATCTGTAGCGACCACGGTTCCAATGAACCGAAGTCTCTATGCTCAGTGTCATCCCTGAATCGGTATGCTGACACACACATTACTCGAGGATTTATAATAAAGGTTCAATCACACTTCATTACATCGAAACTCCTCGGAGAGGCAATATCCATTACACGATAATGGCTGAAGGGCATCTAGATAAAAATAAACTGCGGAAGCTATGAAGAGTAGTTGCGGCAAACATTGAGTGCATGAAAAAGACCTATCGCACTTTAATCCTTGTCTGAAAACTCTGCAACATGATACGTTGCAGCCATGTAGGTTAGCACATTGAATATGCTGGCAAGAACACACTGTAATGAATAAGAACAAAGCCTATAACTACATGCATATTTGGCTGGTGGAGGCTGTAAGGTTTATTTTTGCATAAAGCAAGTTTTTTTCCTACAACAAAGGAATGCATTTATTTAACTACTTTGTTAAATTTATATCATGAACAATTGAGTATGGTTCCTCCATCTCAATCCCAAACCAAAGTCATTATTAACCCAACAAATTAGTAAAGTGATGAGATCGGTCCATAATTCAAATACCAGGATACTCAAGATGTCCATAACCGGTGACACGGCTACTCATGAATAGTTTGTACACTATGCAGAGGTTTGTGCACTTTTCCCCACATGACTCGATCTCCTCCGTTTGATTTCTCGCACTACATGGTGTTTGAGAAACGGATGACCAAGACACAATCTTTCAGAAGCATTAACTCTTAACCTTGGGTAGACCGTACCACCTACATCCGCTGCTAGTCTACCACGGAAAGAGGTCACACAACATAATCAACTATGCCAGAGCCCATATGGCATTGTGGCTGCACACGGAAGTTTCTAGGCATGAAAGATATATGATCCCTTTGAGCCTGGGTGGCATTCCATAAGATAATCACATGGGTCCTCCGGGATTTCCTAGGACAACACTGGATTATCAAGGTGCCCTACAACCAATCCACCTAGATGTGTATTAAATTCCACCTAAAGAAACCCTTAGTTGTTATTACTCTCACAACTTTCATGATATCACTCATACCAATCCACGTCTATGCATGGCTAAGCAATAAGTAACAAAGCGTATATTCCCTTGGTTGATCTCAAGTCATTGGGTTCCTACCTCATGAACTACAAAGCATCATATTATGTAACCAGTCCTACTCGTGCATGATGGGGAACGTTGCATGGGAAACAAAAAATTTCCTACGCTCACCAAGATCAATCTAGGAGATGCATCTACGAGGGAAGAGTCGGATCCACATACCCTTGTAGATCGCGATGCGGAAGCGTTGCAAGAACGCGGATGAAGGAGTCGTACTCGCTGCGATTCAGATCGCGGTTGATTCCGATCTAAGCGCCGAACAACGGCGCCTCCGCGTTCAACACACGTGCAGCCCGGTGACGTCTCCCACGCCTTGATCCAGCAAGGAGAGAGGGAGAGGTTGGGGAAGACTCCATCCAACAGCAGCACGACGGCGTGGTGGTGGTGGAGGAGCGCGGGACTCCAGCAGGGCTTCGCCAAGCGCTGCAAGAGACGAGGAGGGAGAGGGGTAGGGCTGCGCCAAGAGGGAGACGTTCTCATGTGTCTAGCAGCCCCAAAACCTCACATATATATAGGGGGAAGGGGGGGCTGCGCCCCCTTTAGGGTTTCCCACCCCTAGGGGTGCGGCAGCCCCCAAAAAACCCATCTAGGGTGCGGCCAAGGGGGGGGGAGAGAGAGGGGGCGCCCTAGGGTGGGCCTTAAGGCCCATCTGGACCTAGGGTTTGCCCCCCTCCACTCTCCATGCGCCTAGGGACTTGGTGGGGGGGCGCACCAGCCCCCTTGGGGCTGGTCCCCTCCCACACTTAGCCCACGCAGCCTTCTGGGGCTGGTGGCCCCACCTGGTGGACCCCCGGGACCCTCCCGGTGGTCCCGGTACATTACCGATATCGCCCGAAACTTTTCCGGTGAACAAAACAGGACTTCCCATATATGAATCTTTACCTCCGGACCATTCCGGAACTCCTCGTGACGTCCGGGATCTCATCCGGGACTCCGAACAACATTCGGTAACCGCGTACATACTTTCCCTATAACCCTAGCGTCATCGAACCTTAAGTGTGTAGACCCTACGGGCTCGGGAACCATGTAGTCATGACCGAGACAACTCTCCGGCCAATAACCAACAGCGGGATCTGGATACCCATGTTGGCTCCCACATGTTCCACGATGATCTCATCGGATGAACCACGATGTCAAGGATTCAATTAATCCCGTATACGATTCCCTTTGTCTATCGGTATAGCACTTGCCCGAGATTCGATCGTCGGTATACCGATACCTTGCTCAATCTCGTTACCGGCAAGCCTCTTTACTCGTTCCATAACACATCATCCCGTGATCAACTCCTTGATCACATATTGTGCACATTATGATGATGTCCTACCGAGTGGGCCCAGAGATACCTCTCCGTCATACGGAGTGACAAATCCCAGTCTCGATTCGTGCCAACCCAACAGACACTTTCAGAGATACCTGTAGTGCACCTTTATAGCCACCCAGTTACGTTGTGACGTTTGGTACACCCAAAGCATTCCTACGGTATCCGGGAGTTGCACAATCTCATGGTCTAAGGAAAAGATACTTGACATATAGAAAAGCTTTAGCATACGAACTACACGATCTGTGCTAGGCTTAGGATTGGGTCTTGTCCATCACATCATTCTCCTAATGATGTGATCCCGTTATCAACGACATCCAATGTCCATGGTTAGGAAACCGTAACCATCTATTGATCAACGAGCTAGTTATCTAGAGGCTCACTAGGGACATGGTGTTTGTCTATGTATCCACACATGTATCTGAGTTTCCTTTCAATACAATTCTAGCATGGATAATAAACGATTATCGCGAACAAGGAAATATAATAATAACCAATTTATTATTGCCTCTAGGGCATATTTCCAACACTTAGCCCACGCAGCCACCTGGGGTTGGTGGCCCCACCTGGTGGACCCCCGGGACCCTCCCGGTGGTCCCGGTACATTACCGATATCGCCCGAAACTTTTCCGGTGACCAAAACAGGACTTCCCATATATGAATCTTTACCTCCGGACCATTCCGGAACTCCTCGTGACGTCCGGGATCTCATCCGGGACTCCGAACAACATTCGGTAACCGCGTACATACTTTCCCTATAACCCTAGCGTCATCGAACCTTAAGTGTGTAGACCCTACGGGTTCGGGAACCATGTAGACATGACCGAGACAACTCTCCGGCCAATAACCAACAGCGGGATCTGGATACCCATGTTGGCTCCCACATGTTCCACGATGATCTCATCGGATGAACCACGATGTCAAGGATTTAATCAATCCCGTATACGATTCCCTTTGTCTATCGGTATAGCACTTGCCCGAGATTCGATCGTCGGTATACCGATACCTTGCTCAATCTCGTTACCGGCAAGTCTCTTTACTCGTTCCGTAACACATCATCCCGTGATCAACTCCTTGATCACATATTGTGCACATTATGATGATGTCCTACCGAGTGGGCCCAGAGATACCTCTCCGTCATACGGAGTGACAAATCCCAGTCTCGATTCGTGCCAACCCAACAGACACTTTCGGAGATACCTGTAGTACACCTTTATAGCCACCCAGTTACGTTGTGACGTTTGGTACACCCAAAGCATTCCTACGGTATCCGAGAGTTGCACAATCTCATGGTCTAAGGAAAAGATACTTGACATATAGAAAAGCTTTAGCATACGAACTACACGATCTGTGCTAGGCTTAGGATTGGGTCTTGTCCATCACATCATTCTCCTAATGATGTGATCCCGTTATCAACGACATCCAATGTCCATGGTTAGGAAACCGTAACCATCTATTGATCAACGAGCTAGTCGTCTAGAGGCTTACTAGGGACATGGTGTTTGTCTATGTATCCACACATGTATCTGAGTTTCCTTTCAATACAATTCTAGCATGGATAATAAACGATTATCGTGAACAAGGAAATATAATAATAACCAATTTATTATTGCCTCTAGGGCATATTTCCAACAGTCTCCCACTTGCACTAGAGTCAATAATCTAGTTCACATCGCCATGTGATTAACACTCACAGGTCACATCATCATGTGACCAACATCCAAAGAGTTTACTAGAGTCAGTAATCTAGTTCACATCAATATGTGATTAACACTCAATGAGTTATGGGTTTGATCATGGTATGCTCGTGAGAGAGGTTGTAGTCAGCGGGTCTGCAATATTCAGATCCCTATGTACTTCGCAAAACTTTATGTCATATCGTAGATGCTGCTACCACGTTCCACTTGGAGCTATTCCAAACTGTTGCTCCATTATACGTATCCGGTATCTCCACTTAGAGTTATCCGGATAGGTGTTAAGCTTGCATCGACGTAACTCTTTACGTCGAACTCTTTATCACCTCCATAACCGAGAAACATTTCCTTATTCCTCTAAGGATAATTTTGACTACTATCTAGTGATCCACTCCTGGATCACCTTTGTACCCTCTTGCCAGACATGTGGCAAGGCACACATCAGGTGCGGTACTTTGCATGGCATACCGTATAGAGCCTATGACAAAAGCATAGGGGACGACCTTCGTCCTTCCTCTTCCTTCTGCCGTGGTCAAGTTTTGAGTCTTACTCAACTTCACACCTTACAACTCAGGTAAGAACTCCTTCTTTGACTGATCTATTTTGAACTCCTTCAAAATCATGTCAAAGGTGTGTGTTCTTTTGAAAGTATCATCAGGCGTCTTGATCTATCTCTATAGATCTTGATGCCCAATTATGTAAGCAACTTTATCCAGGTCTTCCTTTGAAAAATACCTTTCAAACAACCCTTTACTCTTTCCAGAAATTCTACATCATTTCGGATCAACCATATGTCATTCACATATACTTATCAGAAATGTTGTAGTGCTCCCACTCACTTTATTGTAAATACAAGTTTCTAACAAACTTTGTATACCCAAAAACTTTGATCACTCCATCAAAGCATATATTCCGACACCGAGATGCTTGCTCCAGTCCATGGAAGGATCGCTGGAGCTAGCATACCTTTTAGCATCCTTAGGATTGACAAAACCTTTCTGATTGTATCACATACAACCTTTCCTTATGAAAACTGGTAAGGAATCTTGTTTTGTCATCCATCTGCCAGATTTCATAAATGCAGCTAATGCTAACATGATTCCGACGGACTTAAGCATCGCTACGGGTGAGAAAATCTCATCGTAGTCAACTCCTTGAACTTGTGAAAAACTCTTCGCCACAAGTCGAGCTTCATAGACGGTGACATTACCGTCCACGTCCGTCTTAGTCTTAAAGATCCATTTGTCTCAATGGCTTGCCGATCATAGGGCAAGTCCACCAAAGTCCATACTTTGTTTTGATACATGGATCCTATCTCAGATTTATCGGCTTCTAACCATTTGTCGGAATATGGGCCCACCATCGCTTCTCCATAGTTCGTAGGTTCATCGTTGTCCAACAACATGACCTCTAAGACAGGATCACCGTACCACTCAGGAGTAGTACACATCCTTGTCGACCCACGAGGTTCGATAGCAACTTGATCTGGAGCTTCATGATCACTATCATTAGTATCCTCTTCAACTGTCGTAGGTTCCACAGAAACATCTTTCTGTGTTGCACTACTCTCCGGTTGAAGTGAGGGTTCGACAACCTCATCAAGTTCTATCTTCCTCCCACTCAATTCTTTCGAGAGATACTCCTTCTCGAGAAAGGACCCATTCTTAGCGACAAACATTTTTGTCCTTGGATCTGAGATAGAAGGTATACCCAACCGTTACCAGTGGGTATTCCATGAAGATGTATTTGTCCGCTTTGGGTTCGAGCTTTTCCTGGCTGAAGCCATAAGCATCGCAGCCCCAAACATTTAAGAAAACGACAACTTTGGTTTCTTGCCAAACCATACGACGTCGTCTCAACGGACTTAGATGGTGCCCTATATAAAGTGAATGCAGCTGTCTCTAATGCATAACCTCAAAATAATAGCGGTAGATCGGTAAGACACACCATAGATCGCACCATATCTCATAAGGTTCGATTACGATGTCCGGACACACCATTACACTGTGGTGTTCCAGGGGACTTCAACTGCGAAACAATTCCACAATGTCTTAAGTGATTGCCAAACTCATAATTCAGATAATATCCCCTTGATCAGATCATAGGAACATGATCTTCTTGTTATGATGATTCTTAATCTTCACTCTGAAATTTTTTGAACCTTTCAAACGTTTCAGACTTTTGCTTCATTAAGTAAATATACCATATCTACTCAAATCGTCAGTGAAGATGAGAAAATAACGATATCCACCACACGCCTTAATTCTCATTGGATCACATACATCAGCATGTATGATTTCCAATAAGTCACTTACCCGTTTCATTGTACCTGAAAATGAGATCTCAGTCATCCTGCCCATGAGGCATGGCTCGCATGTGTCAAGCGATTCAAAATCAAGTGACTCCAAACGTCCATCAGCATGGAGTTTCTTCATGCATTTTATGCCAAAATGACCTAAGCGGCAGTGCCACAAGAAAGTGGTACTATCATTATTAACTCTACATCTTTTGGCATTAATATTATCATTATGTGTATTACCATGATCGAGATTCAACGAACCATTGGGTGCATGACCATAAAGGTATTATTCATGTAAACAGAATAACCATTATTCTCTAACTTAAATGAATAACCGTATTGCGATGAACATGATCTAATCATTTTCATGCTCAACGTAGACACCTGATAACATTTATCTAGGTTCAACACTAATCTCGAAAATAGAGGAAGTGTGCGATGGTGATCTCATCAACCTTGGAAACACTTCCAACACACATCGTCACCTCTCCCTTAGCTAGTCTCCGTTCAGTCCGTAGCTTTTGCGTCAAGTCACTAATAATAGCAACGGAACCGGTATCCAATACCCAGGTGCTACAAGGAGTACTACTAAGGTACACATCAATAACACGTATATCAAATATACTTTGTTGAAGTTGCCAGCTATCATATCTACCATGTATTTGGGGTGGTTCCGCTACCATGTGACCGTTCCCCTTACAATAGAAGCACTTAGTCTCGAGGTTTGGGTTCAACCATGGGTTCCTTCATCAGAGCGACAACAGGTTTGCCATTCATGAAGTTTCCCTTCTAGCCCTTACCCTTTTGAAACCAGTGGTCTTGTTAAACCATCAACACTTGATGCTCCTTCTTGATCTCTACTTTTGCGGTACTAAGAACCGCTGACAGCACCGGGATTATCACCATCCTTTGCATGTCATAGTTCATCACGAAGTTCTAGTAGCTTGGTGATAGTGTCTAGAGAATTCCGTCAACCACTATCTCACCTGGAAGATTAACTCCCACTTGGTTCAAGTGATTTCAGCACCCAGACATTCTGAGCACATGCTCATTAGTTGAGCCATTCTCCTCCATCTTTTTGGCAAAAGAACTTGTCAGAGGTCTCATACCTTTCAACACGGGCATGAGCCTGAAATCCCAATTTCAGCTCTTAGAACATCTCATATGTTCTATGGCGTTCAAAACGTCATTGGAATCCCGATTCTAAGCCGTAAAGTATGGTGCACTAAACTATCAAGTAGTCATCAGGACGTCTCTGTCAGGTGTTCACAACATCCACAGACAACGTTGTAGGGGTTTGCACATCGAGCGGTGCATCAAAGACGTAAGCTTTCTGTGCAGCAGTGAGGAC
Source organism: Secale cereale (assembly GCA_902687465.1). Lineage (NCBI taxonomy): Eukaryota > Viridiplantae > Streptophyta > Magnoliopsida > Poales > Poaceae > Secale > Secale cereale. The sequence goes on along the minus strand of LR738710.1, from coordinate 470,770,798 downwards.
ACTCCTCGGACTACGGACCCAGTCCGCATCATTGCTTACAATATCTTTCAACTTAGTCTTTCTCTAGGATCGTATTAAACAGGGAGCTACAACGTAGTTATTGGTCTACTACATAATTTGCAAAGCCAACTTAGACTATTGTTCATGACAAGTGAGTTTTAACTAATCAAATTACTTATAACTCCCACTCAAATTGACATCCCTCTGGTCATCCGAGCGTGACATGATCCAAATCCACCAACCCAAGTCCGATCATCACGTGAGATGAGGTGGTGTCAATGGTGAACATCTTCATGTTGATCATATCTACTATATGACTCATGCTCGACCTTTCGGTCTTCCGTGTTCCGAGGCCATGTCTGTACATGCTAGGCTCGTCAAGTCTAACCCGAGCGTTCTGCATGTGCAAAACTGGCTTGCACTCGTTGTATGCGAACGTAGAGTCTATCACACCCGATCATCACGTGGTGCTTCGAAACGACGAACCTTCGCAACGGCGCACACTCGGGGGGAACACAATTTTATCTTGAAATTTTAGTGAGGGATCATCTTATAATGCTACCGTCGTCCTAAGCAAAATAAGATGCATAAAAGGATTAACATCACATGCAAATCATAAGTGACATGATATGGCCATCAACTCGTGCTCTTGATCTCCATCTCCAAAGCACCGGCATGATCTCCATCGTCACCGGCGTAACACCGTGATCCCCATCATCATGATCTCCATCATCGTGTCGCCATCGGGGTTGTCGCGCGCCCACCATGCTCTTACTACTATTGCTACCGTTTAGCGATAAAGTAAAGCATTACATAGCGCTTAATGATTGACACGCAGGTCATACAAAAATTAAAGACAACCCTATGGCTCCTGCCGGTTGCCGTATACATCGACATGCAAGTCGATATTAACTATTACAATATGATCATCTCATACATAAAATATATCTCATCATGTCTTTGGCCATATCATATCACATACATACCCTGCAAAAACAAGTTAGACGTCCTCTAATTTGTTGTTGCATGTTTTACGTGGCTGCTATGGGTATCTAGCAAGAACGCTTCTTACCTACGCAAAGCCACAACGGTGATATTTAAGTTGCTATTTAACCTTCTACAAGGACCGCCTTTGTCGAATCCGATTCAACTAAGATAGGAGAGACAGACACCCGCCAGCCATCTTATGCAACAAAAGTCGCATGTCTGTCGATGGAACCGGTCTCATGTACGTGGACATGTAAAGTTGGTCCGGGCCGCTTCATCCCATAATGCCGCTGAATCAAGAAAGACCAAGGAGGGAAGCAATCTAAACATCAACGCCCACAAACCCCTTTGTGTTCTACTCGTGAAAACATCTACGCAAGATCCTAGCTCATGATGCCACTGATGGGGAACGTTGCATGGGAAACAAAAAATTTCCTACGCTCACCAAGATCAATCTAGGAGATGCATCTACGAGGGAAGAGTCGGATCCACATACCCTTGTAGATCGCGATGCGGAAGCGTTGCAAGAACGCGGATGAAGGAGTCGTACTCGCTGCGATTCAGATCGCGGTTGATTCCGATCTAAGCGCCGAACAACGGCGCCTCCGCGTTCAACACACGTGCAGCCCGGTGACGTCTCCCACGCCTTGATCCAGCAAGGAGAGAGGGAGAGGTTGGGGAAGACTCCATCCAACAGCAGCACGACGGCGTGGTGGTAGTGGAGGAGCGCGGGACTCCAGCAGGGCTTCGCCAAGCGCTGCAAGAGACGAGGAGGGAGAGGGGTAGGGCTGCGCCAAGAGGGAGACGTTCTCATGTGTCTAGCAGCCCCAAAACCTCACATATATATAGGGGGAAGGGGGGGCTGCGCCCCCTTTAGGGTTTCCCACCCCTAGGGGTGCGGCAGCCCCCAAAAAACCCATCTAGGGTGCGGCCAAGGGGGGGGGAGAGAGAGGGGGCGCCCTAGGGTGGGCCTTAAGGCCCATCTGGACCTAGGGTTTGCCCCCCTCCACTCTCCATGCGCCTAGGGACTTGGTGGGGGGCGCACCAGCCCCCTTGGGGCTGGTCCCCTCCCACACTTAGCCCACGCAGCCTTCTGGGGCTGGTGGCCCCACCTGGTGGACCCCCAGGACCCTCCCGGTGGTCCCGGTACATTACCGATATCGCCCGAAACTTTTCCGGTGAACAAAACAGGACTTCCCATATATGAATCTTTACCTCCGGACCATTCCGGAACTCCTCGTGACGTCCGGGATCTCATCCGGGACTCCGAACAACATTCGGTAACCGCGTACATACTTTCCCTATAACCCTAGCGTCATCGAACCTTAAGTGTGTAGACCCTACGGGCTCGGGAACCATGTAGTCATGACCGAGACAACTCTCCGGCCAATAACCAACAGCGGGATCTGGATACCCATGTTGGCTCCCACATGTTCCACGATGATCTCATCGGATGAACCACGATGTCAAGGATTCAATTAATCCCGTATACGATTCCCTTTGTCTATCGGTATAGCACTTGCCCGAGATTCGATCGTCGGTATACCGATACCTTGCTCAATCTCGTTACCGGCAAGCCTCTTTACTCGTTCCGTAACACATCATCCCGTGATCAACTCCTTGATCACATATTGTGCACATTATGATGATGTCCTACCGAGTGGGCCCAGAGATACCTCTCCGTCATACGGAGTGACAAATCCCAGTCTCGATTCGTGCCAACCCAACGGACACTTTCGGAGATACCTGTAGTGCACCTTTATAGCCACCCAGTTACGTTGTGACGTTTGGTACACCCAAAGCATTCCTACGGTATCCGGGAGTTGCACAATCTCATGGTCTAAGGAAAAGATACTTGACATATAGAAAAGCTTTAGCATACGAACTACACGATCTGTGCTAGGCTTAGGATTGGGTCTTGTCCATCACATCATTCTCCTAATGATGTGATCCCGTTATCAACGACATCCAATGTCCATGGTTAGGAAACCGTAACCATCTATTGATCAACGAGCTAGTCGTCTAGAGGCTTACTAGGGACATGGTGTTTGTCTATGTATCCACACATGTATCTGAGTTTCCTTTCAATACAATTCTAGCATGGATAATAAACGATTATCGTGAACAAGGAAATATAATAATAACCAATTTATTATTGCCTCTAGGGCATATTTCCAACAGTGCAAGTGTTTGAGGATATAACTAATGCAACAAAAACTGGGTATTGGAAAGTATGATCAAAGTATGAACTTGCCTTGCTGACGTTCGTTGAAACCTAAAGACTCGTAGTAGCACGCTTCGCACTTCGGAAATTCTATCGGAGTCAAACAATAGCACATATAAGCAATCATGCAATAGAACCGAAGAACGGAACTCGAAAGACCTCGAAAACAAACGAATCACTCTTGTAGCAGCTAACAATTTCTAACAGTACCAAAATTGAGTAAATTTGGCCTTATCAGAAAGTTTAGGTCAAGAGCTTCGATTTGCAAAAAGAATCAACTCAAACAGAGTTACGAAACTCAAACTACGATCAAAAGAACTTCGAAATCAAATCTGCTTGAAACCAAGTTTTAAAATTTTCAAAATCTTGTTAAAGTTGATTAAATAGAAAGAGGGGCTCGAGTCGAAGATTTTGGCGTTGGTTTCATCTAATTCCGACAAACGAGTAAAAAGTTATGAGGGTTTGAAGATAAGGGACTGATGTGTAAAAACATTCATCACGGAAAGGTCCTTGGCCGAAAATAAACAAAAAAAGAAGATACTAACTTGCGAACGTTCGTTTTCTGAACCTAAACAGCGAGCGTTCGCTAGATAATAAAACCGAAAAAACAGATCTGGGTTTTTCTATAAAAAATTGATCTAGGGTTTACAAAAAAACAAAAAAACGGCGGTTTACCTCGCGGATCAGGTTCGATCCGCGGGTCGGGCGACGGGCGGCGGATCGGGCGACGGCGGCGGCGGCTCCGGCGCGGCGGGGCGGACGGCGGCGGCGCCGGCGTGGCGGCGGCACGGGCGAGCGGCGTGGGCGGCGGCGGCGTGGGTGCGGGCTGGCGGCGGCGGCGCGGGTTTCGAGGTCTGGCGGCTAGGGTTTCGGGCGGCGGCGACTTGGGCCTCCTGGCCTCGCGCGGCGGCTTATAAAGCTTGAGCGGACAGAGTCCGGCTCGGGCACGGCCCCTAGGTTGGTTCATATTTTTTTAAAGGATAGAGTAAAACAATTAAAAGAAATATTAAACGGAGTCCAAAAATTCCGAAATAAATTTTCACCGTCCTCTAATAATATTTAGAACAAAGTGAACATTTTTCGCGGACCTAAATAAATTATTAAAAAATGCAATTTGTTTCCTAATTTAATTAAAATAACTCCGTATAAACTCCAAATAAAAATCAATAAAATATTTATTTGATTTTTAACATTTTTCCTCCAATATTTATTTTATTTTGGAGAAGTCATATTATCTCCTCTCATATATTTTGGTGCTGAAATATTTTCGGAGAGAACTAAATCCAAATGATCCTCTTTTCAATATTTGAGAAAATTCAAATATGAAAATAATGAAATCCCCAACTCTCTCTATGGGTCTTTGAGTTGCTTAGAATATTTAGGATCGAAACCAAAATGCGAATAAAATATGGCATGCATATGATGATCTATGTATAACATTCCAAATTGAAAATTTGGGATGTTACAAACCTACCCCCCTTAAGATGAATCTCGCCCTCGAGATTCGGATTGGCTAGAAAATAGGTGTGGGTGGTCCAGGCGTAGATCATCCTCTCGTTCTCAGGTGGCTTCGTCTTCTGTGTGATGGCTCCACTGTACTTTTCAGAACTTGACGACTTTGTTGCGGGTAACTCTGTCGGCAAACTCGAGAATCTTAACAGGCTTCTCCTCGTAGGTCAGGTCGCTCTCTAACTGGATTACTTCCAGGGGCACTGTATCACGTAACGGAATCTCGGCCATCTCTGTGTGACACTTCTTCAACTGTGATACGTGAAACACATCATGAACTATGGACAAAGTCTCGGGCAACTCTAGCTGATAAGCTACTTCTCCTTTGCGCTCCAAGACCTTGTACGGTCCCACAAATCTTGGTGCCAATTTACCCTTAACTCTGAAACTCTTAACTCCTCGAAGCGGAGATACTCAAAGATACGCTCTATCTCCAACTTCGTAGGTCAGTTCCTTGCGCTTCGCATCTGCATAAGTCGTCTGCCTAGACTGGGCTACCTTAAGTCTGTCGCGGATCATCTTGACCTTTTCTTTCGACTCTTTGATTAAATCGGGTCCAAATAACTGACGGTCTCCAACTTCATCCCACATCAACGGTGTTCTGCATCTTCTTTCATACAAAGCCTCGAAAGGGGCCATTTGCAAACTGGTTTGATAAGTGTTGTTGTAAGCAAACTCTGCGTACGGCAAATTATCATCCCAGTTGGATCCATAATCGAGCGCACAAGCTCTCAGCATGTCCTCCAGATTCTGATTGACTCTCTTGGTCTGTCCGTCTGTCTGTGGATGGAAGGTTGTACTGAATTCTAGCCTAGTACCTAAAGTCTCGTGCAATTGCTTCCAAAACTTTGAGGTGAATTATGTTCCTCTATCTCATACAATGGTCATCGGAACATCAATGCAGACATACGATCCTGGTCATGTATATCTTGGCCAGCTTAGCACTCGTGTAAGTGGTCTTCACGGGGATAAAGTGAGCTACTTTCGTCAAACGATCAACTATCACTCAGATAGAATCATACTCTCAATGTGTTCTGGGTAGTCCCGTGATGAAATCCATTCCAAATTTATCCCACTTCCATTCGGGTATAGGTAACGGCTATAATAACCCTGCTGGTTTCTGATGTTCAGCCTTGACTCTCTGACAAACGCACACACTGCTACATACTCGGCAATGTCCTTCTTCATTCCGGTCCACGAGAAATTCTGCTTCAAATCCAAATACATCTTAGTGTTGCCTGGGTGAATGGAATACGGGGAGTCATGTGCCTCCCAGAGGATCAACTTCCTAATCTCGGGGTCGTTGGGCACATAGATATGCTTTTCAAACCAAAGTCTCTCATATTAATCCTCACGAAATCCTTCTGCCTTTCCTTCGGCCATTCTCTCCTTTATTTCTGCAATCTCTTTGTCCACCTTCTAGACTTATCAAATCCTTCCCAATAATGTGGACTGAATTTCGTATGTGGCAACATAACCTCTAGGGACTATTTCTATCTGCAAAACCCTAAGATCATTGACTAACTCCTGGGGTAAACCTCCAGAAATGATGGTGTTAACATAACTCTTGCGGCTTAGAGCATCTGCCACGACATTGGCTTTTCTAGGATCGTAATGCAACCTCATGTTGTAATCCTTTATAAGCTCAAGCCATCTCCTTTGCCTGAGATTCAACTCCATCTGTGTGAAGATATACTTCAAACTCTTATGATCCGTGTATACATCACAATGGTTTCCGATAAGGAAATGTCTCCAGGTTTTGAGTGCGTGCACCGCGGCTGCTAACTCCAAATCATGCGTAGCATAATTCAACTCATGTGGTCGAAGTTGGCGTGAAGCGTATGACACAACTTTTCCGTCTTGCATGAGAACACCACCAAGTCCTTAACGAGAAGCATCACAATATACTTGGAAATCTTTGCCTATATCCGGAAGAATCAACACTAGGGTTGTATCCAAACGTTTCTTCAACTCCTAAAAACTGGCCTCACACGCTTTGGTCCACTTATACTTAGTATCCTTCTTCAACAGATCTGTCATGGGTTCCGCAATCTTCGAGAAATTCTCGATAAATCTTTGGTAATATCCCGCGAGTCCAAGAAAACTGTGAATTTTGCCATCTGAGGTGGGTGCCTTCCATTCTGTGACTGCCTCAACCTTGGCGGGGTCTACGGATATACCATCTCCAGATATGACATGTCCAAGGAATCCAACTTCCTTCAACCAAAACTCACACTTACTGAACTTGGCGTATAACTGATGTTCTCGGAGCTTCTCGAGAACTAAACGCAAGTGTTCCTTGTGGTCCTCTTCATTTTTGGAATATATCAATATGTCATCAATGAATACTACCACAAACTTATCCAAGAATTCCATGAATACCTTGTTCATCATACTCATGAAATAGGCAGGAGCGTTAGTCAAACCAAATGACATAACTGTATACTCATAAAGCCCATACCTTGTGGTAAAAGTTGTCTTGGGTATATCCTGTTCTCGGATCTTCAGCTGATGATATCCTGATCGCAAATCGATCTTAGAGAATACCTTGGCTCCTTGCAGCTGGTCAAACAGATCGTTGATCATCGGTAGTGGGTACTTATTCTTGATTATAACCTCATTCAGTGCATGATAGTCAACAACCATCCTTAATGATCTATCCTTCTTCTTGACTAAGAGCACTGGGGCTCCCCACAGCGATGAACTTGGTCGTATGTAACCCTTATCCATTAACTCCTTGATTTGCTTCTTGATCTCCTCCATATCATTAGCGGGCATCCGGTATGGTCTCTTAGATATTGGTCCGGTGCCGGGTAATAGCTCAATTAAGAACTCTATGTCTCTATCTGGTGGCATGCCGGGTAACTCCTCCGGGAATACATCAAGGTAATCCTTCACGACTGGCACTTCTTCCTGAACAACTCCCATGAGTGCATTCACATGCGCTTTCCTGGGTGAGTGTCTAGACACATACTTGATCCTCTTTCCTTCCAGGGTGGTGAGAAGAATTGATCTGTTGTGGCAATCGATGTTTCCTCCAAACTTGGCTAGCCAATCCATTTCTATGATCACATCCAAACCTTCGAATTCCAAAAGAATGAGGTCCGTGGGAAATACATGTCTTCCAATGGTCAATGGCACTTGATAGCATCCATGGCTTGCCATAATACTGCTCCAGGGGAACTTACTAACATGGGTGTCTTAAGGGCTACGGTGGGCAACTGATACTTTTCCACAAAACCCCTTGATATGTATGAATGTGATGCACCAGTGTCAAAAAGAACAAGGGCAGTAAATGCATTAATCAAAAACTTACCGACTGCTGCATCGGGCTGCTCGTCAATCTCCTCCACATGGACATGGTTCACTTGTCTGGTGAATGGGTTGGGCTTCTTTCCTGAGCTTCCATTGCCATTTCCATTCTTTGACTCGGGGCACTCGGTAGCGTAGTGTCCGGTCTTCCCACACTTGAAACAAGTAATGTGACTCAGATCCTTCTTGGCGGGCGTTGAGGGAGTCGAACGATTCCAATTTTGCTTCCTCCCTTCCCATTGCCATTCTTGGCACCACTGTGGTTGTGTGCATTCCCTCCATTATTAGAATGGCCCCCATGGTTATGGGTGGGATAGTTGTGTCCTCCTGAGTATGGGGTATAGCGAGGCTTCTGCTGGGCTCCAGAGTTAAACTTCCTAGCTCCATACTTCCTCTTGCGGTTGTCAATCTGTTGCTGCTTTCCCTCCAGCATAATAGCTTTGTCCACTAGCTCCTGCTAGTTGTCGTAGGTTGCTAGCATCATCTGCATACTCATCTCATCGTTGAGTCCTTCTAGAAACTTCTCCTGCTTCGTGGCGTCAGTGGACACATCATCTGGCGTGTAGCGAGCTAACTGCCTAAAGTCATGCATGTACTGCCTCATAGTACGGTTTCCTTGGCGCAAGTTGCAAAACTCACGCTTCTTCAGGCTCATGGCACCTGCTGAGACATGTGTCGTGTGAAAAGCTTGCTGAAACTGAACTCAAGTGATTGCAGCAAGTGGGTAGGTGGCGGTGTAGTTCTCCCACCAAGCGGCTGCTGGTCCCTCAAGCTGATGTGCAGCAAAACGCACTCTCTCTGCATCAGTGCATCATGCAGTTGCTAGCTCTCTGTCTATCTTATGGAGCCAGTCATATGCAACTATAGGCTCGGTGCTACTAGAGAACACAGGCGGTTGTAACCTTAAGAACCGGGTCAAGTTGTCATGGGGAGGTGGAGGAGGGTTGTTGTTGTTATTGTTCTGGTTCTAGACAAGAAGTTGCATCAAAGTGTTCTGCTGCTGGATCAATTGGGTGAGCTCAGGGGGAAACTCAAATCCGGGCTCACGTCTCGGAGGCATCTGAGGTTTTAGAGGGGAGAGATTAGAATAGAATGAGGTCTAGGGGAAATCACTACCCATATGCACATGAGACAAACAATTTCATATCATATCACTCAATTTCAAACAAGAGCAAACAAGATCCTACTACAAAGCTAGCGAACGACTCTAACTAATCGGATTTATACTAATGGTTACAGGGTGGTAATCTAATCACTGTCATCTGAAGACTCCATGATATCTGCTCCAGCTTCGTCTTCATAGTCACTTTCATCATTGTCGGTGTCGTCTATCAGAACGTAGTTCTCCATGGTAATTCCTATCTCCGGTTCTGGCTTCACTGTGCCAGTTCCAACCTTCTTCTTCAGCGCTTCATTCTGCTCCAATAGTACATCGATTTCTTCTTCATATCCATCATGTACTGTCTTGAGTTCTTCTTCTAGTTCTGCATTCCGGGTTATCACCATGTTGGTCTTCTGCATAAGTGCGCACATCTGATTCTCGTAGCATCGAATGTGTTGGTCAATCTCCTGGATATATGCTGCAATAGATCCATCCTTCCTAGTGCGTAGCATCTCCCATTGCTGGTCTCGACGTCCACAAATCTGGTATATGGTGTCTTCAAGATCCTTGTTGTAGACTTCGCATATGCGTCCAAAGGTGATGTGGGCTGCCATACTCTTTCCCAAGTTCCATGTCGACGCGTCAAATTCTAACTCCAGTGGCTCCGTGAATGCTGCAATAGTCCTCCCAGGTACACTAACTTTGATCTTCCAGCATTCCTCTTCCGGCGATGTTGCGTAGAGATTCTCCAGTGATACTTGGTATTCCAATGTGCAAGTATCTTGTGACTTCCTTCAAGTGCTTTCCGAATGGGGTGTCATCGTCTGGCTGAGTGAACTTGCTTACTGGGTCTGACATCTATAGAGAAGAAGTAGAGAAAATTATAATGAGTAGAGAAGAAGTAGAATGAATAGAGAAGAACATCCTATGGCTTATCCTAGTGGTCGCGTCCTATAGTCAACGTGTGCTCTCATAGCATCTTGTAGCGACCACGGTTCCAATGAACCGAAGTCTCTGTGCTCAGTGTCATCCCTGGATCAGTATGCTGACACACACAGTGCTCGAGGATTTATAACAGAGGTTCAATCACACTTAATTACATCGAAACCCCTCGAAGAGGCAACATCCATTACACGATAATGACTGAAGGCGATCTAGATAAAAATAAACTGCGGAAGCTATGAAGAGTAATTGAGTCCATCCAACTCCACGACAAACATTGAGAGGTGGGGCATGTACGTCAGCGGTCGGAGTTGCCAGTCAGCACGTTGACTGGGTCAACCCAGTCAACGGGGCCTGCGGGGCCAGCTGGTAGTGACCCAGGGGTGGCCCCAGGTGTGCCACGTCGGCGGCGGCCGGCGTCTCGCTGTCGTCGATGCCTAAACGTGGTGGAGCCACTCGGGCCGCGTCAGAATCACGAGTTAAGGCGCCGTTCGGCGCGTGGCTGGGTCCGTTCGAACGGCCACTCGATGCCGCGTCATTTGGTGGTGGTGGCACGGCCGGGCTTGGCCGGATTTGGTGCCGGCGATGAGCGAAGGCAGCGGCGCATATGGGAGCTCGAGGAAAACCAGGCTACAACGAGCTAGCAAGCAAAAATGAGAGGCTGGGGAGGATCTACGGGGCGCGGTGAGTGCAACCGGCACTGGCCCGTGGCCATTTGGTCACCGGAGATTCGCCGGCGACGAGCTCCGTGGCGCTGCGTTCAGGCGTCTCGGCGGCAGCTAGCTAGAGCGCGCGAGAGAGAAAACAAGGAGGAACAGGAGGTAGAGGAGCTCACCGAGCGGCACATGAAGGCTGGTGAATGGGTTAGTAGCAGCAGCGGTTGCCGGAGACGACAGAGTTCGCCGGCGATAGAGGAGAAAGGGGGCGACTCGATCCGCTCCCCGCAATGGCTCCCGGCTCGCACTCACGGATGGGGACGGGGTACACAACGATGGCGAAGATGATGCGCACGATGGCGAGGCGAACGAGGCTCGGTGGCCGCGAGGACGGGCGAGGCACGACGGCGACCGCGTAGGCCTCCTCTCCAAAACGAAGGAGAGGGAGAGGGAGAAGGGGAGAGTGGAAGAGGGAGATCCAGGGGGAAGAGGCGGATCTGGGGGCGAGGAGGCGAGGGGGCGCGCCTGCCTTATCCCCTCGCTCGACGCCGGCGAGGTGGTCCGACGGGGCGTCGCCCCTGTTGCGACCCCGGTCGGGGGAACAGGGTGGGGGGACGGTGACCGTGCGATCGGTAGGCTGGGCCAGTCTGTCCGGGTGGGCTGCCTGGCCTTTTGGGCCAGGTGGCCCGAGGGGGTCCTTTTCTTTTCTTATTTTTTATTGCATTTTCTTTTAATCTTTTATGTTTTCTAATTTCTTTTTAAAACTAACATCCTTACAAATATTCAAAACTTGAACCTAAATTATTATTAATATTTAGGCTACTGCCACAATTAGCTCGGTAGTGAAATAAATTAGTTTAGTATTTTTTATAATGTAAATAGTGTTTAAACAATTGTTTTTACCACTATTTTCATTAGTTTAGGGCATCTAAGCACTTGCAACAAGTGTTGGTTCACCACCAATATTAACAAGTGATTATTTGTCACGTGATGAACATTTTTGTTTTCATGTTTGAGCAATTTTGAATTTCACTTAACATTAGAGTTTGAATTTGACTGGAATTTGAAATGAGATATTGATCAAAGTGATTAAGCAATGTTTTAGCAAAATGATTAACTTAACACCAAGGGTTACTGTAGCATCATTACACCAGGGTGTTACAATATGCCACCGCTATCCGACAACAAGGAGCGACGCCGGTTCCGTCCATGGGTACCCTATCGACATACTCCGTAGACGGTGAGGAATCCGAGATCCCCATTACGATAAGTATATGAGTCTGCTTTCTGTCTAAATAAATCTTTTGTGAACTGAACATAATGTTGCACATACTGCACTTTGACTGGAATAATTGCTTGAGATAATTAGTTATCATCAATTTGTCTACTTTGTTAAATTTAATGTGTTTGTTCAAAGTCTACCAAAACACCTTGGAGATGTGATTTGCTATTACAGGTTGACATGATGGATGAGTAGTCTGCTCATGATGAAGACCCTTAACTATGATGTCATCTACTCTCATTTGGTAATACTCTATTCTTAATTGCGGACACTTCCTTTGTAATACAACTAATGGGGACATAAAACACATGATGTATTGCATTGAGGTAGGAAGGTGTACCCATATGTCTGCAGTTTGCTCTAAGTACACTCTTCCTTTACCCATGTTGTGATGTTTAGGTCCTTCCACTTATCAGATTTTAGTTCCATGTGAAGCGATGCAAATTGGAATACATTTTCTAGTCCTTCCAGTTGTTGCATGAATTAATGACAAAGCATTAGCATCACAAGCGAAAAACAAACTAAATCACCTTATCAAAAGATGACGAAGTGGGGCTAATAACTAACCATAGGAATGAGGTCTTCGCGATTAACTCATGTGCCTCATGAGTGTTGCTATTTACCCGTTGACTGTTTTCGTAGTTAATAACGGCATGGACAATTGCAACTTACTATTAGTTTCTAGAAAGCTTGTAATATTGTTTAGTCTGGCTTGTAAAATTGTATAATTTCCCAAACAACGTCAATTTTCCAGAAAGCTCATTGTTAGATGCATTGGATATTGTAACCAGTGCAACATATGCGCGAAATGGCTCTTAAGGCCCTTTTCTTCTTCTATTTAGATAACAGAGGTCCTTGTCTTCTTGGATTCACCCTTGTTTCATTCATAAACCTGTTATTGCCTTTTTAGTGTGCTGAAAATCATGGATTTATTGTTCGGATCATTTGAACGCTCTGTCTTGTTTTGGTTACCACTATATTTTCCTGAGAGTCATTATTATGTCCTTTTTAGATGTTCTACGAGCAGTCTTGCCTGGGAAGAAAATGTACATCATGGGCAACTTGAGAGTGGAGAAGAAAAACCCAGTCTAGGTATTTCACTTCCTTGACCAAAACCCTCCAAAAACTATCAAAAGGAGAATGACTGTGCCCTTAATAGATTCATTTACATCCTAGGTCTCACTATGTCCTGAATAGATTCATTTACATGCCAAGTCAATACAGATTCATCCATAGAGCCTGAATGTTAATTATATGCATTCAGTCATACAGATTCAAATACTATATTGTTAGAACAAATGAGTTGGTTTCATATTCTTCGACTGGATCTTTCTTCCCCTCTCTCTTTGATTGGGTTGCAAATAGATCATACATTGTTTTATTCATTAAGTAATTCAGACATACAGATTTGAATACTATACTATTAAAATAATATGATGGAGGGCTCCAGTTTGATGCATCGTTAAAATTCATGTTGAAGTCACAAGAGGTAGATCTATTATGGTTTGTACATAAATGATGCATTGATCAACACACTATTGTAAATATGCAAATTTGACAATGAAGACCATTGTTATAAAGATGCAAATTTGACATGGGTTAGGGAAGCAATGAAGTACACACATATTTGTTAAATAGAATTTCCCTTGGCGCAGGCAGGTGCGTTGGCTGAGGAGTTCATTAACACCGACGTTGTCGACCGTGGAAGGCGGTGATGGCCAACGTTGGCTAGACAGCGATGGCGCAACAATGGCTTGGCGGCGCTGCCGTCTCACTACAGTGTCTGTCTAAACGATGACATCGAAGAAAAGTCTGAACGGCGACATTGAAGAAAGACATCGAGATTAACTAGGATGGAACTGGACACATATTGGCGGGAATCTCATCGACGCGAGCGTTGTCCGCTGCGCATGGCGGCGGTGACGCAGGACAAGCTGGGTGGCTGGGACGTACTTCTGTGTGGGCAAAGGAAGGAAGATCGAGCTGATTCCTCATAAGTTTAGCCATTTGTTGTGAGACAGACGTACTAATTGCCGTTAATTCTGGGTAAGTTTCTGTAGTTGGTTGGCTTGATCTTTTTCTTTTTTGCGGGGGAGTGGAACTGTTCTATCGATGGTAGAGTTTGTGTCGCTATGGTAAATTGCTAAACGTACATAGGTGGGGGCTGCCTTATGTGGACAGTTAGATGCCTAATCTTGGGGTGGTAGTTTGTCTTGTTTTTCCCTATATCCGTTTATCTGGGTGGGCATAGTGAAGAATATGTTTGCTTGTTTAATAGTAGTAGAGATCAAGTCAACTATCAACCACATCATCTCGAAGGCTTTACTTGGCACAAAAACTAATTAAAACATAAAAAACACAATCATAATAGTATCATACTTGTTCTAACACTGACCAATAGAAAAAATAAGATGACTATTGGGTTGCCTCCCAACTAGCGCTATTGTTTTACGCCCCTAGCTAGGCGTAATGCATAGTTTCAAGTATTGTCATCCTTAGTTTTCATGTCATCTTTGATCAAGTCTTCCAAAACTTTCCTTATTAGGTATGCACTCTCATGTTCTTCTTTTCTAGTGGGGGGACTTAAACAATTGAAATGACTTTGTTCGGTAATTTTAACGTTCATTACTCCAAATTCTGGATCATCACCATAAATATCTTTATATAAAACATGTATTTCATCGTCAATAGGTTCCCTAGCCGTTTCCTCAAACCACTCAATACTAAATCCTTCATCAACCCCCTTAGTAATCCATTCCAATTTATCACAAGTATGATGGTACAAAGTATTAATAATTTCAGCATATGGAATTCTCCTCCGAGGATTCTCATTATAAGCAAAATAATCATGAGATTCCAAACTATGTATGGTGTCGTTATCATGGAGAATTTCTTCTATTCGAGGATGCTCAAAACTTATCCTATAAAAAGCAAAGATATCCCTAGCTTCTCAGATTATATAGTCAAATTTACGCATGAGGATAATAGTGGCAATCTTTTTAATTTTAGGATCATGGATGTTGGGAAGTTCATAAAATATCTTTTGTAAGGTGACTATGCAAAAAAAATCTAACTTCACCACAAGCATGGCAATAACATCCACATAGAAATTTGTTTTATCAAGGATAGATACTTTAATTATTGGCATGACTCTCATGCAATTAAATAATTCATGAATAATATTACTCCCAATAATATTCCCTCTACCCACATGATATATCTTAGTTTTTAAATTTGGGGGAGCTTTTTTCCGCAGGATCAAGATGAAGATCAACAAATTTATGTTTCTCCTCAAGAGATTCACTAGCATTATCTTCACTAGCACTTTCAACAATAACTTTCTCACATGATAGCAGCTTCAAGCAAAAGCAAGCAAATGAGCAAAGCAAATATTTTTGTGATTTTTGTTTTTCATGAGAAGTAGGGGAGATGAAAACAAGAGGCAAAGGCAAATAAAAAGTAGAGCAAGTAGATGATAGTTTGTGTGAAGGTACTTGATAGGTTTTGATGATGTCTCCCCGGCAACGGCGCCAGAAATTCTTCCTGCTACTTGTGAGTTGTGATTGGACTTTCCCAGAAGTGGAGAGGAGATGCATCATGGTAGAGATTGATATTCCCCACAATGATAACCAACGTATCAATCTAGTAGGAGAATCACGCAAAGCCTCGTGAACAACACATGCACACACAAAAGCAAATACTTGCACTCAACACGAACAAGATGGTTATCAATCCTCTTGAACTCATTACTTGCAAGAATTAAATCTTGTATAGGTACGAGAGCTTTACTTCTTCTTTTCAAAGCCTAAGGTTTGAGCTTGTCCTCGGGTCAGATTCAGATCCTTTTCTCTCTTTTGAAATCCCATCAATATAGATGCTCGATTACCGAATTTAAATCCCAATTATGTTATGACCACTGAATAAACTTGGTTGACGAACATGGCTTATGCGCCGCTAATCTGGTGGCTTGTCGAGCATTTGACAAACTCGCACCATCTATTTCAAATGGGATTTATCCCGTGTACACAGGTAGATGGATAAATTGCAAAACAAAATAAAAAAACAAAATTGCATCAGGGTAATTTAGGTTTTTGTAAATATGATTAAAGTAGACCCAGGGCCATAGTTTTCACCAAAGACTTCTCTCTCGAACAAATAGCATACAGTGGGTGAACGAATTACTGTTCGGCAATTGATAGAAACGTGCATAGTTATGACGATATCTAAGGCAATGCTCATGCATATGGGCATCACATGTGAGACAAGTAGACCGACTCCTGCTTGCATCTACTACTACTACTCGACCAATCGACCGCCATCCAGCATGCATCTATGGTATTAAGTTCCTGAAAAATAAAGTAACGCCTTCAGCAAGATGTCATGGTGTAGACAAAGTAAACCCAATCAATATGAATAAACTCAGTCGTTTTACGCTTAATGGCAATAATACAAGTACGTGTCTTGTCCCCTACTTTCACTAGGATACAGAGCACCGCAAGATTGAACCCATTACAAAGCACCTCTCCTACTGAAGGTAAATCAATCTAGTTGTCCAAACCAAACATATAGATCGGAGAGAAATACAAAGATATAAAAACATGCATAATAAAGTTAAGAAAATACTCATTTACTTACCATGAATATTCAGATTATAAAACCACAATTCATCAGATCCCAACAAACACACCGCAAAAGAAGATTACATCAGATAGAACTCCAAGAACATCGAGGAGCACATGGTATTGAAGATCAAAGAGAGAGAAGAAGCCATCTAGCTACTAGCTATGGACCCATAGATCTGTGGTAAAGTACTCACGCCTCATTTGAAGGCAGCAAGGATGATGTGGAAGCCCTCTGTGATCGATTCCCCTCCGACAGAGTACCGGAAAAGGCCTCTAAACGGGATCGTGGAAGAACAGAAGCTTGCGGCTGCGGAAAAAGTGTTTCGGATGGCTCTATGTTGGTTTGGGAATATTTGAGAATTTATAGAAGCGAAACTAGGTCAAGAGGTGCTATAGGGGGCCCGCAAGCTCAGGAGGCGCGCCCCTTGAGCTTGTTGCTCATCGTGGCTCCCGAGACTTCTAGGGTCCCTTCTAGTCCAAAAAAAATTAACCCAAAGTTTTTTCTCTGTTTGGACTTGGTTTGATATTGATTTTTTGAAAAGCCAAAAAACAAGCAACAAACAACAGCTGGCACCGAGCACTAGGTTAAAAGGTTAGTCCCAAAAATGATATAAATATCATATAAATGCATATAAAACATCCAGGATTGAAATATAATAGTATGGAAAAATCAATAATTATAGATACGTTGGAGACGTAACAAACCCCTGCCTGACGTGCCAACTAATGTACACAAACCCATCAGTACCCATGGTAAAGGAAATATACCCTAGAGGCAATAATAAAGTTATTATTTGTATTTCCTTATATCATGTTAAATGTCTATTATTCATGCTAGAATTTTATTAACAAGAAACTTAGTACATGTGTGAATACATAGACAAAACAGAGTGTCCCTAGTATGCCTCTACTAGACTAGCTCCTTGATCAAAGATGGTTATGTTTCCTAGCCATACACATAAGTTGTCATTTGATCAACGGGATCACATCATTAGGAGAATGATGTGATGGACAAGACCCATCCGTTACCTTAGCAACTTGATCGTTTAGTTTTACTGCTATTGATTTCTTCATGACTTATACATGTTCCTATATGAGATTATGCAACTCCCGAATACCGGAGGAACACCTTGTGTGCTATCAAACGTCACAACGTAACTGGGTGATTATAAAGATGCTCTACAGGTGTCTCCGAAGGTGTTTATGGTGTTGGCATAGATCGAGAATAGGATTTGTCACTCCGAGTGTCGGAGAGGTATCTCTGGGCCATCTCGGTAATACACATCATAATAAGCCTTGCAAGCAAACGACTAATGAGTTAGTCATGAGATGGTGTATTATGGAACGAGTAAAGAGACTTGCCGGTAACGAGATTGAACTAGGTATGATG
Source organism: Secale cereale (assembly GCA_902687465.1). NCBI lineage: Eukaryota > Viridiplantae > Streptophyta > Magnoliopsida > Poales > Poaceae > Secale > Secale cereale. Next base: position 470,752,772 of record LR738710.1, on the reverse strand, counting down.
ATACCGACGATCGAATCTCGGGCAAGTAACATATCGATGACAAAGGGAACAACGTATGTTGTTATGCGGTTTGACCGATAAAGATCTTTGTAGAATATGTAGGAACCAATATGAGCATCCAAGTTCCGCTATTGGTTATTGACCGGAGATGAGTCTCGATCATGTCTACATAGTTCTCGAACCCGTAGAGTCCGCACGCGTAAACGTTCTATGACAATTGGTATTATGAGTTTATGAGTTTTGATGTACCAAAGGTAGTTCGCAGTCCTAGATCAGATCACGGACATGGCGAGGAGTCTTGGAATGTCCGAGACATAAATATTGATACATTGCACGGCTATATTCGGACACCGGAAGTGTTCCGGGTGATTTCAGAGAAAACCAGAGTGCCGGAGGGGTTACCGGAACCCCCCGGGGGAGTATTGGGCCATAGTGGGCCTTGAGGGAAAGTGAGAGGCAGCCCATAGGGGCTGGCCGCACCCCCTCCCCAAGGAATCCAAGTTGGACTAGGATTGGGGGGAGGCGCCCCTCTCCTTCCTTCTCCCCTTCTCCTTCCTTTCCCACTCCTAGTAGGAATAGGAAAGAGGAGTCCTACTCCTACTAGGAGTAGGATTGCTCCTCTCCTTGGCGTGCCTAGGGCCGGCCGGCCTCCCCCCTTGCTCATTTATATATGGGAGCAGAGGCACCCTAGAACACACAAGCAACATTATTTTAGCCGTGTGCGGTGGACCCCTCAACAGAAACACACCTCGGTCATATCGTTGTAGTGCTTAGGTGAAGCCCTGCGTCGGTAACTTCATCATCTCCGTCACCACACCATCGTGCTGACGAAACTCTCCCATGAAGCTCAACTGGATCAAGAGCTTGTGGGATGTCATTGAGCTGAACGTGTGCTGAACGTGGAGGTGTCGTACGTTCGGTGCTTGGATCGGTTGGATCGCGAAGACATTCGACTACATCAACCGATTTACTAGACGCTTCCACTTTCGGTCTACGAGGGTACGTAGACACACTCTCCCCTCTCGTTGCTATGCTTCTAGTAGATAGATCTTGAGTGATCGTAGGATTTTTTTTGAAATACTACGTTCCCCAATAGTGGCATAAGAGCCAGGTCTATGCGTAGATGATATGCACGAGTAGAACACAATGAGTTGTGGGCGATAATAGTCATATTGCTTACTAGCATGTCATACTTTGATTCAGCGGTACTGTGACATGAAGCGGCCCGGACCGACATTACGCGTATGCTTACGCGAGACTGGTTTCACCGTTAGGAGCACTCGTTGCTTATAGGTGACCGGCGGGTGTCTGTCTCTCTCACTTTAGTTGAATCGAGTGTGGCTACGCCCGGTCCTTGTGAAGGTTACAACATCACATACTTGACAAATAATCGTTGTGGGTTTTTTATGCGTAGGTAAGAACGGTTCTTGCTAAGCCCGTAGCAGCCACGTAAAACTTGCAACAACAAAGTAGAGGACGTCTAACTTGTTTTTGCAGGGCATGTTGTGATGTGATATGGTCAAGACGTGATGAGTTATACGGTATTGTATGAGATGATTGTCGGTGTCAAAACCGGCAGATCTCGGGTAGGGGGCCCAAGCTGTGCGTCTGAAGATCAATGGTAACAGGAGATAGGGGACACGATGTTTACCCAGGTTCGGGCACTCTCGATTGAGGTAAAACCCTACTTCCTGCTATATTAGTATGGATGGATATGTGTACAAGAGTTGATCTACCACGAGATCGTAATGGCTAAACCCTAAGTCTAGCCAATGGGGATATTGTAATGATGATGATCCCTCTACAGACTAAACCCCTCGGCTTACATACACGCCTGAGGAGACCTAGGGTTACAAGGGTGACTTGGGGAGGAAGTAATTGACACATCCGGACTCAAAACCTGCCTTTCTACGTACATAGGAGTCGTGACCGAATACGGGGGAAGATCTTCTGCTTCTTCTTTATGCGGCCCACCAGTGTGGCCCAGCTTCATTGACCTAGATGTGCGAGGACCCCTAAATATAGGACTCCCTCAGTAGCCCCCGGACTTGCCTTCAAGGACAAGATTGTATCCGGCTTCATGTCTTCGGTCTTGCAAGGTGAGTCCTTCTGGATGATAGTTCAGCTTCTTTAAATATTATAACATGCCGGTTCCTCGCCACCGTCGCCTGGGCTTCCACGTGTCCAATGAATGCGAACCGTCTGGGCATCTTTTTGCAAATGCCCCCTCTGACTGTTCAAATAAAACGCCTATATAAGAGAATAGATCCAATCGCTTCTCCATATCATTCCACGCGGAAGAAAACCCTAGTGCCTGCAAAAAATCTTCAGATATGGCCAGTGTCCCGAGCTCCTCCTCTCACCCTCATGGCCCTAGTGCAGGAGATTGGAAAAGCTGCTCCATGTCCCATGCGCATCTGCGAACACTGCAATCGCATGGGTATCTCCCTCTGGATGATCTAGTCACCGTTCGGGCCGGACTAACGTCCGTTGACAACCAAGCCCTGGTAGAGAGCTTTCCCAACCCCTCCAATGGAGAGCGGGTATGTTTAGTCCCTTACCTTCTAAGAGGTGTGGGGTTCCCGGTCCATCCCTTTCTTAGGGGACTCTTGGAGTTTTACGGTCTCCAACTGCACAATCTTACTCCAGCGTCAATCCTGCACATTGCGGGTTTTGTCGCTTTATGCGAACTGTTTTTGGGCTGCGAGCCCCACTTTGAGCTATGGAGGAGGTACTTCTGCCTCATTCCTCGATCAGAGGAAGGATCCATATTTGAAGTTGAGAGCGCCAAAGTATGGCGTATAGCCGGGATAGGTTACCTGCCCGGTACTCCGAAGAAGGCATCCGATGAGTGGCCCTCGGAGTAGTTTTACAAGGAGGATGTCGCTTTGCCGGATCCAGTTCAGCAAGGACTTCCCCCGTATTCCAGTGCGCCTCCAAAGAAGCTTCTCAACTGGCGTCCCCTCAGAGTAAGAGAGTGCAGAGGTTAACCGACTGGCCGGCAAGATCAAATTGCTTGCCAGTTCGGGATTAACTATAATCGAAGTGATGGCCATTTCGATGAAGCGACGTGTGCAGCCGCTCCAAGCCAGAGGTATTCCAATGTATCACTATAATGGTCAGAATGACGCCTCGCGCCGCCTATGCCTGGATCTGGATGACCCTGCCATTCTAGGCACAATCCTGGAAGGCCTCTATAAGGGAGAGATGCATGATTTTATCCGTTTAACATGCCGGGGAGCCCTTTCCATGTACAATCTTCCCGACTGGGTAAGTCCTTCTCCTTGGCTATTTAGATGTTTTCAATTATGAGGTATTAACCGAACTGTATTTGGTTGCTCTCGACAGGAGTGGAGGAAGGTGGTAAGGGGGATTAACAATCCCGCCCCGCAGCCGGAGGACCCGTTCCAAAAAGCGCGCCCTGGATACGAAGAAGATCCGGATGTAGGCATAGAGTTAGAAGAGGGAGTCCTCTATCAAGCCTGCCGTGGGGGCACCTTGGTGGCTATAGTGGCCGATTACCCGGGCCTCATTCCTTCTTCCACTGTAAGCAATTTAGGGTATATATCGCCAACGAGAAGATTCACAGTGTTCATTTACCCACTATATTCTAGTATGTTTAAACAGGGACGACACTCCTCACGCTGAACTGTGCGTAGGCCGCCAACCTTGAGGGCGGCGCCCATGTCGGGCGAGGTTTTGAAGCGAAAAAGGACCACGATCTCCAGCGGACCTTCAAAGAGGTATGTTTGTTTTATCAAGTGTTGGGTGGTGAAATCGTTATTATAACTTTTCACATTGTCTATTCCATTTAGGAGGAATGCAATCCGGATTGTCTCCGGAGGCGACGCAGGCCAAGTTCTAGCCAATCCGGCACCAGGCCCGTCAAGGGTGAATGCTAATTCGGTGCCGGAATGTCCTCTCCAGGAGGATTCGAGTGAAGTATCCGCTACGAATTCTGAAGTGGAGGTCGCGATGATTCATCGGTGGCGGAAAGCAGCCATGCGCGACCCTGGCTTCTGCGCGGAGGTGTTCAATGCCCTTACTTCTACCGATGCCTATATCCGAGCCGCTCAAGACGGACTCGCCGGAGCCACTCATCAGCTTTCAAAGGATATGAGGGTAAATTTTTGTTGTTTGAGTATTATCCTCCCAGTAGCCCCCAAGACTTAAAGCAGTTGGTACAACTGATTTGAGGGTCGTTGCATTTTTATAGGTCATTCGAAAAAAGAATAACTCTTTGTCCAAGGAACTTGAGAAGTGCCGGACCCAGCTTGCCAAATTGAAAAATTCAAAGGAATCTGGAAAGGATGGTGTTGGTAAGAATAATTGTGTGCGGAAACTATGACAGTTCTGCTGATTACTATGATGTATATACTAATGTGTAATACAGCAACATGATTGACCGACCAGCTGGAGAGGGAGCTAAGGGCTGCTTTAGCGGGCAAGAAGTTTGCCGAAGAGGAAAAATCCGCTGGCAAGCTGATACGTCCAAAACGTATCTATAATTTCTGCTTGCTCCATGCCTATTTTGTGTGATATTGCTATGATATTTATACACTTCCATACACTTTTGATCATATTTGGACTAACCTATTAACTCAGTGCACCCCAGTGCCAGTTTCTGTTTTCTGCTATTTTTGTATTTCAGGTTTTCCCATTACGTAAACTACCAGACAAATTCCGGGAAAAATATATAAAAAATCAGCGTTCCAGAAGCTTCCATGCGGCCAAAGTAGGGCCGGAGGGGGGCCACCAGGGCTCCAGGCGGCCAGGGGGCGCGCCCCCCTCCTGGCCGCGCCGCCAGGGCGCCTGGGCCCCCCAGGCCTCCTCTGACGCCCCCCTTTGGCATATATTTACACCGCGTCCCGAAACCCTCGAGGATGGAACCCTTTTTCGCGATCTTATCTCTGTTCCGCCGCCACCGCGCTTCCAAGATCGGGAGCACCAGGAGAACTCTTCCCGGCACCCTGCCGGAGGGGAGGATCACCACCGGGAGCCTCTCCACCACCATGGACGCCTCCCGGATGAGTTGTGAGTAGTCTCCCTTGGACCATGGGTCCATGACCAGTAGCTATGTGATGTTCTCCTCCCCTCTTTGTTCTTCACCGATTAGACCTCGTGAGCTGCCCTACATGATCGAGGCACATATGTAATCCTTATGTTGTTGCTATGATGAGTTTGCTGGGATCCGATGGATTATGAGATTATGTTCAGATTGTGTGTGAGTAATATATTTGATTTACCTCTTTTATATTTATGTTCTTGAGTAATTCTTGCATGTTCTCCGTTGCTGTTTATTGCTTTGGCCAAGTAGTAGGTAGTAACTCCAAGAGGGATCGTTATGCTTGATTGTGGGTTCATGCCCCTCGATGACTAGCTTGAGTGACAGAAACATGAGTCTAGGGGATGTGCTGTTGCCACAAGGGGGAAAACAACGGCGCTTGTACTTGCGGGTGCAAGGATTGTTTACTTTACGCAAAGTTCTTTTAATGCAGTTGTCTGTTGCTTTGAGTTTACACTATGGGTGGGACTCGCAACTTAATACCAGCGAGATGTTCTGGATAGATATCTCAAGGTGGATGATTAGTAGTAGATGCAGATGGATTTCGGTCTACTTGCCTTGGCGTACCGCCCATGCTTTTGAGCCTCTACCTTTCTTGCAGCATAGTTAGCATTGGTTTGCGCACATAATCCTGTCAATCGCCCAGCTGTAATTTGTTTACCTCGCTTAGCTGTTTTATCGTCTTTTGGGAGAGAGACATCACTAGTGAACATCATGGGACCCCGGTCCATATTACCATCACTGATCACATCCGCTATTTACTTTCAGTTCTTACTTACTAGTTGCAATCATACCTATAACTATTATCTCTTGTGTTTGATCCTTTGTAAACGACAAGGCCGGAGGGATTGACAACCTCTCTGTACTCGTTGGGAGCAAAGTTATTTGTATCTGTGTGCAGGTTCGGTCGATCACTAGTTGCGCCGCTAGTAGTTGACACCTTCTTGTTGAACCTTGGAGTCTCAGGGGAATTCGATCCTTGGTATCCTTGCCAAGGGAAAACTACCGCTACACTGCATCTCAAACCTTCCACTTGGGGTAACCAACGAGGGGCGAGAAGCCATCAAGCAAAGTTTTCTGGCGCCGTTGCCGGGGACTCCACTCTTCAAGATAGGGGAGTTGCACGCTATCTTTTACCTTTGCTTTTTAGTTTTGTTAGTTTACTTTTCAGTTTTTGCTTTAGTGTCTTCTATCAAAAATCACAAAAATAGTTATCTTGCTTGCTTGCTGCTATGGGTTCCACTGAGAACACCAAGTTGTGTGACTTCACTAGTCATAACAACGATGACTTTATCTGCACGCCTATCACTACACATGCCACTTCAGCACCTTCTTATGAAATTAAACCTGCTTTACTGAACCTAGTTATGAAAGATCAATTCTCCGGTGCTGGAGACAATGCTGCTTTACACTTAAACAACTTTGTTGAACTCTGTGATATGCAAAAGTATCAAGAAATAGATGGTAATATTGTTAAGCTCAAGTTTTTTCCTTTCTCCTTGAGAGGAGGAGCTAAAATTTGGTTTCAATCTTTGCCTAGAAATAGCATAGATTCTTGGGACAAGTGCAAAGATGCTTTTATTGGAAAGTACTATCCACCTGCTAAAATTATCCAACTAAGGAGTAACATAATGAATTTCAAACAATTGGATAATGAACACGTTGCCCAAGCTTGGGAACGCATGAAGTCTCTTGTCAAGAAGTGCCCTACTCATGGTTTGACTACTTGGATGGTTATCCAAACTTTGTATGCAGGCTTGAACTTTACCTCGCGGAACTTGCTAGATTCGGCCGCGGGAGGAACCTTTATGTCAACTACACTTGGTGCTGCCACGAAGCTTCTCGATGAGATGATGACCAATTATTCCCAATGGCACACCGAACGCGCTCCAACAGGTAGGAAGGTAAACTCTGTCGAGGAGATTTCCTCCCAAAATGAAAAAGTTGACTTGATCATGTCTCTACTTTCCAAGCAATCTTCTATTGATCCTCGTGATGTTCCTTTAAATTCTTTGATTGCTCAAGAACAAGTATATGTGAACTTTATCTCTAGAAACAATTTCAATAACAATGCTTATAGGAGTAATTTTGGTAGCAATCCTAGACCGTTCCCCTCTAATTCCTATGGGAACAACAATGCTTATCCTAGCACCAAGAACTCCACTTCTGAACTAGAGATTATGCTTAAAGATTTCATCACTACCCAAAAAGCCTTCAATAAGAGTGTAGAACAAAAACTAAACAAACTAGATAATCTCTCTTCGAAGGTAGACAATTTAGCCCATGAGGTAGAGTTGCTTAAAATTAGAACTTCCCCTCTTGAGGAGAGGAAGACCACTCCTATGAATGCTATTCAAGTGCAAATTAATGAAAACATTAGGATGTTGGCTAAACTTAAAGAGAGATGGGCTAGAGAAAAGGAGGAAGAAGATAGAATTAAGAACCTTCCTACCCACCACACTGTTGCTACTATCCAAGTTGTTGAGGATATCCAAACTCTTAGCACCCAATGCACTCCTGGTCCCATTGGACCTATTAATGGTGATGCTATGACCATAGAAACTACCAAACAAGTGAGCCTAAAGGACACCACTACCACTTTACTTGTTAGTAGTGACCTTGATTTTGATAATTGCACCCTTACCGAAGTTATTGATTTCCTTCACAAGATGTCTAGAGATCCCCGCACTAGCACACTTAACCTTGCCTTTACAGAGCATATCACTAATGCTCTCATCAAAGCTAGGGAGGAGAAACTTAGGGTAGAAGCCTCCATACCTAGAAAGCTAGAAGATAGTTGGGATCCTATGATTAAAATTAAGTTGAATAACTTCTCTTGATATGCTTTATGTGATGTTGGAGCTAGTACCTCCGTTATGCCCAAAAGAATATATGATATGCTTAAATTGAAACCTTTTGATTCTTGTTCTTTTGGTGTTCGTCTTGTTGATTCTTCCATAAAGAAACCCTTGGGGAGGATCGACGATGTTCTTATCATTGTCAATGACAATTACGTTCCCGTTGATTTTACTATTATGGATATTGAATGTGAACCTTCTTGTCCAATTATTTTGGGACGTCCTTTTCTTCGCACCGTTGGTGCCATCATTGACATGAAAGAGGGGAATATAAAATTCCAGTTTCCTCTCAAGAAAGGGATGGAACACTTCCTTAGAAAGAATATTAAGTTACCTTTTGATTCTGTTATACGGGCTAGCTATTCTTTTACTCTTGATAAAACTTGATCTCTTTGCATTATGCCTAGCTTAAAGGCATAAAAGAAAGCGCTTTTGGGAGGCAGCCCACAATGAATAAAATTTTATTTTGATTTTTTGTGTCTTGATGTTGTTACTACAGTAGCATCATCATTGTATCTTTACTTTTCAGCTTTGTGCCAAGTGTAGCCTCTAATTGCAAGAAAGTTCAAAAGTTGTGACGTGCTGTCCAGGAAACAGATTCTGTCCTTGGACAGAAAAATTCGTATAAAATCACCAGATCATCTTTTTGATCTGAATTTTTTCGACAGCGTGCTCTATACAATTGTATTTCGGGCGTCTGTTCTGAGTTTTTTGATTTGAGTTGCATAAGTGCCCCGAAAAAATCATTTACTGCCTGTTGGTCTGTTTTTCACAGATTCTGTCCTGTTTTGCCTTTCCTTCGTTTTGCAAACCTTGAGCTTGCTTTTTCTTTGCAAAAACCTTTTGGAAATCTTGAGAAACAGTAGACCTTCAAGAATATCCTTATTTCCAGCAAAGAAAAATTATTTTATTATGGGTACTAACCTCGCTAATCAGATTATGATGAGTTATGTTTGAAGGGAGTTTTCAAGTGTGCGAGGGAAGATGATAAAAAGATTCAGGAGTGTCAAACGCTCAAGCTTGGGGATGCCCCCGTGCACCCCCAAGAAATATTCAAGAATACTCAAGCGTCTAAGCTTGGGGATGCCCCCGTGCATCCCCTTCTCCATCAACAATTATCAGTTCGTCTTTCGTTCCACTATATTTTTATCACTTCATGTGTTATGTGTTATGCTTGGAGCATCTTGCTTTTAGTTTCCTTTTTAGTTTTCTTTAGCTTTGCTTGCTATTCATAACGAGTTGGAACTCAGCTTTCTTTGTGTGGGAGAGAAACACGCTCCACTTCAACCTAGAACATAACATAGAATTTTCATGTCTATCTTTGCTGTGTATGTTCTTTGTCTTTCAATAGCTACTGTCATGCTTAGCTCTTAGCTTTCACGCTTTTCTTTTTAAAGAGCTTTTGTTTAGTTGGTCGCTGGAACTCTCTTTAGTTATCATGCTTATCTTATTAAGAGAGTTGGCTTCTGTTGCATTGGTTGATATGTCTATGATAAAAACGCTATGTGCATAATGGTGCTTAGTAGTTCATGTTTTCTTATGGTTAGTCTCAAATAGCTGGGGGGTTCTCAATGTGTTATTGAAGTACCAACATGATTTGTTTGCCTATGAGGTGGTATGGTCTAGTGATATCTTCCTCCAAGAATTTATTTTGATTGACTTGGCATATGCTCACGCATATTTAATACTGTAAAGAAAGTCTATCAAGCCTTGATGATCTTTAATTTCTGAGTAGCGATATAACTTCCATGCCCGATTCAATGTTGTTTTGTCGCTCTGCATGATTATGACCGTCATTGCTCTTTTAGTTGGTCGCTCCCAGTCTTTTGCTAACCTTCGCCTGTACTAAGCGGACTGACTGCTTGTGCATCCAAAATCCTTTAAAGCAGTTATGCCATATGAGTCCACCATACCTTCCTATACATGGTATTTACCTGCCATTCCTAACGAAGACTTTCATGTACCATCTCGAAATTATTCAAAAAAAAAGGCATTTCTCTTTTGTGCCTCTATTTTAGTTCATGGGGAAGTAGTAGTTAATTCATGATCTTTTTAAGTTGGACAAGCTTCACCCCGAGATTGCATGTCTAATGTGCAAACCCATAATACGAGAAGGAACTGGCAATGAGTGCGCCCGGCTCATTAAAAAATATACAACAAACAAACCCTCCTTCACGCTTTGTTCATGAGAAATCAGAAAACTTTGGCAGTGATAAACAAAGGAGACTAAGAGGATGTGATCGTCCTCATTCGGGAGCCGTTCCTCGAAACTTGTCCAGCTCAAGAAGTGATTGAGTTATCTCCTAGCATTCGTTGACGAAATATGCATATTCTAAAAAATAATTATTACCTCTGTTTTTTTTAAACCAAGAGCTCTGGTACATGTTTAGTTTTTGTTTCCGACCACGGGTTTTCAACCTTGCCATCAAAAGCCACAGTTCGAGAGTCTCCACCTTCTTTAAAGCACCAACTATTGAGAGCATGATTGTCATTCTAAGTGTAATGTGCATTGTCCCAAAGTACCATTGTCTTTTGCTGTCGGTGTACTAAGGTAGGGGGACCCCAGTACCCCAACTTGTGCACGGGCAGTTGCAGCTTCCCGCGGCAAGGTTTACTGCGTGCTCGCCGGAGACCTTCCTGCCTCCTATTAAACCATTCAAAAACAAAGTATACAAGACAGAGGATCGAGACCCCGGCAAGAGGAGCTTGCCGGGAAGGCCGTACCAGGCTCAAGGCTGTTCCACTAACACAAGACCCTGGCAAGAGGAGCTTGCCAGGAAGATTAGAAGATACTGCCTCGGCGCTATGCGCGCCCCGGCAAGGGGCCCGGGGAGCGGCAAGTTCCCGGGCCCGGCAAGATCAAGGCCCCAGCAAGGCGCTTGCCGGGGAGGCCACGCTGTGTGCCCGCGCTCCAGCTCATCGGCCCACGCGTCGCCCTGGGGTCTAACCAGGGACGCGTGGCGGATAGCTGTGCAGCCTGGGGTACACGGAGGCACACCACGGCGATAAATCCGTCGCCGTGGCGGACAGAGACGCTAAGGCGGGAGCTTTTGGGGTCGACGGCGACGGGCATTAAATGCCCTTGTCCCCCACTGTTAAAGTAGGTATAGACCACTGTTCTGTACTGTAGCTCCACTGTTCCCGCACTGTTACAACTACCACCTCTTTTACATTTTTACCCCTTTCTCCTACGTTGACACCTGTCGGTGACCCCTTGCACTATAAAAGGAGGCCCATGCACAACGTGGAGGGGGTTCGAAACCTAGATTACTCTCACGCACGGTGTAGCTGCGTCTTCAAGCTCCCGAGCGTCCCACTCAATACACAACCAAGCAGGAGTAGGGTTTTACGCATCCGTGCGGCCCGAACCTGGGTAAAACTGCCCGCGCGTCTGCCTCGATCTGCTCTTTGTGCTCCCTCCGCCCTCGTACCGCACAGACAAGGGGCTCCGGTCCCATAGGTGTTCGTGGCGGACAGTTTCCCCCGACATCTTTGGCGCGCCAGGTAGGGGGGCGTCGAGGTTGTGCGAACCTGATCCGGCGTTCGCGCGGGCGCATTCTTCATCAACCTCTCCAGCTTCATCAACAACTTCATCAGCGACAACTCCATGGCCCCGAAGAAGAAACCTTCGGAGGTCGGAGGCCCGTCTGCGTCTCACCCGCCGCCACCAGAGCCGACGGTGGGCGGGGGAGACGCCGTCGGAAGGGTGGTTGCCGGTGAGGACACTCACGGTGCCACCAGATCCAAGAACAAGACGGATGACCGGACCTCGGTCTCCGTGGACGCGCCGCGTCCATCACAGCACACGACGACCCCGCAGCGCCATACCACGGGAGGTGGTATCCGCTTGCTGGGACAAGGCCAAACTGGAGGTTCGCGGGACGCCCCGGACCCCCGTCCGGGCACGAGCAAAGCGAAGGCGCCGGCGCGGGACCCCGCTCCTTCTAACGTCGTTAGAAGTCCGAGCGTATCCCGCTCCTCGCACCGCTCGCCCGCGTTCCCCACTACTCCGGCAGAAGCGCTCGCAAGGGCGCAGCTGCTTCTCGATTTTCCTCCGGCGGCCGACAAGGCCGAAGAATGGAGGGCCACCATCCGGAGCCTGATAGACTTCGCCAACAACGACTCCCCACAGCAGCCGTCGGCCTCGCGGCCGCGGCAGGTTGAGAAGACGAAGGCTATCGGCGACAAGACTGCCGGGGGTGCGACAAGCGTGCACTCCCCGCCGCAGAAGCAGAAGACGCCGCCCCGCCGGAACAACCCCGACGACGGTTCCACAGCCTCGTCGGACCCGCGGGCCCGTCGGGACCAGCGCCAGGTCCTCGACGACCGGCGAGATGAAGACGCTCGGACCACGATCGAGCGCCGCCGAGAAGCTCGGCGACAATCCGACAAGAGAGCTGGGAACACTGTCGACGCACCCGCGCCCGGTGAACCAGGCGACTTGCCGTACGCGGCAGGCTGCCCTGCGTTCACCCGCGAGCTGCGGCGCGTCCAGTGGCCCAGCATGAAGAACTTTAAGCCCGACGTACCGGAGAAGTACGACGGCAAGACGCATCCCTCGGAGTTTCTCAGCGTCTATACTATCGCGGTGCAAGCTGCCGGGGGGCGCGACGAGAAGATCCTAGCCAACTACTTCCCGCTCGTGCTGAAGCCGAACGTCCGTTCGTGGCTCATGCACTTGCCGGAAGGCACTATCTCTTCTTGGGCCGACCTCTGCCATCAGTTTGTTGGCGCCTTCACCGGCGGCCACAAACCCCATGGCCAGGAGAGCGATCTCCACATTTTGGCCCAGAAGGAAGGCGAACCCCTGCGCAAGTATATCCAACGCTTCAGCCGGGTACAGCACAACATCCCCGACGTTCACCCTGCTGCGGTTATCAGCGCGTTCCATCAGAACGTGCGTAACCGCCGCATGCGTGAGGAGATGGCGATGACCAAGATCAGGGACGTCAGCGAGCTCTACGCTCTTGCCGACAAGTGCGCCCGTGCAGAAGAGGGGAGGAAACTCCCCGGGGAGGATGCTGGCGCAGGGGGAAGCGACAGCGACGACGCCGCCCCGGCGAAGAAGAGCCGGCGGCGGAACAACAGGAAGAAGGGCAAGAAGGAAGTGCTTGCCGTCGAGAAGTCCGGCAAGGAGGCCCCCGCCAAGCAAGCACAGGCTGGCGGCTCCGGCAAGGAGCCTGCCCCTGCGGCGGCGGCCGACAAGCCGGGTAGCTCCGACAAGCAATACTGTAAGATTCACCGCACCAAGGGTCACGACCTCTCCAACTGCAAGCGCGTCGAGTACCTCGTCGAGCAGCAAAAAGCTGAGTACGAGAGGCGCGACAAGGAGAAGGCCCAAGGTGGCGGGGAAGAGCCCAGCAAGAAGCGGCCGTTCAACGGCCGGGGAGGACGCCGCGGCAAGGCCAAGCAGCGGCAAGGAGATCGACCTCCCCGGGGCCGCGACAACGACGAAGACGACGATGAAGACATGGAGGACGACGAGAACAGCGAGCAGGAGTTCCAGAAGGCCACGGAGGTCCTGTGCGTCGACGGTGGCGCCTCCCTGCACACCTCCCACCGCCAGCTGAAACAGTGGGTGCGTGAGGTCAATGCAGCGGAGCCGCCCGTGGAGTCGCGCAGGCTCCTCAAATGGTCCAGCACGCCCATCGTTTTTGACCTTGAGGATCACCCTGACCGCACCACGGCGGTCGGGTGCTTGCCGATGCTGGTTTCCCCCACCATCCGCAACCTCAAGGTCACCAAAATGTTGGTTGACGGCGGGGCCGGGCTGAACTTGATCTCCTCTGCTGTGATCAAGAAGCTCCAGATTCAAGACGGCGAGCTCGAAGAGACCGGTTCATTCCAAGGAATCAACCCGGGAAGGAGCAAGCCCAAGGGAAAGATTACTCTGCCGGTGACCTTTGGCGGGGAGCTCAACTTCAGGACTGAGCGCATCACCTTTGACGTAGCTGATATTCCGTTGCCCTACAATGGAATACTCGGCCGTCCCGCCCTCGCCAAGTTCATGGCAGCTTCCCACTATGCCTACAACGTACTGAAGATGCCGGGGCCGATAAGCGTCATCACTGTCCACAGCGACAAGAAGGATGCGCTTATCTGCGCCGACAAGATTTACCGGGATGCGGCAGCTGCGGCCGAGAAGGATACTCTTGCCGCTGAAGCTCCCGGGGGGAAGAAGACGAAGACCAAGTCCGACAAATGCTCTGGGACCCACTCCGGCAACCGCACCTCTTCGGAGTGCTGCGCTGCCGTCGAGGACGTTCCATCGAGCTCCACCGGCAAGAGCAAGAAAGGAATGGCTGCTCCTCCGGCAACCAAGAAAGTGTCCGCAAAGGAGGATGGCACTGGTGGTACCTTCACCATCAGTGCCACCCTTGACAGCAAATAGGAAAGCGCGCTCGTCGCCTTCCTGCGGGCGAATGTCGATGTGTTTGCTTGGCAACCATCTGACATCCCCGGTGTTCCCAGGAAGGTGATTGAGCACAAGCTTGCTGTCTGTCCTCATGCGCGGCCCATCAAGCAAAAAGTGAGGAAGCAAGCCGTGGAGCGCCAAGAGTTCATCAATGAGGAGATCAAGAAACTAGAGGCAGCAGGCCTAGTTAGAGGTGTGATCCATCCGACGTGGCTGGCAAACCCAGTCGTCGTGCGCAAGACCAACGGGAAGTGGAGACTGTGTATAGACTTCACTGATGTCAATAAAGCATGTCCCAAGGATCCTTTCCCTTTGCCGCGCATTGACCAGATCGTTGACTCCACGGCCGGATGTGAGCTACTCTGTTTTCTTGATGCTTACTCAGGCTATCACCAGATTTTCATGGCCAAGGAAGATGAAGAGAAGACTGCGTTTATCACTCCATGTGGCACCTATTGCTTTATCCGCATGCCATTTGGATTGAAGAATGCAGGCTCAACTTTTGCAAGGGTAGTGTACACTGCTTTTGAGCCACAGATCCACAGGAATGTAGAAGCCTACATGGATGACATCGTGGTGAAGAGCAAGAGCAAAGAAACACTGATTCAAGACTTGGAAGAAACATTTCAGAACCTGCGCAAGATACAGCTCAAACTGAACCCCGAGAAGTGCGTCTTTGGAGTTCCCTCCGGCAAGCTTCTCGGGTTCTTTGTATCACAGAGGGGGATTGAAGCCAACCCCGACAAGATCAAAGCCATCGAGCAGATAGAAGCCCCGAAGCGCGTCAAGGATGTCAGAAGGCTTGCAGGTTGCGTTGCTGCCCTCAGTAGGTTCATTTCAAAATCCGCAGAACGCGCCCTACCTTTCTTCAAAATCTTGAAGAAGGCAGGTCCCATGAAGTGGACTCCGGAAGCGGAGGCGGCGTTGCAGGATTTGAAACGGTACCTGTCCTCCACTCCTACACTTGTCGCACCTAAACCACAGGAAAAGTTGTTGCTATACTTAGCGGCAACCAACCAGGTGGTTAGTGCTGCGTTAGTAGCGGAGAGGGAGCCCGACGAGGAGTCAGCATCACCGGCAAGCGAATCTAGCGACAAGCAGGGGGCTGTCCCGACAAGCTCTGGCCCCGACAAGGAAGACTCTGCGCAGGAACAAGGAGAGGTGCGGAAGAAGATGGTGCAGCGCCCAGTGTATTTTGTAAGTTCCCTTCTCCAGGGAGCAAGATCAAGGTACTCTGGTGTGCAAAAATTGCTTTTCGGCCTCCTCATGGCCTCGAGGAAGCTGCGCCACTACTTCCAAGCCCATGAGATAACGGTGGTCACTCGCTTTCCGTTGAAGAGGATATTGCACAATCCAGAGGCAACAGGCAGGATCGTCGAGTGGGCACTGGAGCTGTCAAGCTTTGGACTCAAGTTTGAAAGTACTTCAACCATACAGAGCCGAGCCTTGGCAGAATTCATTGCTGAGTGGACCCCAACACCAGAAGATGAAGTTCAGGAAACAAGTGTACCCGTGCAAGAAGCGACAAGTGAATGGGTAATGTATTTTGACGGTGCTTTCTCGCTGCAAGGCGCCGGTGCCGGCGTGGTACTTATCGCGCCCACCGGAGAGCACCTCAAATATGTTATCCAGATGCACTTTCCCAGGGAGCAAGCGACAAACAACACTGCAGAATATGAAGGCTTGCTTGCCGGCCTCAGGATTGCGGCCGAACTTGGGATCAGGAAACTGATTGTACGGGGAGATTCTCAGTTGGTGGTCCGACAAGTTAACAAAAGCTACCAGAGTCCTTTGATGGAAGCATATGTCGATGAAGTGAGAAAGCTTGAAGAGCACTTTGAAGGTTTGCAGATGGAGCACGTCCCAAGAGCCCAAAATGAGATTGCAGATGGCCTTTCAAAGTGCGCCGCGATGAAGTTACCTGTGGAACCAGGGACCTTTTTGCTCAAGCTGACTCAACCATCAGTTACACCATCAATTGGGCAGTCCAAGAAGAGAAAGTTGGTCTCCGGCGACTACTTGCCGGCGGATCTTCCTGAACCCGCCGCCAAAGTTCCCAAGATCAACGACAACGCTGAGGAACAGTTTGCTCCTGCGAGCCCTCGGGCTTGTGCAGTTGAAGCAAGTGTTCCCGACAAGCCTCGCCTCGGCGAGCTTGCCGGGGGATCGTCAGCTCCGACAGGACCAGAGGTCTTTGCCGTACAAGCTGGGGTTCCCGCAGCGGCCCTCGAGCCTTTAGTCCTTGCCGTCGAGCCTCGAGCTCCGGCGTGGGCGCAGCAGATCGTCCGTTTTCTGCAAACTGGAGAACTTCCCGACGACCCTCAAGAGATAGAGAAGATAACCAGGCAGTCAAGTATGTATCAGTTTGTGGATAACGAGCTGTACAGAAGAAGACTCAACGGTGTCAGGTTGAAATGCATCTCCAGAGAAGATGGACAGAAGCTGTTGGCGGAAATACACGGAGGCATATGCGGCCACCACATTGGCGCAAGGGCACTTGCCGGGAAAGCTTTCCGGCAAGGGTTCTTTTGGCAAGAAGCCCTCCAAGATGCAACTGCACTAGTAACCAAGTGTGAAGCGTGCCAGTTCCATGCAAAGCAAATTCATCAGCCAGCTCAAGCTCTCCAAACAATCCCTTTGTCATGGCCCTTCTCGGTCTGGGGGCTCGATATCCTCGGCCCTTTCCCTCGCGCTGTCGGGGGCTTTGAGTACTTGTACGTTGCAATCGACAAGTTCACAAAGTGGCCAGAAGTGGAGCCAGTGAGAAAGGTGACAGCACAGTCAGCAGTCAGGTTCTTCAGGTCGATTATTTGCCGTTTCGGGATCCCTAACAGGATCATCACCGACAACGGTACACAATTCACTAGTCGCACCTTCATGCAGTACGTCCAAGACCTTGGCGCCAAGGTCTGTTTCGCTTCTGTTGCTCACCCGAGGAGCAACGGCCAAGCGGAGAGGGCAAATGCTGAAGTGCTGCGCGGACTCAAGACAAGGACCTTTGACAGGCTGCGCAAGTGCGGAAGGAATTGGATAGAGGAGCTCCCGGCGGCTCTTTGGTCAATCAGAACGACACCAAGTCGAGCCACCGGACAGACACCTTTTGCTCTAGTCTATGGAGCAGAGGCAGTTCTCCCCACGGAACTCGTATACGGATCTCCTCGAGTGCTCGCTTATGATGAGCTCGAGCAAGAGCAACTGCGGCAAGATGACGCATTGCTCCTTGAGGAGGGACGTCTCCAGGCTGCTGTACGAGCTGCTCGATACCAGCAAGCTTTGCGCCGCTATCATAGCCGCAAGGTCAAGGCCAGGAGTCTCGAGGAAGGCGACCTTGTTCTTCGGCGTGTTCAGTCCGCCAAGAATTCCAACAAGTTGAAGCCGAAGTGGGAAGGCCCTTATCGGGTGAGACAAGTTACGAGGCCCGGCGCTGTCCGCCTCGAGACCGAAGAAGGCTTACCGGTGAGCAACTCCTGGAACATAGAGCATCTTCGCAAGTTTCACCCCTAAGGCGCGGTTGCCGTGATCCGTTCCGGCAACCACCTTTTGTACAAGCCTTGCCGCTGTTGCATGTAACCCTTTGTACAAAGCCGGGCGCAGACCCCGTGCATCAGTAAAGATTTCGTGCTTTCGCATCGATTGCCTTTTGCATGCTTCTCTTTGCTATTTGCATGTTTTGTTTGGCATTTGATGCAACACTCAGACATACGGTAAGCGCCATTACGTCGAAAGGCAGTATGCTTGTTTCCCTCTCCTTTTCCTTTTCTCTTAAGCAGAAGGAACGTTCCTCGCGCACAAGTTTGCCGGGGGGAAGGAGGTGGAGGAGGGACTAAGTGCAGTTCAAGTAAGAAGAGCCTTACCGAAAAGCAAGCAACATAAGCAAGCAGCAAGCAGCATATGAAAGATAAGTTGTAGGTGGAGGAGGGACTAAGTGCAGTTCAAGTAAGAAGAGCCTTACCGAAAAGCAAGCAACATAAGCAAGCAGCAAGCAGCATATGAAAGATAAGTTGTTAGAATTTGACCAGTTCAAATTTTAAATTTTGGTTGTCTTCCTTGAACGATCACACTTTGTATGGAAAACCTGTGCGCGGAGGAACCTACCCGTAGCTTGCCGCACCCTTATCTTGTTTTCGAGTCCACTCAACGATTTAAGTGAGCTGCGACAAGTGTCGCGCCCTTGCTTCGTTTCCGAGTACGCTCAGCAAGCTAAGTGCGTTGCGACCAGTTGCGGCAAGGTTGCTTGCCGGCGAAGACCTTGGCCAGCAGGCTGCTCAGAGTCCAGCACTCAGCGCTCGCGACAAGGGCTCATTGCCGGCAAGCTCCCCGGGAGCGTAGGGTGAAAAACATGCAAAGTCAAAGATTGGAACAAGGAAGATAACATTGCACTGATTGATTGAAGTAAAGCAAATATCTTACAAGGATAACTTGTCGCAATGGACTAATGAGTTCATAACATAATGTGCAGCAACAAAAAGATAAAGATAAATGGAGCCCTAGTCTACGCGGTCGCCTTCCTTCCTGCCAAGCTTTGCCACCTTGGCGATGATGTGGCCGACCTGCTCCTTCAGGGCCTCCGTGTCTGCATCTGCTGGTAGGGTGCGAAGAACGTTCGTGAGGTTGATCCCCGGGTTGCGGTACACGATCTTCGTCAAGACCCGCTCCAAAGTTCCCGCGCAGAGACGGCGCGACTCCTCGGCCAGCTGCGCGGGGATGCGGTTCCGGAGACCTGCCAGAGCTGGAGCGACGCCTCTGAAGAAGAGGCTGAGCTTGGCGCTGTGCGGGAGATCTGGATCCGGCGAGTAGATGAGATGTTCGACCTTCAAAGCAAGCAACTCCTGGTCAATGTTGGACGCAGAAGAAACCAGCTCTTCGGTCCACACCTCAATAGTCTGCCGGAAGAGCTCGGAGGCCTTGTTGACGCTCTCCATCAAGGTTCGCTCCTTGCGGAGCTCATCCTTCAGCTTGGTCTCCTGGGCCCGGGCAGCATCAAGCGATTCCTTCAGGGTGGTGACCTTCAGCTCCAAGTCTTCAATGGAATCCTTGGCGGCCTTCAGCTCGTCACCCCTCTGGGATAAACTCACCTGGAGCTCTGAGTTGGTGTGAGCATCCTTCTCGCGCTCCAGGATGAGCGCGGCAACCTTCTCGGCGCTCACCTTCATCGCCTTCTCCAGTTGTTCAACCTTGGCGGCGAGCTCTTTCTTGGCGTCCTCCGCGGCAACCGCGGCGGCCTTCGCCTCTTTTAGCTCCCCGCCAAGGGCAGCCTCGCGAGCGGCAAGGTCTTCTTCATGAGAATCCAGCTCCACCTTCCGCTGCGCGAGCTCTCCCTCTCGCCGGGACATCTCCACCCCGGCGAGGCGCTGCTGTTCATCGGCTTCGGCCCTCTCAAGTACCCACTCTTGGTACTCGCCGGCGAGACGCTCTCGCTCCTCCGCCACCTGGCGGAGAGCAGCCTGGTTGGCGGCGCTGAGCTCCGCCGCACGCTTCTCCATCTCTGCCGCAGCCTTGGCGGCAAGAGCCTCCCGGGAAGCGAGCTTTGCTTGCCTGGCCCGATAAAGGGCCAGGAGCTGATGAAGCAATCGCTCCTCCTCGGGCCCCTCACCTCCACCGGGCGCCTGGACTATCTTCAGGCCTGCGGAGGCGAGGACCTCTCCGTCGAACGCCTCGCCCTCCGCAGGAGCTCGCGACGAGGACCCCCACGGCATCTGGATGAAGACGCCATTGGGGGCCTCGAGATAGAACCTTTGCTCCTCGCCGGCGGAGGGACCGGTGGCCGGCGCAGCATCCGATGCTCCCGCCACCTCCGGGTCGGCGGTGCGGCCACCGTCTCCCTCCCCGGCCGCTGCGTCCGCAGCCGGAGCAGTCTCTTGCGCGGCCGGCTCGGCGGCCTCGCCCACCTCCTCGACGACTGGAGCGTCGCCGCCGCCGCCCTGCGCGTCCTCCTCCTCGAGGATAATTACCTCTGTCTCCATGGGCACAGGAGGAGGAAGATCTAGGAAGAAGAAGAAGACAAAGAAATTCAAGACCCAAGCAAATATCCAAAAAGGATACAAGCCAAGAAGACAAGTTACAAAGGTTACCTTGGCGGACGTCCTCAGCGGCGGGCTCCCTCGCCGGGGAGCTCGGCCTCGTCGGGGTAGTCGCCCTCGCCGGGGGACTTGGCCTTGGCGAGGTGGCCGCCCTTGCCGGGCTGCTCGTCTTTGGCGGGGTACTCTGCCTTGGCGGAGTACCCGCCCTTGACGGAGCACTCTCCCTTGCCGGAGAGTCCTGCCTTGGCGGGGATGGCGGTGCCTGCAGCTCCTCGGCGGTGGTCTCCGGGCGCTCTTCCCGCTGCGGCTCCTCCTCTGCACGGAACAAGACAAGAAATGTCAAAACATGAAGATAAAGTCAAAAGCCTCAGACGTACCCCGACAAGCAAAAAGAAAGAACCCCAGACTTACGCTGGGGGCTGCGCTGCGGGCTGCGCTGGGGGCTGCTCATCGGAGCAGTGCCAGAGTCCGGCAGGCTCGGCTCCGGCGCGCCCTCTGTTGCCGCCGCTGCCGAGTCCTCCGCGACCTCGGCCTCGGGCGCCTTGGCCTTCTTCGCCGCGCGATGGGCCAGGGTCCTGAAACCAGAGCAGAAGACAGAGTTAGCATCAACAGAAGCTCAAGACAAGAATTAAGAAGATGAAGAATCACGGATCCTTACTCCTGGTCTTCCTCGTCGTCCTCGCTCAGGGCGGAGAAGTCATACTCCACCGTGGGCGCGTCGACGCGAGGAGCGGGAGGTGAAGACTCCCTCGCGCGCTTGGTACTCACCGGGGCTGGGGGCTGCGAAGACCCAGCCCCTGTGGCTGCCGGCGCCCGGGGGGCGGGCGGAGCCGCTGCTCCGCTCCGAGAAGACCCTTGCCGGCTCGCTGCCGGCCTGCGGGGCGCCTCCGTCGTGGTCCGCGCACGGGCCGCCTCTGCTGCGGCTGGTGCGCCGGACGGCCTTGGCGCGGCTTGACTCCCCCGGGGAGCCGCCCGCCGAGGTGGCTGTTGCCGGGGCGCCTGTGCCCTTTCCCCCGTCGCCGCCTTGCGGAGGCGCTTTGCCGGGGACTCCTTCGGGCTTGCCGGAGGCGGGGAGCTCTCCGACGAGGAGAGGTCGTCGGCGTATAACTCCGTAGATCCGCCGGAGTCTTCGGCCTCCTCCTCCTCCTCCTCCTCTGCCTCGGCCGGCTCGCTGGGCCCAGCATCCAGCGCTGCGGCCCTCTTCCCCTTGGCGCCTCCGCCCCTCGCGGCGCCTCTGCTTCCTCCGGCGGTTCCCTCCCTTGCCGCGGCCTCCATCGCGATCCCATGGATCCCGGAGTGCCTCAACGAGGGGACCCCGGTGAGCGCGTCGGGTGGGAGGTTCAGCAATCGGCGGATCTCCGCCTCTTCCGCCTGGGTGGACGCCTCTTCGGCCTCCGCCTCCTCCGGCGAGAACCCGAAGACTCCTGCCGCCGCGGCTGCGGCGGCCTCCTCAGCCCGAGAAGCTATGTAGGCGATTTCCTGGTCGGTGGTGTCCCGCGTATGCAGCTTGAGGTCCTCCTTGTTACTCGCCACCTCGACGAGGTTGTCGTAGAAGTTGAGGACGTCGATGGGCTTCGGGGCGATCCATGAGCGGTCCAAGCCATGCGAGTCGCACATCGGCATCATGGCAAGGATTCGGTCCCTCGCGGCGTTGTTGCAGAGCGGCACCACTTCCCGGGGAGTCCTGAACCACTCGGGGTGCGCCGGGTCGTACTTGAAGAGCTCTCGTACCATCCCGCGCAGCTCCAGAGTGGTGAAGTTAAAATTAAGCCCGGGGCGCAGCCTCATGATGTCTGCCGGGCCGCCGTACAACCAGGCCGGCCTCTTCCGGTCTTGGAGAGGGGCGATGCGCCGGCGGAGGAAATCTGCGCCCACCTCGGCAACTGACAGCCGGGCCAGCCGAAGACGGAGGATCCGGACGAGGGCGATGTCGAGCTTGACGTCGTCGGAGTCTAGTTCGCTCCAATCTCTGCCGCGCGCGATAGGCGTTGTGCGCGGCGCAGTAAAGGCTTGCGGCTGGTCCTCTACAATCCAGCACCACTCAGCTCGCCATTCCTCCCACTTGCCGCGGAGCTCCCCCGGCAAGTACGACCCCTTCTTCCCGAGACGGAAGACCCAAGAAATACATCCGGAGAGGGGGGCATCGGCCTCGGCTCTAGGGGTGAAAAAGTGTCTAAAGAGGGCTACGTTGGGGTGGACTCCTATGAAGTTTTCGCACATATGTGCGAAAACGGCCATGGTGAGGATGGCGTTGGGGGTGAAATCAAGCAGATGGAAGCCATACGTGTTCATGATATCGCAGAAGAAGTTCGAAAAAGGAGGGCAGAGGCCACAGTGGAAAAAGGCAGCAAAGAAATAATACCCGCCGGGATAGTTGTCCTTGGCGGCAGCCGGGTATGCTCGGGTGCGGGGATGCGCATCGGTGCCCTTGGACCAGAACAAGTAGTACTTGTTCCAGAGTTCTTGCACGCCGAGCCTCGGCGAGAAGACGACGTTCCGCTTCCGGTAAGCGATGAGCTTGGCTGCTTGCTCGGATTTCTCCTTCTTGGACTTCTCCGCTTTCCCCTTGTCGGCCTTTGGGGCCATGGCGGACGCGGCGGAAGGAAGGGGACGAAGAGCTAGGCGGCGGCGGAGCTGTGGAGGCGGAGCGCAAGAAGGAATCTTTAGCAGGAAGAAGACGACGTAATGAGAGCACAGGGAGGGGAACCGCGCCCGCTGCCTCTGCTTTTATGGGGGAGTGGGGGGCGTTCCCCCCTTTCCATTAAGAGATCGTGGGCACGTCCCATCCCACGGCGCCGCAATCGACGCGTGCCGTTACCGTGGGGTGCGGCGGATATGGAAGTGGATTCGGCGCGCCGCGGGCCGCGGGTGCCCGTGCACTGTTTTGGGCCTGGCCCAACAGCGCTCGGCACCGTGTGTGGCCCAGGCCCGGGGGCTCCTGTCGGTGTACTAAGGTAGGGGGACCCCAGTACCCCAACTTGTGCACGGGCAGTTGCAGCTTCCCGTGGCAAGGTTTACTGCGTGCTCGCCGGAGACCTTCCTGCCTCCTATTAAACCATTCAAAAACAAAGTATACAAGACAGAGGATCGAGACCCCGGCAAGAGGAGCTTGCCGGGAAGGCCGTACCAGGCTCAAGGCTGTTCCACTAACACAAGACCCTGGCAAGAGGAGCTTGCCAGGAAGATTAGAAGATACTGCCTCGGCGCTATGCGCGCCCCGGCAAGGGGCCCGGGGAGCGGCAAGTTCCCGGGCCCGGCAAGATCAAGGCCCCGGCAAGGCGCTTGCCGGGGAGGCCACGCTGTGTGCCCGCGCTCCAGCTCATCGGCCCACGCGTCGCCCTGGGGTCTAACCAGGGACGCGTGGCGGATAGCTGTGCAGCCTGGGGTACACGGAGGCACACCACGGCGATAAATCCGTCGCCGTGGCGGACAGAGACGCTAAGGCGGGAGCTTTTGGGGTCGACGGCGACGGGCATTAAATGCCCTTGTCCCCCACTGTTAAAGTAGGTATAGACCACTGTTCTGTACTGTAGCTCCACTGTTCCCGCACTGTTACAACTACCACCTCTTTTACATTTTTACCCCTTTCTCCTACGTTGACACCTGTCGGTGACCCCTTGCACTATAAAAGGAGGCCCATGCACAATGTGGAGGGGGTTCGAAACCTAGATTACTCTCACGCACGGTGTAGCTGCGTCTTCAAGCTCCCGAGCGTCCCACTCAATACACAACCAAGCAGGAGTAGGGTTTTACGCATCCGTGCGGCCCGAACCTGGGTAAAACTGCCCGCGCGTCTGCCTCGATCTGCTCTTTGTGCTCCCTCCGCCCTCGTACCGCACAGACAAGGGGCTCCGGTCCCATAGGTGTTCGTGGCGGACAGTTTCCCCCGACATTTGCATGACTATGATATCGTTTATTTTGAAATCATTGTATCTAGTCGTCACTTAAACCTTGGAGGTGCCCCTGCATTTATGTTTTGCTTCACTAAAGGGGGCAAGCGAGGTACCACTTTATCATATTTGCACACCATGCTCATTACAAATCTTTTGAGTATTTCAGTATCATATTGTAAAACTTTCAGTTCTTTGTGATTTTCTCACGAGGCAACTTAATTACTACAGATTCATTGTCTCAGTAAGCATTTGTCATGTGACTGTGAAAAGTTCTTATATGGTTAATAGCATGTCACCACAGAAATTATGCTTGTTATCATTTACCTACTCGAGGACGAGCAGGAATTAAGCTTGGGGATGTTGATACGTCCAAAACGTATCTATAATTTCTGCTTGCTCCATGCCTCTTTTGTGTGATATTGCTATGATATTTATACACTTCCATACACTTTTGATCATATTTGGACTAACCTATTAACTCAGTGCACCCCAGTGCCAGTTTCTGTTTTCTGCTGTTTTTGTATTTCAGGTTTTCCCATTACGTAAACTGCCAGAAAAATTCCGTCAAAAATATATAAAAAATCAGCGTTCCGGAAGCTTCCATGCGGCCAAAGTAGGGCCGGAGGGGGGCCACCAGGGCTCCAGGCGGCCAGGGGGCACGCCCCCTCCCGGCCGCGCCGCCAGGGCGCCTAGGCCCCCCAGGCCTCCTCTGACGCCCCCCTTTGGCATATATTTACACCGCGTCCCGAAACCCTCGAGGACGGAACCCTTTTTTGTGATCTCATCTCTGTTCCGCCGCCGCCGCGCTTCCAAGATCGGGAGCACCAGGAGAACTCTTCCCGGCACCCTGCCGAAGGGGAGGATCACCACCGGGAGCCTCTCCACCACCATGGACGCCTCCCGGATAAGTTGTGAGTAGTCTCCCTTGGACCATGGGTCCATGACCAGTAGCTATGTGATGTTCTCCTCCCCTCTTTGTTCTTCACCGATTAGACCTCGTGAGCTGCCCTACATGATCGAGGCACATATGTAATCCTTATGCTGTTGCTATGATGAGTTTGCTGGAATCCGATGGATTATGAGATTATGTTCAGATTGTGTGTGAGTAATATATTTGATTTACCTCTTTTATATTTATGTTCTTGAGTAATTCTTGCATGTTCTCCATTGCTGTTTATTGCTTTGGCCAAGTAGTAGGTAGTAACTCCAAGAGGGAACGTTATGCTTGATTGTGGGTTCATGCCCCTCGATGACTAGCTTGAGTGACATAAACATGAGTCTAGGGGATGTGTTGTTGCCACAAGGGGGAAAACAACGATGCTTGTACTTGCGGGTGCAAGGATTGTTTACTTTACGCAAAGTTCTTTTAATGCAGTTGTCTGTTGCTTTGAGTTTACACTATGGGTGGGACTCGCAACTTAATACCAGCGAGATGTTCTGGATAGATATCTCAAGGTGGATGATTAGTAGTAGATGCAGATGGATTTCGGTCTACTTGCCTTGGCGTACCGCCCATGCTTTTGAGCCTCTACCTTTCTTGCAGCATAGTTAGCATTGGTTTGCGCACATAATCCTGTCAATTGCCCAGCTGTAATTTGTTTACCTCGCTTAGCTGTTTTATCGTCTTTTGGGAGAGAGACATCACTAGTGAACATCATGGGACCCTGGTCCATATTACCATCACTGATCACATCCGCTATTTACTTTCAGTTCTTACTTACTAGTTGCAATCATACTTATCACTGTTATCTCTTGCGTTTGATCCTTTGTAAACGACAAGGCCGGAGGGATTGACAACCTCTCTGTACTCGTTGGGAGCAAAGTTATTTGTATCTGTGTGCAGGTTCGGTCGATCGCTAGTTGCGCCGCTAGCAGTTGACACCTTCTTGTTGAACCTTGGAGTCTCAGGGGAATTCGATCCTTGGTATCCTTGCCAAGGGAAAACTACCGCTACACTGCATCTCAAACCTTCCACTTGGGGTAACCAACGAGGGGCGAGAAGCCATCACAAGCGTGCACTAATGCAGGCAATGGAAAAAAGGAACCAAGTGCAGGATATAAATATTAGGCTCGAACAGGAGCTAAAGGGCGTAAAGGCCCAACTCTCAAGCGCCTTGGAGGAGAACTGGAGGCTAAAAATCGGCATGTTTAGTATGTCTCTTATACCTAGCTCTCCTTACAGTCTTGTAGTTTTAAAAGTTTCTTATAAAAACTTTTCCCGCAGGTTTATTAACTGGTCAGCCTGAAGGCGGGGTGTCCGGTTTTGAGGGCGATGTGCTGCAGGAGCTTTCCAGGGTCCATGAACGGGCTCGAAAGGCCATGAAGAGTATGGCGAGAGCTCTATGGCCTGGCGACTCCCCTCCAGAATCTATGGACGACTTGGCGGACCTGTTCAAAGGGGCTCGTCGCCGCTTTGAACTATGGAAAGCCTCAGCATGCCGCATGGGTGCTCGAGAGGCATGGGCTATGGTGAAGACGCGTTTTACTCGCCTTGATCCAAATCACATGGCCCGTGTGGGACCTCAAGGGCCTGATGGACAAGAAATTCCTCCGCATTTGGTATATGACCAAGTAGGTTTAGCTGCTAAGCTCTCCCAAAAGGATTGTATACTAGACCGCTTGATAGAGGGAATAGAAAATGAATAGTCGTTTGATTCTACGTATCAATGTACCTTTACCATCAAAATTATCTCCGGCCGAATTTGTATAAAGTTTGTCATTGTCAACCCTCTGCTTCGACCTCCATAAACCCGAAGGCTGGAGTGTGTCCGAATACGATATCCGTGACGAGCACGTGATATGTTCGGAAACCAGGCAATCCGGTCATAATTGCTTGAACAGACGAACTGAGTGCGGGGAGTCATGTTATATTACTATTTAACATAAGAAACATCTTCCAGAGAGAATAGTTCCGTTAGGGGTTCCTTTCCCTGGGTCGGCGTGCATAAAGATGCAAGCCTAGGCTTTCAATCCCATGATGGGAATAGTAGGAAGCCATTTCCTGTGATTTTGAAAATACGCTTTAGAATGTGATATGTCGTGTATCCACCGACCAATTATTCCCTTAAGAGCGCTAGTTTTCGGCTTCACCCAGTCTGAGGTACATATCCGGATTACCCGGCTGTAACAATTGCAGAGGTGCTCCCTTTACACCCTAGCCAAACAATCGGAAATGTAGGGGTAAGCATAGGAGCCAGGCAACCCAGCTTGGCCAGAACTTAAGTCATATCGATGCATATAATGGCAAGGATGAACTGTAAAAACAGGCGACATTTTTAAGCAAGAAGCTTTATTGATGATGGGCTTCGTTAAAGAAGCCCCCAGGTATATGTGCAGACGTACTCGTCCTGTGGCAGTTCGGGCGAGCCGAATACTTGCCAAGTAAATGCAAAGAGAAAAAAGGGAGAGCAACAAGAAAATAAAAGACAAGACCTAACTTATAAAGAGGAAGAAATTGCTACCGAACTATCCATAGAATCGTCGGAGCCTGGCAGCGTTCCAAGGGTTCGGCTCAAGGCGGTTGTCCTGTGCATCGCGAAGGCGATAGGCTCCACCGGTGAGAACTTCATCAATAATGAAGGCCCCCTCCCGTTTTGGTTTGAGCTTGTCCTTTTTCTTCTCCGGTAGGCGTAAAACGAGTTCGTCGACATTGTATGTCTTGGCCCGCACTTCTCTGCTCTAGAATCTCCTAGCCTGTTGTTGGTAAAATGCGGAACGTGCTAGCGCTGTATCGCGCTCCTCTTCAAGTCCATCTAGGTCGTCCTACCGATCTAACTCGGCTTCTCTTTCCTCGTACATGCGCACTCTAGGTGAGTCATGAATAATGTCGCAGGGCAGGACAGCCTCTACACCGTACACCATGAAAAAGGTGTATATCCGATCGTACGATTGGGCGTGGTCTGCAGTCCCCAGAGTACGGAGTCAAGCTTTTCGACCCAGTGTTTATCAGACTCCCGTAGGGAGCGCACTAGTCGGGGTTTAATGCCGCTCATAATCAGACCATTGGCCCTTTCGACTTGACCATTTGTTTGAGGGTGGTATACGGAAGCGTAGTCGAGTTTTATACCCAACTTTGCGCACCAATTTTTTACCAGCTATGAAATTGGAGCCATTATCTGTGATAATACTATGTGGGACACCATACCGGTGTACTACGCTGGATATGAAATCTGTCACAGGTCCTGCTTCAGTTGTTTTTACTGGCTTGGCTTCTATCCATTTAGTGAATTTGTCCACCATCACCAGTAAGTATTTTCTTTTATGACTTCCCCCTTTAAGGGGTCCGACCATATCAAGCCCCCAGACCGCAAAAGGCCAGGTAATGGGGATTGTTCTCAGTGCGGTGGGAGGAATGTGACTTTGATTTGCAAAGAGCTGGCAGCCAACACAATGTTGGACTAAGGTTTGGGCATCTGCTCGGGCAGTAGGCCAGTAAAAGCCAGCACGAAAAGCTTTGCCTACGAGCGCCCTTGCTGCGGCATGGTGACCGCCCATTCCAGCATGTATTTCAGTGAGAATTCTCCTTCCCTCTTCTTCTGAGATGCACCTTTGGAGAATACCAGATGTGATTTTCTTGTATAGTTCACCTTCGTGAACTTTGTAGGCTTTAGAGCGCCGGACTATGCGGCGCGCCTCATTCTGATCATCGGGGAGTTCCTGCCTATTAAGGTAAGCTAGGAAAGGATCTGTCCAGGGGGCTATGATGGCCATGATTTCGTGAGCCGAAGGAGTTATCTCCATGCGTGTATCTCCGATGTCATTGTGATTGTGTTCGGCTGGGGGTGTGTTTGGATCTGTATTCGTATCGCCGCTCGCGTCCTGCCATGTTACTGATGGCTTAAACAACCGTTCTACAAATGTGTTCGGTGGGACGGGGTCACGTTTAGCTCCCATGCGTGCGAGTACGTCGGTTGCCTGGTTATTATCCCGGGCTACGTGATGGAATTCCAACCCCTCAAATCGGGCTGATATTTTTAATATGGCATTGCGATAAGCTGCCATTTTTGAATCCTTCACGTCAAAATCCCCATTGATTTGGGAGATGGCGAGGTTTGAGTCTCCGCGTACCTCGAGGCGTTGGATGCCCATGGATACGGCTAGTCGGAGACCATGCAATTGGGCCTCATATTCGGCCGCATTGTTTGAGTCCGTATACATAATCTATAAAACATATCGGACTGTATCCCCTATTGGAGATGTCAGTATTACACCAGCCCCCAGTCCGGATAGCATTTTGGAACTGTCGAAGTACATTGTCCAGTGGGAGTATGAGCCGTGCTCTTTAGGGAGTTCGGCTTCGGTCCATTCTGCGGCGAACTCGGCCAACACCTGGGATTTAATAGTCCGGCGCGGTTTGTAAGATATTTCGAACGGTAAGAGCTCAATGGCCCATTTGGCTATGTGTCCCGTGGCGTCTTTATTGTTGATAATATCATTGAGTGGTACCTCGGATGCCACTGTGATCAAACACTCTTGAAAGTAGTGCCGGAGTTTCCGAGATGACATGAAGACTACATAGGCAATTTTTTAATAGTGGGGGTACCATGATTTACACGGTGTGAGAACATCGGATACATAGTATACGGGCTTTTGAATGGGGAATTTATGTCCCTCTTCGGCTCGTTCGACGATGAGCACGGCACTCACCACTTGGTGAGTGGCTGATATATACATCAGCATTGGTTTGCCAACACCGGGGGCGGCTAGGATTGGGTTGCTTGCTAGTAAAGCTTTTATTTCTTCCAATCCGGCTGTGGCCGCATTTGTCCATTCGAAATTGTCAGTGCGCCGTAGCAATCTGTAAAGTGGCAATGCTTTTTCTCCTAACCTGGAGATGAAGCGGCTCAAAGCCGCTACGCAGCCTGCTAGTTTTTGCACTTGCTTCAGATCGGTTGGTATTTTGAGTTCTAACAGAGCTCGGATTTTGGCTGGGTTAGCTTCGATTCCTCTATGGGATACGATGAACCCTAATAACTTTCCGGCTGGAACACCGACGACACATTTTTCCGGATTGAGCCTTGTGTCATATTCTCGGAGGTTGGCAAACGTAAGGCGGAGATCATCCACCAAGGTCTCGACGTGTTTGGTCTTTACGACTACGTCGTTAGCATATGCCTCCACTGTTTTACCAATTTATTTTTCTAAGCATGTTTGAATCATGCGTTGATATGTGGCGCCAACATTTTTTAGTCCAAAAGGCATGGTGTTGAAACAAAAAGGGCCGTACGGAGTAATGAATGCCATTGCGGCCTGATCGGATTCTTTCATCTTTATATGATGGTATCCGGAGTAAGCATCAAGGAAGCACAGCAAGTCGTGTCCGCCGTTGCATCGATAATTTGGTCAATGAGGGGCAAAGGAAAGAGATCCTTTGGGCAAACCTTATTCAAGTCTGTAAAATCGACACAAAGGCGCCAGGATTTATCCTTCTTCGGTACCATGAGTAGGTTGGCTAGCCAATCCGAATGTTTGATTTATGTGATGAATCCGGCTTCCAGTAGTTTGGCTAACTCTTCTCACATTGCTTGTCTTTTGGGTTCGGAAAATCGTCGCACTGACTGCTTGACTGGTTTGAACCCTTTTATAATATTGAACCTGTGTTTGGCCAGCCTATGTGGGATTCCTGGCATGTTTGAAGGGTGCCAGGCGAATATATCCCAATTTTCCCCAAAGGAAGGCGCGTAACGCGCTGTCTACCGCCGGATCTAGCTGTGCCCCGATGGATGCTATTTTATTAGGGTCCGTTGGGTGCACTTGGAATTTGATGATTTCGTCAGCAGGCTTGAAGGAGGTAGACTTTGATCTTTTGGCGAGGATGACGTCGTCGGCATCCACCATTGATCGTAGGGTAGTTAGTTCTTCGGCCGCGAGAGCTTTGGATAATGCCTCTAAGGCTAAGGATGTTGTTTTATTTTCGGTGCGGAGTGCTCTATCCGGGTCACTTATTATTGTGATCACCCCATTGGGCCCTGGCATTTTAAGCTTCATGTACCCGTAATGGGGTATAGCTTGAAAGCGTGAGAAAGCGTCTCGTCCTAGAAGGGTGTGGTATCCGCTATGAAAGGGCACTATATGGAAGAGTAGTTCCTCCGATTTGTAGTTGTCGGGTGAGACGAACACTACATCGAGCTTAATACTTCCGAACACTTGGCCTCGCGGCTTGGTATGATTCCCCTAAAGGTTGTGTTGGTGTGCTCAATGCGAGATTTCTCGACCTGCATTTCTGCAAGCGTTTCCTCATATATGAGGTTTAGTCCGCTTCCTCCGTCTGTAAGTACTTTAGTGAGGCGAAAGCCATCTACTATTGGGTCTACTACAAGAGCTGCTGATGCTCGGATCGGCCGGACTCGAGGTGCGTCTTCGGCAGAAAAGTTGATTGTCGTGTCGCTCCATGGGCTTGCAGAGCTAATTTGGTAAACCTCGGCAAGTTCGCGATTTGCTCTCTTGCAACGGTTATTTGAGGAGAACGTCTCGAAGACAGTGAAGACATTGATGTCTTTCTCCCTTGGTGTGGTGGTGACAAGAAGTGTCGTACCGCTTTTTGCTACGACGCTACAATGAAGATCATGGTGTCTAGCCAGTGACGATAGAGATCATGACGATGCTTCGGAGATGGAGATCAAAAGCACAAGATGATGATGGACATATCATGTCACATATTTTGATTGCATGTGATGTTTATCTTATTATTCTTCTTATTTTGCTTAGAACGACAGTAGCATTATAAGATGACCCCTTACAAAATTTCAAGGTACAAGTGTTATCCCTGAGTATGCACAATTGCGAAAGTTCGTCGTGCCGAAAAACCACGCGATGATCGGGTGTGATAAGCTCTACGTTCAAATACAACGGGTGTAAGACAGTTTTACACATGCAGAATACTCGGGTTAAACTTGATGAGCCTAGCATGTACAGACATGGCCTTGGAACACTAGAGACCGAAAGGTCGAGCGTGAATCATACAGTAGATATGATCAACATAAGATAATCACCATTGAAAACTACTCCATCTCACGTGATGACCAGACATGGTTTAGTTGATTTGGATCACGTGATCATTTAGATGACTAGAGGGATGTCTATCTAAGTGGGAGTTCTTTAGTAATATGATTAATTGAACTTTAATTTATCATGAACTTAGTCCTGATAGTTTTTGCATATCTATGTTGTTGTACATCAATGGCCCGTGCTACTGTTCCCTTGAATTTTAATGCATTCCTAGAGAAAGCTAATTTGAAAGATGATGGTAGCAACTACACGGATTGGGTCCGTAACTTGAGGATTATCCTCATTGTTGCACAGAAGAATTATGTCCTGAAAGCACCGCTAGGTGACAGGCAACTCCGGACGTTATGAACGTCTGGCAAGCTCGTTCTGATGACTACTCGATAGTTCAGTGTGCCATGCTTTACGGCTTAGAATCGGGACTTCAACAACGTTTTGAACGTCATGGAGCATATGAGATGTTCCAAGAGTTGAAGTTAATATTTCAAGCAAATGCCCGAATTGAGAGATATGAAGTCTCCAATAAGTTATATAGCTTCAAGATGGAGGAGAACAGTTCTATCAGTGAACACTTGCTCAGAATGTCTGGGTACTATAATCATATGACTCAACTTGGTTGCAAAGTTGACGAAGATAGTGTTATTGATAGAGTTCTTCAATCACTGCCACCAAGCTATAAAGGCTTCATGATGAACTATAACATGCAAGGGATGCATAAGACAATTCCAGAGCTCTTCGCTATGCTCAAAGCTGCGGAGGTAGAAATCAAAAAGGAGCATCAAGTGTTGATGGTTAACAAGACCACTAGTTTCAAGAAAAAGGGCAAGGGAAAGAAAGGGAACTTCAAGAAGAATAGCAAGACAGTTGCTACTCCCGCGAAGAAACCCAAGTCTGGAGCCAAGCCTGAAACTGAGTGCTTCTACTGCAAAGGGACTGGACACTGGAAGCGGAACTGTCCCAAGTATTTGGCGGATAAGAAGGATGGCAAAGTAAACAAAGGTATATTTGATATACATGTTATTGATGTGTACCTTACTAATGCTCGCAGTGACACGTGGGTATTTGATACTGGTTCGGTTGCTAATATTTGTAACTCGAAACAGAAGTTGTGGATTAAACGAAGATTAGCTAAGGACGAGGTGACGATGCGCGTGGGAAATGGTTCCAAATTCGATGTGATCGCCGTCGGCACGCTACCTCTACATCTACCATCGGGATTAGTTTTAGACCTAAATAATTGTTATTTGGTGCCAACGTTGAGCATGAACATTATATCTCGATCTTGTTTGTTGCGAGATGGTTATTCATTTAAATCCGAGAATAATGGTTGTTCTATTTATATGAGTAATATCTTTTATGGTCATGCACCCTTGAAGAGTGGTCTACTCTTATTAGATCTCAATTGTAGTGATACACATATTAATAATATTGAAGCCAAAAGATGCAAGGTTGATAATGATAGTGCAACTTATTTGTGGCACTGCCGTTTAGGTCATATCGGTGTAAAGCGCATGAAGAAACTCCATACTCATGGACTTTTGGAATCACTTCATTATGAGTCACTTGGTGCTTGCGAACCATGCCTCATGGGCAAGATGACTAAGACTCCGTTCTCCAGAACAATGGAGTGAGCAACTGATTTGTTGGAATGATGTATGTGGACTGGTAAGTGTTGAGGCTCGCGGCAGATATCGTTATTTTCTGACCTTCACTGATGATTTGAGCAGATATGGGTATATCTACTTAATGAAACACAAGTCTGAAACATTTGAAAAGTTTAAAGAATTTCAGAGTGAAATAGAGAATTATCGTAACAAGAAAATAAAGTTTCTACGATCTGATCATGGAGGAGAATATTTGAGTTACGAGTTTGGTCTTCATTTGAAACAACGTGGAATAGTTTCACAACTAACGCCACCCGGAACACCACAGCATAATCGTGTGTCTGAACGTCGTAATCGTACTTTATTAGATATGGTGCGATCTATGATGTCTCTTACCGATTTACCACTATCATTTTGGGGTTATGCTTTAGAGACAGCTTCATTCACGTGAAATAGGGCACCATCTAAATCCGTTGAGACGACGCCTTATGAACTGTGGTTTGGCAAGAAACCAAAGTTGTGGTTTCTTAAAGTTTGGGGCTGCAGTGCTTATGTGAAAAAGCTTCAACCTGATAAGCTCGAACCCAAGTCGGAGAAATGTGTCTTCATAGGATACGCAAAGGAGACTGTTGGGTACACCTTCTATCATAGATCCGAAGGCAAGATATTCGTTGCTAAGAATGGATCATGTCTAGAGAAGGAGATTCTCTTGAAAGAAGTGAGTGGGAGGAAAGTAGAACTTGATGAGGTAATTGTACCTTCTCCCGAATTGGAAAGTAGCACATCACAGAAACTAGTTCAAATGATTCCTACACCAGTTAGCGAGGAAGCTAATGATGATGATCATGAATCTTCGGATCAAGTTACTACTGAACCTCGTAGGTCAACCAGAGTACGTTCCGCATCAGAGTGGTACGTCAACCCAGTTCTGTAAGTCATGTTACTAGACCATGATGAACCTACGAACTATGAGGAAGCGATGATGAGCCCAGATTCCGCAAAATGGCTTGAGGCCATGAAATCTAAGATGGGATCCATGTATGAGAACAATGTGTGGACTTTGGTTGACTTTCCCGATGATCGGCAAGCCATTGAAAATAAATGGATCTTCAAGAGGAAGACCGACGCCGACGGTAATGTTACTGTCTGCAAAGTTCGACTTGTTGCGAAAGGTTTTTCGACAAGTTCAAGTAGTTGACTACTATGAGACTTTCTCACCCGTAGCGATGCTTAAGTCTGTCCGAATCATGTTAGCAATTGTCGCATTTTATGATTATGAAATCTGGCAAATGGATGTCAAACTGCATTCCTAAATGGATACCTCAAAGAGAGTTGTATATGATGCAACCAGAAGGTTTTGTCGATCCTAAAGGTGCTAACAAAGTGTGCAAACTCCAGCGATCCATCTATGGACTGGTGCAAGCATCTCGGAGTTGGAATATACGCTTTGATGAGGTGATCAAACCATATGGTTTTATACAAACTTTTGGAGAAGCCAGTATTTACAATAAAGTGAGTGGGAGCTCTGTAGCATTTCTAATATTATATGTAGATGACATATTGTTGACTAGAAATGATATAGAATTTATGAATGGCATAAAAGGATACTTGAATAAGAATTTTTCAATGAAAGACCTCGGTGAAGCTGCTTATATATTAGGCATCAAGATCTATAGAGATAGATCAAGACGCTTAATTGGACTTTCACAAAGCACATACCTTGATAAAGTTTTGAAGAAGTTCAAAATGGATCAATCAAAGAAAGGGTTTTTGCCTGTATTACAAGGTGTGAAGTTGAGTAAGACTCAATGTCCGACCACTGTAGAAGATAGGGAGAAAATGAAAGTCATTCCCTATGCCTCAGCTATAGGATCTATCATGTATGCAATGTTGTGTACCAGACCTGATGTGTGCCTTGCTATAAGTTTAGCAGGGAGGTACCAAAGTAATCAAGGAGTGGATCACTGGATAGCGGTCAAGAACATCCTGAAGTACCTGAAAAGGACAAAGGATATGTTTCTCGTTTATGGAGGTGACAAAGAGCTCGTCGTAAATGGTTACGTTGATTCAAGCATTGACACTGATCCGGATGATTCTAAGTCACAAACCGGATATGTATTTTTATTGAACGATGGAGCTGTCAGTTGGTGCTGATCCAAGCAGAGCGTCGTGGCGGGATCTACGTGTGAAGCGGAGTACATAGCTGCTTCGGAAGCAGCAAATGAAGGAGTCTGTATGAAGGAGTTCATATCCGATCTAGGTGTAATACCTAGTGCATCGGATCCAATGAAAATCTTTTGTGACAACACTGGTGCAATAGCCTTGGCAAAGGAATCCAGGTTTCACAAGAGAACCAAGCACATCAAGAGACACTTCAAATCCATCCGCGATCAAGTCAAGGAGGGAGACATAGGAATTTGCAAGATACATACGGATATGAATGTAGCAGACCCATTAACTAAGCCTCTTCCACGAGCAAAACATGATCAGCACCAAGACTCCATGGGTGTTAGAATCATTACTATGTAATCTGGATTATTGACTCTAGTTCAAGTGGTAAAAATGAAGGAAATATGCCCTAGAGGCAATAATAAAGTTGTTATTTGTATTTCCTTATATCATGATAAATGTTTATTATTCATGCTAGAATTGTATTAACCGGAAACTTAGTACATGTGTGAATACATAGACAAAACAGAGTGTCCCTAGTATGCCTCTACTAGACTAGCTCATTGATCAAAGATGGTTATGTTTCCTAGACATAGACATGAGTTGTCATTTGATCAACGGGATCATATCATTAGGAGAATGATGTGATGGGCAATACCCATCCGTTAGCTTAGCAACTTGATCGTTTATTTTTATTGCTATTGCTTTCTTCATGACTTATACATGTTCCTATGACTATGAGATTATGCAACTCCCGAATACCGGAGGAACACCTTGTGTGCTAACAAACATCACAACGTAACTGGGTGATTATAAAGATGCTCTACAGGTGTCTCCGAAGGTGTTTGTGGTGTTGGCATAGATCGAGAATATGATTTGTCACTCTGAGTGTGAGAGAGGTATCTTTGGGCCATCTCGGTAATACACATCATAATAAGCCTTGCAAGCAAATGACTAATGAGTTAGTCGCGAGATGAGGTATTACGGAAAGAGTAAAGAGACTTGCCGGTAACGAGATTGAACTAGGTATGATGATACCGACGATCGAATCTCGGGCAAGTAACATACCGATGACAAAGGGAACAACGTATGTTGTTATGCGGTTGGACCGATAAAGATCTTCATAGAATATGTAGGAACCAAAATGAGCATCCAGGTTCCACTATTGATTATTGACCGGAGATGAGTCTCGGTCATGTCTACATAGTTCTTGAACCCGTAGGGTCCGCACGCTTAAACGTTCTTTGACGATCGATATTATGAGTTTATGAGTTTTGATGCACCGAAGGTAGTTCGGAGTCCCGGATGAGATCACGGACATGACGAGGAGTCTTGAAATGTCCGAGACATAAAGATTGATATATTGGACGGCTATATTCATATACTGGAAGTGTTCCGTGTGCTTTCGGAGAAAACCGGAGTGCCGGAGGGGTTACCGGACCCCTCGGGGGAGTATTGGGGCATAGTGGGCCTTGAGGGAAAGTGAGAGGCAGCCCATAGGGTTGGCCGCACCCCCTCCCCAAGGAATCCAAGTTGGACTAGGATTGGGGGGGGGGGGGTAGGGGCTCTCCTTCCTTCTCCCCTTCTCCTTCCTTTCCCACTCCTAGTAGGATTAGGAAAGAGGAGTCCTACTCCTACTAGGAGTAGGATTGCTCCTCTCCTTGGCGTGCCTAGGGCCGGCCGGCCTCCCCCTTGCTCCTTTATATACGGGGGCAGGGGCACCCTAGAACACACAAGCAACATTGTTTTAGCCGTGTGCGGTGCCTCCCTCCATAGAAACACACCTCAGTCATATCGTTGCAGTGCTTAGGTGAAGCACTGCGTCGGTAACTTCATCATCTCCATCACCACGCCGTCGTGCTGATGAAACTCTCATGTGAGCTCGACTAGATCAAGAGCTCGTGGGACGTCATTGAGTTGAACGTGTGCTGAACGCGGAGGTGTCGTACGTTTGCTACCTCTTGAGCTTGCGTTGTATTCCCTCGAAGAGGAAAGCGAGATGCAGCATAGTAGCGTAAGTATTTCCCTCAGTTTTGAGAACCAAGGTATCAATCTAGTAGGAGACCACGCGCTAGTCCCTCGCACCTGCACAAACAAAAAAGAATTCGCAGCCAACGTGATAAGGGGTTGTCAATCCCTTTACGGTCACTTACGATAGTGAGATCTGATAGAGATGATAGATAATATTTTTGGTATTTTTCGTTTAATAAAACAACAAATAAACAACGGAGATATAAATTGACGGGAAAGTAATATGATAAAGATAGACCCGGGGACCATAGTTTTCTCTAGTGGCTTCTCTCATGATAGCGGTATTCTATGGCGGGTAAACAAATTACTGTCGAGCAATTGATAGAAAAGCGAATAATTATGAGAATATCTAGGCATGATCATTGTATATAGGCATCATGTCCGAGACAAGTAGACCGACTCCTGCCTGCATCTACTACTATTACTCCACACATTGACCGCTATCCAGCATGCATCTAGTGTATTGAGTTCATACGAACAGAGTAACACCTTAAGCAAGATGACATGATGTAGAGGGATAAACTCAAGCAATATGATGAAAACCCAATCTTTTTATTCTCGATGGCAACAATACAATACGTGCCTTGCTGCCCCTACTGTCACTGGGAAAGGACACCGCAAGATTGAACCCAAAGCCAAGCACTTCTCCCATTGCAAGAACTATAGATCTAGTAGGCCAAACCAAACCAATAATTCGAAGAGACTTGCAAGGATATTATGAGCACACATAAAAAGTTCAGAAAAGAACCAAATATATTTCATAGATAACATTGATCATAAACTCACAATTCATCCGATCTCGACAAACACACCGCAAAAAGAGATTACATCGAATAGATCTCCTCGAAGACTGAGGAGAACTTTGTATTGAGATCCAGAGAGAGAAGAAGGCATCTAGATACTAACTATGGACCCGAAGGTCTATGGTAAACTACTCACAACTCATGGTGAGGGCGATGATGATGATGAAGAAGGCCTCCGTGATGGATCCCCTCCCAGAACAGGCTCCCAGATGGGATCTCCACGGGAACAGCAGCTACGGCGGTGGAATTAGGGTTTTCTCTCTGTGTATGGAGTTTCTGGGGTACGTAGGTATATATAGGAAGAAGAGGGGCACCTGGGGCCACAGGGGTTGCCCTCGAGGCAAGGGGCGCGCCCCCACCCTCGAGGGTGGCCCCTCTGTCCTTTGGCTTGGCCCCGAAGTCTTTCGTGCGTGATTTCCTCCAAAAATATCTCCTGCGAAGGTTTCATTCCGTTTGGACTCCGTTTGATATTCCTTTTCCGTAAAACCCTGAAATAGGCAAAAAAAAAACAGCAATCTGGACTGGGCCTTTGGGTTAGTAGGTTAGTCCCAAAAATGATATAAAAATGAATGATAAAGCCCATTAAACATCCAAGACTTCATAAATAATAGCATGGAACAATCAAAAATTATAGATACGTTGGAGACGTATCAAGCATCCCCAAGCTTAATTCCTGCTCGTCCTCGAGTAGGTAAATGATAAAGAAAGAGTTTTTGATGTGGAATGCTAACCAATATAGTTTTTCAATGTAATTCTCTTAATTGTGGCATGAATGTTCAGATCTGAAAGATTTAAGATAAAAGTCTATATTGACATAAGAAATAACAATACTTCAAGCAATACTAACAAAGCAATCATGTCTTCTCAAAATACTATGGCTAAAGAAAGTTATCCCTACAAAATCATATAGTGTTGGCTATGCTCCCTTGCTATCACACAAAATATTCATATCATGCACAACCCCGATTTCAGCCAAGCATTTGTCTTCATGCTCTATCTTTTCAAACTTTTCAACTTTCACGCAATACATGAGCGTGAGCCATGGATATAGCTCTATGAGTGGAATAGAGGTGGTTGTGGAGAAGATAAAAAGAGGGAGATAGTCTCACATCTACTAGGCGTATCAACGGGCTATGGAGATGCCCATCAATAGATATCAATGTGAGTGAGTAGGGATTGTCATGCAACGGATGCACTAGAGCTAAATATGAATGAAAGCTCAACAAAAGAAACTAGCGGGTGTGCATCCAACTTGCTTGCTCACGAAGACCTAGGGCATTTGAGGAAGCCCATTGTAATGCCCAGGATGGGACTATATCTCCTACGTGTCGAGGCACGACTTAAAGATATAAGCCCATTCTGGAATGATCGCAAGTTTGGTACCTTTGCACATCTCATGTAAAAATAGGGATGGAAAACTGAAAAGATAGTTGGCTTACACTCGCCACGTCACACAAATACATTACATGTTCAAACATCATTCAGATAAACATCACAACCCATCTAAGGGTAAGATCCAAATGACAAGATACCAAACATAACCTTAAACCACAGGTCTAGATCGAATCCTAGTAGAAGCTCTACTGATCAACCGGATAGTTCACATAGTAACGGCTACGCTCCTCGTCATACTCCCAGTCTAACTCAGTGCCATCGCCTGTGTAGCTCACCATCGTACCTGCATCTGGGGTGTTGAAGTAACTGTGAGCCACAGAGGACTCAGCAATCCCGTTCCCGGGTAACACGACTATTCAAGCCTTGGGTGTGGAACAAGGCTGAAGAAAGAACAAGAGTCTGCAGCAGCACTAGCACTAACTTACGTAAAAGAGAGCGAGAAGAGAAGGTGCCTCGGTCGAGAGATGATCACGAAGTGATCCTAACTAAATCAAGTCAAACATAACCCCATCGTGTTCACTTCCCGAATCCCCTTTCGGAAAATGACCGTCACGGTACACACGCTGGTAGTGTATTGGAACATGGTGTCAAGTTTTCTACAACCGGATATTAACAAGCTCACATCTGCCACATAACCGCCGGCACGGCTTTCGAAAGTTCATAACCCTGCAGGGGTGTTCCAACTTGGCCCATGACAAGCCCACGATCCGCGGAGTCGCAACTCCAAGGTGGGAAGGCCCGAGTATTCTCGGAATCCCGTGCTCAAGATACTCCGACTAAGGTAAGGCTAATCCAGCAAATCCTCCCGACGTGCCGACACCCTGACAGTAGCCGCGCGTATCTAGTCTCAAGCCACGACCGGATGAGCACAGCGTACAGTGACCAAAAACCCAAGTTGCCAATGGGGGTACCACACACGACTCAAGTTTGGACCAACACTCAAATCGAGCACTGGCCCAGGGGGGTTGAATTAATTAATCCTCGGGTTAATTACTCCCTCGGTAAGTTTTTAGTTGTTTAGGCAAAT
The DNA here is from genome assembly GCA_902687465.1 of Secale cereale. Classification (NCBI taxonomy): domain Eukaryota; kingdom Viridiplantae; phylum Streptophyta; class Magnoliopsida; order Poales; family Poaceae; genus Secale; species Secale cereale. The sequence goes on along the minus strand of LR738710.1, from coordinate 470,711,488 downwards.
AGAACCAATGTTGGGACTTGCTGGAAAAGACTTAGCACTTAGCGGTTTATCGAGGGGGTCCCATAACCCCAACCGTGTGAGGAACGCATAATCAAGGAACATAACACCGGTTTATACGGTTCCTAGGGCGGCATGAGTGGAACAAATCACCAAGCAAAAGGCTTAGCCTTCCACCCATTACCAATATATAGATGATTTCATTTAATAATTAATATAGTGTGATATCCCAACAAGCTTCAACAAGAAGCAAGAATCTTCAATCTTCACCTGCAACTAGCAATGCTATAAGAGGGGCTGAGCGAAGCGTACTTATAGCCAATCAATGGTTTGCATAGGTAGGGTGGTTAAACAGGTTCATGGTTACAATAGGAGGCTGACAGGAAAACATGGGCATCGAGGCAAAACTATAGATCGAGACTTCTAGCAATAGGCAAAGATAGTAATGTTATCGGGGTTCGGTCATCTTGCCTGAAGAGTTGTCGATGGGATCGTAAGAGGGGTCCTCGTTCTCAACCTCGGTAGTAACCTCGTGCTTGTACTCGTACTCGGTCTCAGCTTCCGGCTCTACTCAAACACAAGAACACAAGGCAACGAATCAAACAAGATGCAATGCGCTGAAAAATTACTGGATGCATGACTGATGCACTATGGAAGCAGAACAGATGCACTAAGGAAGCACAGAAAGTCTACTTAGGAAGCACAGTGGTACAACACAACAATATGCATCAAGAAAAATGCTTCAAAACATGATAACAATAGGATAATATGAATCTACATGCAAAAACACACAAGTTACATATAGGACTTGCTCAAAACGGAGCAACTGGGCTAAAAGTTACACCCGAAACAATAAACATGCACAAGCTGAAAATATCAGCCACATAGCAACTTCGGAGCAAGAGATAAATGGCCTACAACACTCAAACATCATGGCAATGAGCATGGACATAAACTAGACATATCCTACAGCAAACAATTCCATTGGAGCATCCCCAAAGGAGCCATGGATCAATAGCAACAAGCTATGAGATATTGAACTTGACAACAAAATCCTGACAGCAGTAATTTGTTGCAACTTGGGAGCAAGAGTTAAATATGCTACATCCACTCAAATAAGCATGTGAGAGCATGAATGGATAGCCAACAACTTATACAACAAGGGATCATCAAGAGTCACCCCAAAACTATCATGGATTGGTCTAGAACAACAAGCAAACATGGCATCTGGAAATTACAGATTCCAGACTTAGTGAAATTTCACTAAGTGTTAAAATAGCAGTTTCATCATGGCATCTTTGTGAGCAAGTTTAAGTCACCTCAAAGCTAAACATGGCAAGTGGTAAGCACCACAGCAAAGTACACATGATGGTGAATCCAAAACATCTAAGCATGCATCAAGGGGACAAACACAACGATAGCAATGAGCTCCTCTACGAGGCATCTCGTAACAAGTTTAACGACATAACAGCCACTAGCACTTTTGCAAAGGAGATAAACATGGCAAGATGAAATCTATCATGCAAGCTAAAGCACCCAACATGTAGAGCATTTCATGATGAACACGTGGACATATCATTTGCATCATTTGGATAAACATGCAACAAGTTATCACATTGCAAAGATGGCATGAAAACAACAACTAACAGCAGTTTATAACAAGTAGCACTCTTGTCATGAAGATTAAGACATCTAGATGACCTCAAACATGCATGGCACAATGAAACAAAACGTAGTACAAGTCTCCACGATCATTTTGACATATCATTTGCTCAAATCGGACTAACACACAAAAAGTTATCACCATTGTAAAACAGCATCAGACAATGAAAATATAGGGACTTAGAAAAAATAACCACCTCGGGTCAAGTCAACGGGGCGGACTGGTCAACGGCGGCTGACGGCGGGGCGGATCGGGCCTTCGGGCGAGGCCCACTGGGGGATCGGGCTAACGGGCGCGGATCCGGGCGCTAACAGGCCGGCCCGTTAGGCCCCGATCTGGATCGGATCGAGGGAGCTCGGGGGCTCGGGCGCCTCGAGCGCCAGAGGACGACGGTGGCTCGACGCGGCCAGGAGCCGGGGCGCGGCGGCGGGAGGTGCCCCGGACGGCGGAGGGGCGGCGACGGGAGGCCGGCAGGCCTGGCCGGCGGCGGCGTGCGGAAGCGCGGCGGCGGTGGCCGGCCGGCGTGGCGGCGGGGCGAGGTGCGGGCGCCGGCGGGAGGAGGCGAGGTGCGGGCTCCGACGAGAGGAGGCGGCCGGCGGTGGAGAAGAGCAGCCGGCGGCGGCGAGGCGGCTGACCGGCGGCGGAGAAGACGGCGGCGCGGGTCCCGCGCGTCGGGTCGGAAGCACGGACGCGGGCCTACGGAAGAACGGTGGAGACTCTCAGAAGCATGGTTTCCTGGGACGTCGGAAGCACGGATTTTCAACGGTGGAAGCACCGCGGATCAACGGTGGAAGCACCGGCGGCGCACTGTGGAAGCATTAGGGTTTCAGACGCGAAAATTGGGGGAGATGGACGTTTATATAGGCACAAGGAGCTAGGGTTGTCCAAATGAGGTGAGGTTTCCAGCCACATGATCACAATTAGATGGCCAAGATGAAGGGAGGGGTTTGGGTTGGTTTGGTGGGCTGTTGGAGGGGTGTCTTGGGCCTCAAAGTGGAGGTACTTTCAGCCCACGAGAATAACTGTTGGAGTAGCAAACGAACTCCAAACGCGACGAGATTTGACAGGCAGGTTACACATAACAAAACAACATCGCACGACAAGTCTCGCGCCAAACCGGAAACGTTACATGGCCAAACACCAAAGTAGGCATCGGGGATGCCACAGACACGTGAGGGAGCTCCGGAACTCGAAACGGACAACGGGAAGAAACGAGTGGAACCGGATGCAAACGACAACACAAATGCAATGCGATGCACATGACTACATGACATGGATGAATGCACACACGCAACACGACAAAACGACGAAAACCCGAAAAGACAAAGAACCCGGAATGGACTTGATGGAGCCAAAGATATTATATATTGCCCAAAAGGGAAAGTATTACATCCGGGGCATTACACCCATCGTTGGAATATACAAGCCAAGTTCTATAACGAGAATTCCCACTAGTATATGAAAGTGACTAAGCATGAGACTCTACAATGAAGAACATGGCGCTACTTTGAAGCACAAGTGTGGAAAAAGATAGTAGCAATTGTCCCTTTATTCTTTTTCTTTTTTTTCTTTTCCTTTTTTTGGGCCTTTCTTTTTTTTTTGGCCTTTCCTTTTTTTGCGGAGGGGCTTTATAGATTTAGCCTTTCCTCCCATGGGACAATTCTCTATAAATGATGATCATCACACTTTCATTACAACACAAGATTACAACTCGATACTACAACAACACAGTATGACTCTATATGAATGCCTCCGGCGGTGTACCGGTATGTGCAATGAAACAAGAGTGACATGTATAAAAATTATGCATCGTGGCCTTGCCACAAATACGATGTCAACTACATGATCATGCATGGCAATATGACAATATGATGCGTGTCATATAAACGGAACGATGGAAAGTTGCATGGCAATATATCTCGGAATGGCTATGGAAATGCCATGATAGGTAGGTATGGTGGCTGTTTTGAGGAACAATATGGTGGCTGTTTTGAGTAAGGATATATAGTGGGTTTATGGCACCGACGAAAGTTGCGCGGTAAAGAGAGGCTGGCAATGGTGGAAGGGAGAGAGTGTGTATAATCCATGGACTCAACATTAGTCATAAGAACTCATATACTTATTGCAAAAATCTACGAGTCATCAAAACAAAGCAATCAACGCATGCCCCTAGGGGGGACGTTGGTAGGAGTTAACCATCACGCGCTCCCGACCTCCACACAAAGGTTGACACTCTACAGATACCTCATGCTTTAACTTAGTCACATAACGGTTCACCATACGTGCATGCTACGGGAATCACTAACCTTAACACAAATATTTCTCATTTTCATAATTACTCCACTAGCATGACTCTAATATCATTATTCTCATGCCTCAAAACAATTATCAAGCATCCAACATCTCTTTCAATGCACTTGATGTGAACTTTTTTACTACATTGACATTGGATGTTTATCATGTGAAGACTAGTTTCTTTTAGCCTAAACACTTTACCATGCTGTTTTAATAGACTCTCAAATAGATCTAAGTGAAGCATGAGAGTTCAATTTTTTTTACAAAATATTACCACCACCGTGCTCTAAAATATATAAGTGAAGCACTAGAGCAAAAACTATTCAACTCAAAAGAAATAAGTGAAGCACATAGAGTGTTCTGATAATTTCTAGGCCATATTTAACTCTCTCAAATAGGTGTGTCCAGCAAGGATGATTGTGTAAAACTAACAAGCAAAGACTCAAATTATACAAGACGCTCCAAGCAAAACACATAACATGTTGCGAATAAAAATATAGCTCCCAGTATAGTTACCGATGGATGAAGACAAAAGAGGGGATGCCTTCCCGGGGCATCCCCAAGCTTAGGCTTTTGATTATCTTGAATTTACTTGGGGTGCCATGGGCATCCCCAAGCTTGGGCCTTTGCTACTTCTTGTTCCATAGTCCATCAAAGCAATACTCAAAACTTGAAAACTTCACAACACAAAACTTAGACAAAAATTCTCGTGAGCTCCATTAGTAAGAGAAAGCAAACCACCACTCAAAGGTACATTAAGGAATTCATACTTTGTTTATATTGGTGTTAAACCTACTGTACTTCAAGTTCTCTATGGTTCATATCCTCCAATATTACTCACAGATGCATCGGAATAAGCAAACAATACACGAAAAAATAGAATATGTCAAAAACAGAACAGTCTGTAGTAATCTGCTGGGTTCGCCTACTTATGGAACTCCAAAAAATTCAAACTAAATTGGTAAATTTGCGCAATTTGTCTATCAATCAGCAGCAAAAATAATCAACTAAAAAGCACGCTCCAGTAAAATCTGAAGACCACTTTAGCGAGCGCTAACGATTATGTTTTTCACAGGAAGATCGTATAAACTTCACACAAGTCCTACCAAAGGTTCTACTTGGCACACACGCTAAACAAGACATGAAAACACATATAATCAGAGGCTAGATGCAATATTTATTCTCTAACAGCAACAAAAAAAAAACAAAAAATTGGGTTGCCTCCCAACAAGCGCTACCGTTTTACGCCCCTAGCTAGGCACGATACAAGATATATCTAGGTATTGCCATTTTTGGAAGGCAATCCATAAGTGGCTCGCATGATAGATTCATATGGTAATTTGATTTTCTTTCTAGGAAAGTGTTCCATGCCTTTCCTTAACGGAAATTGGAATATAATATTTCCTTCCTTCATATCAATAATTGCACCAATCGTTCTAAGGAAAGGTCTACCAAGAATAATAGGACATGAAGGATTGCAATCTATATCAAGAACAATGAAATCTACGGGCACATAATTCCTATTGGCAACAATAAAACCATTATTAATTCTTCCCATAGGTTTCTTAATAGTGAAATCCGCAAGATGCAAATTTAAAGAACAATCATCAAACTCATGGAACCCTAGCAAATGACACAAAGTTTTTGGGATAGTGGAAACACTAGCACCCAAATCACACAAATCATACATTCATGATCTTTTATTTTTATTTTGGTAGTAGGTTCCCATTCATCATAAAACTTTCTAGGTATAGAGACTTCCAACTCAAGTTTTTCTTCATAAGATTGCATCAAAGCATCAACTATATGTTTAGTGAAAGCTTTATTTTGACTATAAGCATGCGGAGAATTTAGCACGGGTTGCATCAAGGAAATACAATCAATCAAAGAGCAATTATCATAATTTAATCCCTTGAAATCCAAAGTAGTGGGTTCATCACTATGCAAATTTTTAATCTCTTCAATCCCACTTTTAGCAATTTTAGCATCAAGATCTAAAAACTCCGAATTACTAGGACACCTTAAAGCAGAATCATCTCCAATCCTATTTTCATCAAGATTAATACTATAAAACAAGGATCTAATAGGAGACACATCAATAACTTTCAGATCTTCATCTTTATTTTCATGCTCTTCCGATTTAGCAGCCATCTTATTAACCAAGGTGGACTGTTTATCCGAAATATGGGCAATTAAGTTCTCAAGATGAGCAAACTAAGATTTCAAGCCATAAAATTCCTTGGTCATATCATCAAGGTCTTTATTCATATACTCCATAAACTTTTTTTGTTCTTTAAGATCACTTCCGAAGAAGTCATTATGCTCAAATTGTATAGTCATAAAATGTCTAACATTGTTTTCAATCTCCTCCAGCCTCTTGAGGTGAGGGTCACCGCTAGAAGGGAGAGCCATAATGACAAGCAAGCAATCCAACACACACAAGCAAACAAGAAGCAAGCGAACGAGAAACACATGGCGGAAGAAGGGCGAATAAAACGGCAAATGTGAAATGGGGGAGAGGAAAACGAGAGGCAAATAAATGTAATGCGAAGGATAAGGGTTTGTGATAGGTACTTGGTATATGACTTTTGCGTAAGCCTCCCCGGCAACGGCGCCATAAATTCTTCTTGCTACCTCTTGAGCTTGCGTTGTATTCCCTCGAAGAGGAAAGGGAGATGCACCACAATAGCGTAAGTATTTTGCTCAGTTTTGAGAACCAAGGTATCAATCCAGTAGGAGACCACGCGCCAGTCCCTCACACCTGCACAAACAAATAAGAACTTCGCAGCCAACGCGATAAGGGGTTGTCAGTCCCTTTACGGTCACTTACGATAGTGAGATCTAATAGAGATGATAGATAATATTTTTGGTATTTTTCGTTTAATAAAATAGCAAATAAACAACGGAGATATAAATTGATGGGAAAGTAATATGATAAAGATAGACCCGGGGACATAGTTTTCTCTAGTGGCTTCTCTCATGATAGCGGTATTCTATGGCGGGTAAACAAATTACTGTCGAGCAATTGATAGAAAAGCGAATAATTATGAGACTATCTAGGCATGATCATTGTATATAGGCATCACGTCCGAGACAAGTAGACCGACTCCTGCCTGCATCTACTACTATTACTCCACACATCGACCGCTATCCAGCATGCATCTAGTGTATTGAGTTCATACGAACAGAGTAACGCCTTAAGCAAGATGACATGATGTAGAGGGATAAACTCAAGCAATATGATGAAAACCCCATCTTTTTATCCTCGATGGCAACAATACAATACATGCCTTGTTGCCCCTATTGTCACTGGGAAAGGACACCACAAGATTGAACCCAAAGCCAAGCACTTCTCCCATTGCAAGAACTATAGATCTAGTAGGCCAAACCAAACCAATAATTCAAAGAGACTTGCAAGGATATTATGAGCACACATAAAAAGTTCAGAAAAGAACCAAATATCTTTCATAGATAACCTTGATCATAAACTCACAATTCATCGGATCTCGACAAACACACCGCAAAAAGAGATTGCATCGAATAGATCTACTCGAAGATCGAGGAGAACTTTGTATTGAGATCCAGAGAGAGAGAAGAAGCCATCTAGATACTAGCTATGGACCCGAAGGTCTGTGGTAAACTACTCACAACTCATGGTGAGGGCGATGATGATGAATATGAAGGCCTCCGTGATGGATCCCCCTCCCGGAACATGCTCCAAGTTGGGATCTCCACGGGATCAACAACTACGGCGGTGGAATTAGGATTTTCTCTTTGCGTATGGAATTTCTGGGGTACATAGGTATATATAGGAAGAAGAGGGGCACCAGGGGCCATAGGGGCTGCCCTCGAGGCAGGGGGCACGCCCTGGGAAGGAGGGCGCGCCCCCCACCCTCGAGGGTGGCCCCTCTGTCCTCTGGCTTGGCCCCGAAGTCTTTCATGCGTGATTTCCGCCAAAAATATTTCACGCGAAGGTTTCATTCCGTTTGGACTCCGTTTGATATTCCTTTTCTGCAAAACCCTGAAATAGGCAAAAAACAACAATCTGGACTAGGCCTTTGGGTTAGTAGGTTAGTCCCAAAAATGATATAAAAGTGAATGATAAAGCCCATTAAACATCCAAGACTTCATAAATAATAGCATGGAACAATAAAAAATTATAGATACGTTGGAGACGTATCAACGTTCGCTGCTTGGATCGGTTGGATCGCGAAGACGTTCGACTACATCAACCGCGTCACTAGACGCTTCTGCCTTTTGGTCTACGAGGGTACGTAGACACACCCTCCCCTCTCGTTGATATGCTTCTAGTAGATAGATCTTGCGTGATCGTAGGATTTTTTTTGAAATACTATCCCCAACACATGGTAGGGTGACGAACCCGGCTGGAAGTGCCAGAATAGAGTTCAGGTGATGGGGTTACCTAGGTTCGGGCCCTTTCAGAGGAGGTAATATCCTATGTCATGCTTCTGATCTGTATTCATGATGGAGTTCCTCGTGGAAGGGATTACAATTGAGATGGTGTTTCTTGTTATCGAGAGTATAAACTACAACTGTAGATGGAAATGGCTACGCCAAGCCCGTTATTATATTGATGGTAGGGGCTACATGGGGCTCACCCGATCTTGCACCGCTGCCACCTTGGCTTGCTCCAAGATTCTGCCCGAGTTGTAGCCGAGCCTCTGGGCTCCCTTCTTCTGCTGGGTTCCATCTGGGCTGCATCGGCCCTGTGGCAGGCCAACTGCCGCGCTCCCCTTCGAGAAGCCACACCCGGTGTACTACACCATTAATAGAGGTTGGTATCAATTACATATATTTAGGAAAAAAATGATGAAAGGGGAGGGCAATAGTGGTTCAAAGGCAATGAAATAACAAAAGCCACCAGGCCGAGTACGTTCTTCCTTCGTTTGGTCGGATGAATACACGAAAGGAAGCACTTTCGATCAAGACCTAAAAATACATCTTGAACCAACCTCCCCAGATTTCCTTTTGATTTATGAAAATTCGGACATTTGAACAAGTCTTCGAATGGTCGATGCACGTCATTGAATAAAAAAAGGTGTGTAGATTGTGTTGTTCGGACATTTAGAGATACTTCGGAACACGACGTGTTAGAGTTGCCCTAACACTTGTGTTGAAATATATTGCCCGACTCCCTCCATTAATTTAGACTTATGAATAAATTAGCAGAATCATGAATTCAATATGGTATAAGAGCCAAGAAGTCGACCCTGACAGCGTAGTATTAAATAAAACGATTATGCGGTCTACATCGATAGACACGTGAGAAGAAATGTTGAAATATATTGCCCGCCTTTCTCCATCAGTTCGAACTTTTGAATGAGTTGGCTGAAACATTAATTTAATAACTTTGTAAATAACAAATTCAGTTTTCAAAAGAATACCGAACTCAGTTGGTAATATTGTCAAATCCCCTTATAAAAATCCGATATCCGACCGAAAAAGGAGAGGAGGGAATCAAACCTCAACACCTTACCCTCCGCACGTTAGCGATTGCGATTGCGGCGCACCACACGACCACAACAACCCCTCTTCCTCCTCCTCCCCTCTCTCTTCGCGCTAACCAATCCGAGTACAACTCGCCGTACGCACACGCACACATAGGCAGATCCAATCCGACTGTACAAAAGCGCCGCCGTCCGCAGCTCACGTGGAAGAGGGAGAGGGAGCAGCGGAGAGGAGAAGGTAACACTCGCTTCTTCTTCTTCTTCTTCGTCTTCGTTATCGTCTCCTTCCCTTAGTTAGATTCCAGTGGATTCCTGTTTTTAGATTTGGTTTTGCTGTTTCATGATCCCTGCTCGACCATACATGCTAGATAGATTCGCGCTGTTTCTCGGTTCGTCTGCTCGGGCCCCGTTCTTGATTTCAGTTGCGGATTCCCGTTCCTTGATTTGGTTTCCTCGAAGCAAGAACACTAGAAGGATCCATATCGAATTGGATTCGCCACGAATCTATGACTGGGCTACTCGAATCTAATCGCGTTGTAGTGAAGCTAGCTGTACTGTGGCTTATAATAGATAGAATTGCGACGCTGTTTTGGTTCATTCCCTTTGATTTAATCCCAGATATTTTAAAATAGCTGCACTGAGCATAATACTACTACTCCTTCCCACCATCTTTGCCAGATTTTTCAGATTGAAAAGGCTCATTAATAATGATTAGCAGTGCAAAAGTTGTATCTTTCGGCTGTAAAATACAGCGAAAGGACATTGACGTGTCAGCTTCTGTCTCGTGCAAATCGTGACATCGGAACGGGGATACAGGAAAAAGTGCCCTTCGCTTGCTTCCCCTTCACGAGAGGAGAGAGAGTGTGGTGTGGAGGGACTCCTGAGGTTGAGGTGTGGGATCTCTCAAATCTCAATAATTGTGATCGGAATTAGTGACATCAAGAACCCTTTCGGTTTGGATCTTGTCCCTTCTGTTGCAACGTGCAAGGTAGTATATGTTGGCGATAACTGGGGGGGGGGGGGGCAATCTGTTGAAACAAAAAAACTCTGATAAACTTTTCTTGATTTGTTCCTAGTCCGCTCATAGACTTTCTGTTTCTCCATTCTAAATGTAACTTTTTTATGTCGTGTCCAGTGGCATATCCTATTTCATCGTAATCCGCCGTGGTCCTTTGCCGGACATGTGCCGAAAGGCGGAGGGGCACTCAACTTATGATCATATGAGAGGCACATGTTAGATAGTTTTCGAATATAAGAGAAAACGATAACCAAAAAATAAATGTTAGGCAAAAAACAGCCGGAGACATTAATTCTGTAACCACCGTTATGCCAAAATCGGTAACCACCATTCTAGCGTAAAACGTATTTTTATTTAAATAACCGCGTTGCGTGGTCACATGCCAAAGGAGGGGAGGGCCCACACTCTATCCGAACAAATAGGTTCCGATATACTCCCTCTGTATACTTATATAAGAGCGTTTAGACATTGGTACACATCTGACACATGCCAAAAGACCGAGTAGCACCCAAGTTACAAACAAATACGTAAAAGGTTCATTTTTATACTCCCTCTGTTTCAAAATATAGTGTGTTCTCGGTTTCCATGCTTCACTTTTGATCATAAATTTAACTAACGAGATCGACTGTGATGGGGGCAAAAATTATACCAGTAAATTCGTATTCAAAAGAAGTTTTCAATTACTATATATTTTTTGCTTCCGCCGTAGTCGATCTCGTTGGTTAAATTTATGATCAAAATTGATCCTCGGAAAACGTGGGCGCACCATGGACACCGTGCGTTGAGCTTTGATGTGAAGTGAAGAAGAGAGTGGAACGAGCAGAGGGAAAACTGGATCCACAGAGGGCTACGCTCGGGGCAGAGCAGCAGTTATTGTAGCTGCAAACTACGCAGGTGGGACAGGCCTAGCCTGTGCTATTTCGAAACCAGGCCATGCCCCGAGAACACCATGGACCAGCCGGACAGCAGCAGCCCATTATTTATATCTGGGCGATCGGTCCTGACAATGGGCAAACACCATACATTTACACTATTCTCGTAGCTGTATATTGGTCCGTATAAGATGAAAAAGCCTGACAGGAGTGAATCACGATGCATATTCCCACGAGGAGGATACCGAGCTGCCTGACGCTCGGCCTCTGCAACGCCACTCTCCCCCCCCCCCCCCCCCCTATTTTGGCATGTGACCAGCAAGAAAAGACGATCAGAACACAATTCCCGTGGCAAGAGAAAATGCAATCCACGTTTTCACACGGACAGTTAATGATCGATAATATAATTTTTAACCATCATGCTTCGGTCCGGACCGTGATTGTGTTTTTTTTAGAATGGAGCAACAAAAAGGCTATGCGAATATTGTTGGTACCCCTCTTTTGGCACGTGGCTGGCAAAGACCATGTAGGCTTAATTCGGGAAATACCTGACACATGCACATTTTCTACCTTGTGCTTCTAAGGAAAACTATTTTCTTCACTACAATGGTTGATACCCATTTTGGCATGACGGTATTGATAGAATTAATGTGTCTGGCTGTTTTTCGCCTTACGAAATGGCATAATTTTTCGTTTATGTGATATTGGAAAACTGTAAAATGTACCTCCTATTTGTTTGTAACTTGAGTGCCCCTTGACTTGTTGGCACGTGTACAATGAGAACCACGTTTGATTACAATGAAAAAAACGCCACGTGTGACCCGAAAGCAACATTAAGATTGTGGAATAAAGCATATAGTGGACCTGGAATCGAGCAAGAAAAGTCTATCGGAACATATTTTGTTCCGATAGAGTGATGGAATTGATGTGCCCGACTGTTTTTCGCCTAACATTTTTGTTCGATTTTTATTAATTTAATATGGTATTGGAAAACTATCTAAAACTGTACCTTTTATGTGGTCGTAAGTTGAGTGCCCCTCTGCCGTTCGACATGTGTCTGGCCAAGGACCACGACAGATTACAATGAAGAAGGATATGTCCGTCGACCTGACATAAACAGCTCACATTTAGAATGGAGCAACATATGTCTTTAAACGGACTAGGAACCAATCAAGAAAAGCCCATAGGAATATATTTTTCCTGATGGATTGGCTCCCCATATTTTGGCACGTGACCAGTAAGAAAAGTCTATTGGAACATAATTCCGGAGACAAGAGGAACGCAAATCACGTTTTTAGCCGGACAGGTGCGAGTTGATGAGACAATTCTTAACGATCATGTTTCGGGCCTGCCCGTGATTGTCATTTTTTAGAATGTAGCAACAAAAAGCATAAGAGCGGGCTTGGAACCAATGAATAATGGTCTATCAGAATATTTTGAAAAATAAGTCTGCTAAAAATGGTTGTATTTTGACTGGTACTTTTTAAATATAATTCAAGAAAAAAATAGAAAAATGAAATGAAAGCTAAAGAAAAAATAGTTGCTGCCATGGAAAGCATGAGGCGTGTTGGTGTGCGGGCAGTTCGGCGACCGGCGGCAGCGGTGTGAACTAGTAATGCAGTGGGACCATGTGTGCACAGTCCTGTGTGAAACTATTGAAGCAACGATGTGACAACACGTACCTATGCGTCCAGGTAGGCACGCCCAGGTTCGGTGCCTGTCCCTCCAACTAGGGGCCTATAATTGAATACGGTGATATACGGAGTGGTGGAAATGGCATACGCCTGACAACACACATCCCAATGTTGGTTCAGCGGGGTGGATTCCGCGCTGCCTGCAGACCGGCCTCTGCAATGCTTTTTCGATAACTGTGGAGCCTATCAACACAGGTTTGCTTGGACTTGTTAGTATCTCAATCGAACAGCAGTGGTATGCATATGCTTTGTTCTTGCATGGAACTAAACATTTTGTATACCTGTTTTCAGTTTCAGTTGAATGTATGCCGTGACGATTAAGGAACAATTCTCCTTATTAATTGTGTACATCAACAATTAATGGTTGCTTTTTGACTGAAAAGTTAACTGCAAGCAGTTTGGCCTTTTGCTGTATATATATGCTTAACATGCTAAAACCATGGAACATTTCAAGTCAAGATTTCACTTGTTAGGTATGATGTGTGCCAGATTGCTCACGCTCCTCTTGTTTCTGCAGGATTTCCACGATTACATGCAACCTCCTGGAATAGTCTAGTTCCTAAATCCTTCTTCCATTCTGGCAGATATCAAGAGATCATTCAGGTTTCGCACCTCTGAGTGGGTGTGGCTTTGCAACAATTCTGCAATAAACTTATCGCTGCCTCTGGGAGTAATCCCATCATACATCTGGAGATTACGGCGAGCACTGGAGGGACTTTTTGTTGATTATGGTTAATTGAGGACAGCAGCTGAGATGTAACAATTTTTTATAGCTGAGTTCTTTTCCAAGACCCACCTGTGATTTAGCAATGTGATTGGATCAACTCTGTTTTTGGATCTGGTGTTAGCTCTGTTGACACTAGAGTTGACTTATGGTTAGGTTTTTCTGCTTTTCATCCTCTACTACACAACAGAAACCAAAGGTATGGAAAATAGCTGATGTATTTTGAATAGTTTCCAGTTGTATTCTTTGTTTGAACTGCAACTAATAGTTTCCCAAATATCTTTGTTCCCCTTTTGTACTTTAGGAGGTCTTTCTGCTAGCAGATAAGACAATGCTCACTGTTTCAAAGAAAGATTCTCAGGAACAAACAGTGAAGTTCACTGCTGGATCAGTGAGCCCGAAGCAGATGGCGAATGAAAATAACCATTCAGTTGCTAGTGGGCAGTATGATATTAACTCATCATCTCACCAAGAATGCTGGAGATCTGATGAATGGAATAGGCATGCATGCTCTGATGATGATAAGGAGGAGAAAGTTGGGCACCTACAGAAGAGCCAGTCTCTTGGGAACATGCTTCAAGAGGATTGTGATCATCATGGCAGTGAAGGTACTGAGTGTGATATTACAGACAATGATTACAGAAGCCATTGCTCTGGTTTCAAGAGCAATACAGATGTTGAAGAATCCACTAGGTTAGGCAGCAAGAACAACCAGAACGTTTTTGATGCCTCATCTGACCTGATCAGTCATGGTGTTTATGAACCTTCAGTTGATCATGCCGCTGACTCTGACAGGCATCACTCTTATGACCATAGCAAATTTCCAAGGTCACAATCTGCTATATTTCAGAATAATTCTGATAGTGATCGAGAAGGTTCTGTTGATTCTGAGAGACTAGGCCCCCGTTGCAGATCTTTTGAGGATTTATGTTCAATGGATGGTGAAAAGGTTGATTACTTGAGTGGCGATGAAACAAATCGCTCGAAATCAAATTTGCCTGTGCTTTGTGCTGGACCTTCTTCGCCAGGCATCTCTGAAACATTAGACTTGGAGGATGGTTCAGGAGGTCGCTCTGATGCTGCTGAAGATGGCCAACGGTCCTCTGCAAGTATAGATGGAAAGTTTGTGAGGGATGGGATGCTAAGTCATGACTACTGGGATGACAAATATATTGCTGCTGATAACTCAGCTCATCCAGTTGCCGCTTGCTGTGCGGATTCAGGGCATTATTGTGTCATCAATGGTGCTTTAAATCAAGAGAGGGAAGAGAAATTGTGCAACAGAAATAGCGGTCTCGACCACGAGTTACTTGGCATTGACATGCCTAATTTGAAGAACCTGTCTGACTCGAAGGATATTAGTGAGGAAGCTGAACACAACGAAACTGGAATGAATGGCGATCAGCATTTTGACGAGGACCCAAATGAACTTAGTCCAAGAGCTTACAGCATTAAAAGGATCGAGGATTGGATCAGCCAAATTGATATTGACAATGACATCATTGTGGAGGAGCAAGGAGAAAGTTCAAGTTCTGCATCAACAAAGTATAGCGAGTCAGTGATCAGTGTTTCTGCTGTGCGCCCTGATGCTAAAAGTCCTCTTGGCATGGAGATAGCTTACACTTATATTTCGAAATTGACTCCTGTTTCTTCATCTGCACAATTGCCAAACCTTGGTTTGGTTGCAATCCCAAGACTGAGCGCGTTCTCAGGCCTACGGCTGTTGAACTTATCAGGGAACTCAATAGGTGAGTTTTCTTCCTATAATTCAGCAGATTAATTATAGCTATTATTGGAATATTCATTTGTTTCAGGAGATAATGCTATCAATTTCTCTAACACCTGGGGTTTTCTGCACAGTGCGCATAACTGCAGGAGCTCTTCCGAAAGGTCTTCACATGTTAAGCCTGTCGAAGAATAATATATCGATTATTGAAGGCCTTAGAGAATTAACACGCTTACGTTTGCTGGACATAAGCTATAATAGGATCTCTAGAATTGGCCATGGTATGGATTTCAACAGCTTTTACTTTCTCCTTATGAAATATTCTTAGTTTATGGAGAACTGAGCGCTAGCTTAGTGCTTGGGGCACTGTCTGGTGCTCTGGGCTTGCACGGTTCTGCCACCAATACTAGTTAATATGTAGATTTAATCATGTTCCCCATCAGAATCCTCTGAACAGAGAAATCACTATGCTCCATGGTCCTTGTTATATTGAATGTTTTGAAGAGGAAAATACAGTCCAGTGCATAGCATAGAATGATTCATTCTTAATAAAATTGCACCATACTCTTGCAGTTAATGGCAGTATAAAACGAATAGATTTGCTTGCCTCTCATTGATTTATGTTTTGGGATACCTTTTAGGTTTGGCTTCATGCTCTTCTTTGAAAGAGTTATATCTGGCTGGTAACAAGATCAGTGAGGTAGATGGCCTTCACCGCCTTCTGAAGCTAAAAGTTCTGGACTTGCGCCACAACAAGATCTCTACATCCAAGGGCCTTGGTCAACTGGCTGCGAACTACAATTCCCTCGAAGCCATCAACCTAGATGGCAATCCGGCACAGAAGAATGTAGGTGACCAGCACCTGAAGAAGTACCTGTTAGGTCTCTTGCCAAACCTTGCTGTGTACAACAAGCAGCCTGTAAGAGCAACTGGCTCAAAAGAGGTCTCGGACCGTAACACACGCAAGATCTCTTCTTCCCATCGTTCTGACCGCAGTTCCAGATCGGACCGCAAATCTTCCAGGTTGGTGGCTGGCACATCTTCACGGCATGCCCGTCCTGCACATACTTCAGGCCCTTTGGTGAAGCAGTCAAGGTCCCGGAACACGCCAATGGCAGCGCTGGGCTCTAGACCAGTGGAATATGCAGGTGCTGGAGTTCCAGCGAAGCAAATTCAGATGGAGGAAAAATCGCAGTGAGATCATCCGAGCAGAGCTGCCTAGCCAGTCAAGGCTCTTGAACAAGGATGTTGCAAGTTTTCCTGTTAAGTTTGTAAAATAATTAAGCTCAAACTGTACGGTGAAGAGCACTTTTCTTATACTGCTAAAGACATGTATTATTTTTTGTCTAGTACAGCGTGGCAGTGTTTCTGAATAAAAATACACAGGAATGTTGTAAGTCTAGCACAAAACACAAATACCTCTGTGAATTGAATTGGTATAGTCAGTCGGATGTTTTTGTCTAGCATGTTTTGGGTTGGCTGTTACTGCAAGCTGAAACCTGAAAGTAGTTTTAAGTTCCCTTTTCCTACCCAAAATCAGGTTGGGGAGCCATTTTGCACAGGAAAATACTCCCTCTGTAAACTAATATAAGAGCGTTTAGATTACTATTTTAGTATTCTAAACACTTTTATATTAGTTTACGGAGGGAGTACTTTAGATCTACCGATTGATTTTTCGCTTCCACGCTCCTTGTGGGGCCATCCATTAGGGATGGCAATGGGTAGGGTATGGGCGGGTAGGACACTTTTCTACCCAAACCCATACCCAAATCTTTTTTCTATACCCACCCACTTCACTATCCATGGGCGTAAATTGGTACCCATGCCCATACCCATCGGGTATCCTATACCCAATGGGTATCCAGTGGGTACAATATATAGGATTAACATGACAAAATTAAGATGAGAAAAAGGTCTAAATTCAGGTATCCATTCGGTGGGTATAATATATAGCCTTGGTTGGGGATGAATCGATGATGATTCAGTAACCCGACTCTTGATTGCTTCATCTTCTGAAGTCAAGGAAAAGCAGAGAAGATAAGTACTTTAGGTATACGAGGGGTCTGGGGCGATGGCTGGCTATGGGCCTATGGTCCGTGGGCTAGTTAAGAACTCAAGATAATTATTTACTCACATATTACATGGTTTAATTTATTTATTAATTTTTTGGGTATCCATTGGGTTACCCATGGGTATAATTTCATACCCATACCCTACCCATGCTTTTTGCGGGTATGGATGCCCATACCCATGGGTGTGAAATGGTAAAAAGTCTCACCCATGCCCACTATTTTCGGGTAGGGTACCCGCGGGTACCCATACCCATGGGCAAAACTGCCATCCCTACCATCCATGTGCTTGAGCTAGTTTTTCAAGCGGTGAATACTTCACTATTCCTTCGTGCTGGATTTTTTTTTGAAAGATCCAGACATGCTGGCTTTTCATTGGCTTAGCAGGGGAGAGTTACATTTTTTTTGATCAAGTGATCAAAGAAGAGAAAAAAAGTCACGAAGGTATGGTTGGAGGGGGCAGTAAGGCCCTCTCTCCCTCCACTGTTCGGCAAAAAGATCTAATCTATTCCTCGCGTTGTTTCCCCGAAAGGGGGCGCTATGGCATGTGCTCCGGCGAGTCTCCATTGTTCGACGTCTCTCCGGCAGGCCTCTATGACACTGAGTACACTTGGCGTCTTGCCTCGGAATGTGCATCTGTTTCTCTCAAGCCAGATTTGCCATGTGATCAAGGCTATCATAGTCTTGACTCCTCTTCTTTCCGTTGGTGCCGCAGATTGAAGGATTGTGGCGACGGCGTCGGTTGTTGTGTTGCTTGCACTCCAGGAGGCTGGGGAGAGCGCCGCGCAGCCGTCCCAGGTGGCCGCTTTTAACCAAACCTCCCGCGACGTGCTGCACTCCCAAATGAGGTGGAAGGAGGACTCGAGGTTGCGGCAGCAGAGCTGACAAAAATAGGGGTTTTCCTAGCCCCCGCGCTGCACCTGCAGGCAATCATTGCACCAGAGCCTGTTGTGGTGGAGTAGCCAGAGGAAGAACTTGATCTTTCCGGGCACCCAGATCTTCCATACCAAGCTCTTCATGGCTGAGGTTGGTTGCGAAGGGAATTGAGAATGGTACGCTGACCTCGCCGTGTAGTGACCATCGTCTTTCCACGTGATCTCGTCCTCGATCCCTTCCTGCAACGCCAAGTTGGCTTCTCTGATGCGTTGCTGCAGCCGCACGACCTGGGGGATGATTTCCAGGTTGTTGCCACGCCTGAGGTCCATTATCCATCTGTCATCGCGTAGCGCCTCCGCCACTGTGCGGTTCTTCCTGGTTGAGCGCCCGAACAGGTGGGGGTACACTAGCCGTAGCGGTTGCTCGCCGAGCCATGAGCTGTGCCAGAAGAGGGCTCTGTTGCCGTCGCCCACTGTAACCGCCGTTGCCGAGGCGAAGAGTGCTCTATCCTTGTCGTCACAAGGCAATTCCAGGCGCGTCCATGGCCTGGCCGGGTCCGTCCACGCCAGCCATAGCTAGCGGAGGCGCAGGGCACGCGCGAATCTCTCCATGTTGGGGATGCCGAGGCCGCCGTGACCGATCGGGGACGTGACAAGCCGCCAGTTAACTTTGCATCTACCTCCGGTCACCTCTTCGTCTTGCGCCCACAGGAACCGACGCCGCGCTTTGTCGACGTCTATGTAGAATTTCTTTGGCATTCGTAGGGCAGCCATGGCAAAGGCTGGAAGCGCAGAGAGGACGCTCCTGACGAGCACACGGCGCCCTGCGATCGGCAGTAGTCGGCCTTTCCAAGCCGCCAACCTTGCTCGGATGCGATCGAGGAGGTACTGAATGTGCACGAGCCGAAGCCTGCCAATGCAGAGCGGAAGACCTCGATATCTGATCGGGAAGCATACTCTGGCGCCGCCAAAACTCTAAAGGACGTCTACGAGGTCTATACTACCGCAGTTTAGGGCCGCCGCAGACGACTTTTGAGGGTTGCCGCGCAGTCCCGTCGCCTCCCCAAAACCGTCCAGGAGCTGCATGATGGAGTCGATCTCCTGGCGCACCGGGTTGGCGAAAAAGATCGCGTCGTCCGCGTACAGGGTGACGCACAGGCGTGCGACGTCGGTCGGCAGTGGCGCAATGGCGCCGGCCTGCCGCACCGCTTCTAATAGCCGGCGGAGAGGATCAATCGTCAGGATGAAGAGGATAAGTGAGAGTGGGTCTCCTTGCCGCAGCCCCCGCTGGTGAAGAATCGGGCCCGGGTCTCCATTTAGCAGGCAGGTGGAGGACTCGGTGGAGAGGAGCAACGCGATCCAGTCCCGCCAGCGCGCCGGAAAGTTCATGCGCTGTAGCAGCTCGAGTATGTATTCCCATGACACCGTGTCGAATGCCTTGGCGATGTCAATCTTAAGCAGGAGCATCGGTGTTTTCTTCCGTTGAAACTGCCGCAGCGCGCTCTGGACATAGAGGAAGCTGTCATGGATGCCCTTCTTCTTTTGGAATGCACTCTGGGCCGGCGAGATGAGCTGGTCAAGCACCCCCGCTAGCCTGATTGAGAGCACCTTGGCAATCAGTTTGGCCACCGAGTGAATTAGACTAATTGGGCGGAAGTCTGACAACTTGGTTGCTCCATCCTCTTAGGCAGAAGGATGATCATGGCATGGTTCAGAGCTGCAAAGTCACCTCCGGCGAGCTGATAGAATGCGTGGAAGACTGCCATGACGTCTGCCTTGATCGTTTGCCAACATGCTCGGAAGAAAACCCTGCTGAAGCCGTCTGGCCCCGGCCGGAGACGCGCATATTGCCGCCCAGATTTCCTCTTCTGTGAAAGGGTTGTCGAGTCCTTCTCCGGTCTGCAGACGAGGCAGCTGGATCTTTTCCTAGTCGATCGTCTTCGTCCTTCTCCCCTTGTTGCCCAGCAGGATGGTGAAATGGTCATAGATCATCTCAGCCTTCTCTTTGTGGTCCGTGGCTTGTTTGCTCTCTGATTCTAAGCAGTGGATGTAGTTTTTTCTTCTACGGGAGTTGATCCTTGCCTGGAAAAAAACTGTCTTTGCATCTCCTGCTTTGAGCCAGGTGGTCCATGCAGCCTGCCTCTTCCTGGCTTGCTCGAGGGCCGCGAGTCCCACAATCTTCAGCTTCAGGGTTTTCCTCAGCCAGAACTCTCTCTGTGTGAGCTGGCGCCTCTCCTGCGCCATGTCTAATCTCAGCACCACCTCAGACGCGATGTGGAACTACAATTTTGTGTTGCTGAAGATGCTCTTGGCCCAGATCTTCAGATCCGTTGCTGTTCGCTTTAGCTTGATCTTCATCCTGGTGAAAGGGCAACAATGGTTTACAGGTCTTTGCCACGCCCTCTGGACCGTCTGCTGGAAGTGTGGGAACTTGGGCCAGAATGATTCAAATTTGAACACTGCTTTGTGCGGTGGCGCCGCGGCATTCGTGAGCAACAGGGGGCAGTGATCGGAGCAGGAAGTGGATGCAGCCATGAGGGTGTAGGAGGGGAAGATTGCCTCCCATTCCTTGTTGCAGAATACTTTGTTGATGGCGACAAAAGTAGGGTTTTCCCTCTCATTGCTCCATGTGAAGCGCCTGTTTTTTCATTTTATCTCACGCAAACAAGCCCGGTCTATTGCATCTCTGAATCTGCTCATCACCCTTCTGTTGATGTTGTGATTGCTCTTATCTCTTGCCTCGTAGATGACATTAAAATCACTGTTGATCAGCCACGGATCGCCAAGGGGTGGCCTGCTTCTACTCAGTTCCTCGAGGAAGTCCTCTTTCCTGGTGTCGTCGGTTGGGCCGTAGACAGTGGTGATCCAGAAAGAGAGGCCACCGTGGGGGAGGAACGCTCTGGCCGTGATGGAGAACTGCCCCACAGATTGTGTGGCGATCGAGAGCCTGCTGGAGTCCCAGAAGATCGCAACGCCGCCTCGGGTGCCCATCGCCGGCAGCATGACGCAATTGTCAAGTCTGCGACCTCCTACCTCCCTGACCATCTCTAGCGACGAGGTGTCGATCTTCGTCTCTTGCAAACACAACAGAGCGAGGCTGTGGGCGTCGGCAACCTCGCAAATGGTGGCCCTCTTCGCCGGTGAGTTCAAATCGCGGACGTTCCAATTCATTATTGGGATGGTTGTGTTACTCATAAAGCAAACATATATGCTCTGGCGACGAAATTGATTCTACTACTGAGATGAAACAGATACGACTACACCACCGCACGGCCGGGGAGAGCCAGTGTCCACCAATAGGCCCCAATTTACACTGGCATCTAGCTAATCTTCTTTGCCCAACACTAATCATGAAATAAAAACCTAACTCAGACTGACTGAAGGTCAGTTGCCACCGGAGGCAAGCTAAACTGGCGACTAACATGGACTACTCTTGGGCTGCACCGTCCGGGCCGGCCAGGCTGGCCATGGTGCGCAGCGCCTGGACGTCGAGGCGCGTGAGCTTGGCGATGCAGTCGATGTCGTCTTCCGTGAGAGGCTCGTCGAAACGCCGCAACAACGCCTCCGCCGCCTTCACCGTCATCCGCGCCTTTGGGACGAGCACGCCAAGCTCCTTGACCAGACGCAGGGTGGCCCACTACACGATCGGGGTGGAGGAGGGTCCGGCCGTGTAATGCCCAGGATGGAACTATACCTCCTATGTGTCGAGGCACGACTTAAAGGCATAAGTCCATCCTAGAATGATCTCAAGTTTGGTAATCTTTGCACATCTCATGTAAAAGAGGGGAATTGTAAACATAAAAATAGTTGGCTTACACTCGCCACGTCACACAAATACAATACATGTCTCAAACATCATACATTAAAACATCACAACCCTCTAAGGGCAAAACCAAATGTCAAGATACCAAACTTAAATAAAAACCACAGGTCGGATCGAATCCTAGTAGAAGTCTCCACTACTGATCATCAGGATAACGAACATAGTAACGACTACGCTCCTCGTCGTACTCCCAGTCAAGCTCGGTGCCATCACCTGGATAGAACACAGCTGGACCTGCATCTGGTGTGGTGAAGTAACTGTGAGCCACAGAGGACTCAGCAATCCCGTTCCCGGGTAACAAGACTATTTAAGCCTTGGGAGAGGATAAGGCTGAAGAAAAGAATAAGTGTCTGCAGCAGCAACTAGCAACTAGCTTACGTGAGAGAGAGCGAGAAGAGAAGCCTCGGTCGAGAAGTGATCACGAAGTGATCCCAGCTACAAGCTCAACAAATATAACCCCTCCGTGTTCAACTCCCGAATCCCTATTCGGAAATTGACAGTCATGGAACACACGCTGGTAGTGTATTAGAAACATTGTGTCAAGTTATCTACAACCGGATATTAACAAGCTCCCATCTGCCTCATAACCGCGGGCACGGCTTTCGAAAGTTCATAACCCTGCAGGGGTGTTCCAACTTGACCCATTACAAGCCCACGATCCGCGGAGTCGCAACTCCAAAGTGGGAAGACCCGAGTATTCTCGGAATCCCGTGCTCAAGATACTCCGAACTAAGGTAAGGCTAATCCAGCAAATCCTCCCGGCGTGTCGACACCCTGATAGTAGCCGCACGTATCTAAGTCTCAGGACACGACCGGATGGGTGATGCTACGGGTTTTTACCAGACCTCGAGTTTCCTTGAGGTGGCCCCGCAGGACCCCCAGCTCGGACCAACACTCATGTGGAGCACTGGCCCGGGGTTGTTGATTAAAGAAAAAGGGTTTATAACTCCCTATGCAAGTTTAGTTTGTTATTAGGCAAATAGTACCAATGTTGGGACTTGCTGGAAAAGACTTAGCACTTAGCGGTTTATCGAGGGGGTCCCATACACCCCAACCGTGTTAGGAACGCATAATCAAGGAACATAACACCGATTTATACGGTTCCTAACGGCATGAGTGGAACAAAACACCAAGCAAAAGGCTTAGCCTTCCACCCTTGCCAATATATAGATGATTTCATTTTAAGCATTATATGTAGTGTGATATAACCCAACAAACTTCAACATGAAGCAAGTATCTTCGATCTTCACCTGCAACTAGCAATGCTATAAGAAGGGCTGAGCGAAGCGTACTTAGCCAAGCAACGGTTTGCATAGGTAGGGTGGTTAACATGGCAATGGTTACAAGTAGGAGGCTGACAGGAAGAACATGGGCATCGAGGCAAAACTATAGAGCGGAACTACTAGCAATAGGCAAAGATAGTAATGTTATCGGGGTTCGGTCATCTTGCCTGAAGAGAAGTCGTTCGGATCGTAAGAAGGGTCCTCGTGCTCAACCTCGTTGGTAACCTCGTGCTCGTACTCGTACTCGGTCTCAGCTTCCGGCTCTAAACAATACAATCACACAAGGCACAAATCAACAAGACGCAATGCGCACTCAAAAATGATGGATGCATGAAGGATGCACTAAGGATGCACACGGAGCACGGAAATAGCACTCAAGAAAATCACCTCAAAACATGATAACAATAAGATATTATGAATCTACACAGAAAATCAATCAAGTTTCATATAAGACTCGCTGAAATCGGAGCTACGGGCTAAAAGTTATGCCCGAAACAAGAAACAAGCACAAGCTGTAAATTACAGCAACATAGCAACTTCGGAGCACTAGAAAAATAAGCTACAACACTCAAACAACATGGCAAAGGACATGAACATAAACTAGACATATCCTACAGCAAATAAGTCCAAAGGTGCACCCGCAAAGGAGCCACGGATCAATAGCAACGAGCTTGGACATATTGAACTTGACAATAAAATTCTGACAGCAGAATTTTATTGAAACTTTGGAGCAAAAGTTAAACATGCTACAGCCACTTAAATAAGCATGTGAGAACATGAATGGAAAGCCAACAATATATACTACATGGAACAAACAAGATTCACTCCAAAACTATCATGGTTTGTCCTAGAGCAGCAAGCAAACATGGCATCGGAACGTTACAGATTTCAGACTTAGTGAAAAACCACTAAGTGTCAAAACAGCAGTTTTCATCATGGCATCTAAAAGAACAAGTTTAAGTCACCTCGAAACTAAACATGGCAAGTGGTAAGCACCACATCAAAGTACACATGATGGTGATTCCGAAACATACAAGCATGCATCATGGAGATAAACACAACGATAGTAACGAGCTCAACAAGATGGCATTTCATAACAAGTGAAACAACATCACAACCACATGGCACTTTGCAACGAAGATATACATGGCAAGAATAAATCTATCATGCAACCTAACACAAGCAACATGTAGAGCATGGCAAGACGAATACGTGGACATGTCATTTGCATCGTTCGGACAAACGAGCTAAAAGTTATCACATGGCAAAGATGACATCAAAACTACACATAGCAGCAGTTTTATCACGATGCACTATTACAACAGAAACACAAGCACCTAGATGATCTCTAACATGCATGGCACAATGGAATGAAACGTAGTGCTATTCACCACGAACGTCTGGACATGCTATTTGCGCGAAATGGACATCCTCACAAAAAATTATTAGCAGTTGAAAATAGCATCAGCACACAAAAACATCTCAGGGACTTAGAAGAATTCCAACAACCTTCAGATCTGGTGATACGGGCCGGAGGAGAAGATTCGGCCCGCGGAAGAAGTCGGGCCGGCGGCTGGATCTGGAGACGGCCCGGCTGGAGAGGGAGCGGGGCGAACGGGCCGGCGGCTGGATCTGGAGACGGGCCTCCGGCTCGATCGGCCGGCCCAGGGAGGCGGGGCGCCTGGATCTGCAGCGGCAGGACCCTGGCGAGGCCCAGCGGAGGCGGCCTGCGGGGCGACTGGCGAAGCGAAGACGGAGGCGGCCTGGGGCGGTGCGGCGAGGTCGGCCCAGGGCGGGGCGACGGCCTGGCGACGCGGGAGAACAGCGGAGGCGGCCTGGCGTCGGTGGAGCTGGTGGTGCGGGCCTGGCGCGGTGCGGTGAGGCCCAACTGGCGGAGGGGGGGGGGCGCTGGCTGGAGGTGGCCTGACGGGCCGAGAGGAAGAGCGCCGACTGGGCCTCACTGCGGCGAAGTGGTCCACTCGAGCGACGGAAGGACGGAGGCGAAGCGATCGGCCGCCGCGGTCGCTGCGGTAGGCCTAGGATGAAGATCCCGTTGACCCGATCGATCGGATCGGATCTGGAGGCTCTGCCTCGATCTGATCCAGGGCGGCGGACTGCTGTCTACGAGGCCGGCGCGGCTCCCTTCGAGGGAGAAAAATCGGCGGCAGGATCTAGGAGAGAAGCCAAGTGGCAGTGAGGGGGTTGGTGGATCTGAGAAAAAGAGGGGGAGAGAGGAGCTAGAGGTTAGGGATGCCCAAAAATGAACCTAGGGGGTCTATATATCTCAGATCTGCTAGGGTTAGGGTTTGTGGGGGTGTTTAGAGCCCTCCGATCGCGATCCGACGGATCCGATCGCGGGGGAAGTTTAGATGGGCCTAGGAGAGGGTAGTGGGCTGCTGTAGGGGTTTTTCGGGCCACAAAGTGAAGGCACTTTGGACCCACACGAATAACTGTTGGGATAGCAAACGGGGTCCAAACGCGACGAGATTTGACAGGCGGGTTACACACAACAAAACAACAACACACGACAAGTCTCGCGCCACACCGGTAACGTTACACGCCCAAACAAAGTAGGCCTACGGGACGTCACGGACACGTGAGGGAGCTCCGGAACGCGAAACGGAAAACGGGAAGGAACGCGTGGAACCGGATGCAACCGACAACACAAATGCAAAGCGATGCACATGTCTACATGATATGAATGAATGCCACACATGCACACAACAAAACGACAAAAACCCGAAAGACAAAGTACCCGGAATGGAATAGATGAAGCCGGAGATATATTATATGCCCAAAAGGGAAAGTATTACATCCGGGGCATTACAAACTCTCCTCTACTACAAAAAGATCTCGTCCCGAGATCTAGGACTGGAAAAAGGAAGGGTACTCGGAACGAAGATGATCTTCTCGTTCCCAGGTAGCTTCTCGGTCGGTGTGATGTGACCACTTGACTTTCAAGAATTTGATGGACTTGTTGCGGGTCTTGCGTTCGGTTTCTTCGAGAATAGCAACGGGATGCTCTCGGTAAGACATGTCTTGTTGAAGATCAATCTCTTCAAACGGAATCATGCGTTCAGGTGCCTTGAAGCATTTGCGAAGTTGAGACACATGGAACACATCATGAACATTGGCGAAGTTGGAAGGGAGCTCAAGTTGATAGGCTAGATCGCCTCTTTTGCCAAGAATCTTGAAAGGCCCGACGTATCTAGGAGCAAGCTTTCCTTTGATACCGAATCTTTGGGTGCCTTTCATCGGAGACACACGGAGATAAACATGATCATCAATGTTGAAGGCCAAATCACGATGCTTGCCGTCATAGTAGCTCTTTTGACGCGACTGAGCGGCCTTGAGATTCTCACGTATGACTTTGCACATTTCTTCGGCTTCTGAGATCAAGTCATTGCCAAGAAGTTGACGTTCACCTGTTTCAGACCAGTTGAGAGGGGTACGACACTTTCTGCCATAGAGAATTTCAAACGGAGCTTTGCCGGCACTTGCTTGAAAGCTGTTGTTGTAAGAGAACTCGGCAAATGGAAGGCAGTCTTCCCATTTCATGCCAAAAGAGATGACACAGGCTCTGAGCATGTCTTCTAGAATCTGATTCACACGCTCGACTTGACCACTAGTCTGAGGGTGAAATGCAGTGCTGAACCTGATCTTAGTGCCCATGGCGGACTGAAAGGAGTCCCAGAACCTGGATGTGAACAAACTTCCACGGTCTTAGGATATAACTTGAGGAATGCCATGTAAAGACACGATTCTGGAAGTGTACAGCTCTGCCAATTGAGCTGCATTGATTGATTCTTTGACTGACAGGAAGTGAGCGACTTTGGTAAGCTTGTCAATCACCACGAAGATAGAATCATTTCCTCGCTTGGATTTAGGAAAGCCAGTGACGAAGTCCATTTCAATGTGGTCGAACTTCCACTCGGGAATAGGAAGAGGTTGGAGAAGACCGGCTGGACGTTGATGTTCTGCTTTCACTCTTCTGCAAACATCACATTCATTCACGAATTGGGCAATCTCCCTTTTCATGCATGTCCACCAGTAAGATTGCTTGAGGTCTTGGTACATCTTGGAACTGCCAGGATGAATGGAAAGGAGAGAATCATGAGCTTCTTCCATTATGAGCTTCCTGAGATCACCTTTGGGAACAACGAGTCTGTCCTCGAAGAACAAGGTATCTCTCTCATCAACACAGAAGCACTTGTATTTTGGAGTGCCCTTTGCAATACCATGTTTCACCTTCTTCACCATGGTATCCCTGAGTTGGGCCTCACGGACCTGATCTTCCAAGGTAGGAGCAATTTGAAGATTTACAAGAAAACCCTGCGGAACAACTTGGAGGTTGAGCTTCCTGAATGCTTCACAAAGCTCAGGCTGGCACGGCTTGATAAGAAGGCTGTTGCAATATGCCTTTCTGCTCAAAGCATCTGCAATCACATTCGCCTTGCCAGGAGTGTATTCAATGCTGTGATCATACTCTTGGATCATTTCAACCCAACGAGTCTGGCGGAGGTTCAGATGCGGCTGTGTGAAGATGTACTTCAAGCTCTTGTGATCAGTGAAGATGTCGACCTTTCTGCCCAACAACAGATGTCTCCACGTAATCAAAGCATGTACCACAGCTGCTAGCTCGAGATCATGTGTGGGATAGTTCTTCTCACTTGGCTTCAGTTGACGAGAAGTGTATGCCACAATTCTCTTATCTTGCATAAGCACACCACCAAGGCCTTGAAGAGAAGCATCACAGAATACTTCATAGGGCTTGGATTCATCTGAAGGAGTCAGAACTGGAGCAGAGACGAGCTTTTCTTTGAGGGTTTTGAATGCCACTTCACACTCTGGAGACCAAAAGTATTTGACATTCTTCTGAAGCAAGTTGGAAAGAGGCTTGGCAATCTTGGAGAAGTTCTCAACGAACCTTCTGCAATAGCTGGCAAGACCCAGAAAACTGCGGAGTTGCTTGACGTTCTGAGGAGCTTCCCAGTTGACAATTGCTTCAACTTTCTCGGGATTTACCGCAATATCGTCAGCTGAGATGATATGGCCCAGGTACAAAACCTTATCGAGCCAAAACTCGCACTTTGAGAACTTGACATAGAACTTATGCTCTCGGAGTCGATCAAGAACCAGACGTAAGTGCTTTTCGTGATCTTCTTCATTCTTGGAAAACACCAGAATATCATCCAGATACACAAGCACAAACTCGCCAGTATAGGGGTTGAAAATGTAGTGCATCATCCTCGAAAAGGTAGGAGGAGCATTGGCGAGACCAAAAGACATGACGGTATACTCGTATGAACCGTAGCTCGTTCTGAAGGCCGTCTTGGGAATGTCTTCCTCGCGAATGCGAATTTGATGATAGCCCATTCGGAGGTCAAGCTTAGAGAACACTTTAGCTCCTTTGAGCTGCTCAAAGAGTTCGTTGATGTTGGGGAGCGGATACTTGTTCTTTATTGTCTTCTTGTTCAATGGCCGGTAATCAACGCAGAGACGCTCCGTGCCATCTTTCTTCTTGACAAATAAGACACCACAGCCCCATGGAGACGTACTAGGCCTGATGAGACCCATACTCTCCTGTTTATCAAGCTGCTTCTTCAATTCCTTCAATTCGTCCGGAGAGAGTTTGTACGGACGCCGGCATGCTGGCTCAGTACCCGGCTCGAGTTCAATTACGAATTCCACCTGACGGTGTGGAGGCATGCCTGGAAGTTCTTCAGGAAAGACGTCTTGATATTCATTCACCACCGGAATTTGAGATATGGCATTAATTTTGACCTTATCATTGAGAGAGAAAAGCCTGATAGTGTTATCCCTGGAGGCAAAGATAATCACATCTTCATCAGGATGAGTCATCTTGACTTCATTCTAAGCACAATCAATGTGAGCATCATGCTGAGAAAGCCAATCCATTCCGAGGATGAGGTCAATGTCAGAATTGCCAAGAACCACCGGATTAGCCAGAAATCAGTAATCACCCATGCGAATAGAAACATCCGGAGCATAAATACTGGAATGCATTCATCTCCCTGGAGAAACAACTGATAACTACCTTGGCAAACTTTTGATGTCAACATTATACTTGGATGCAAATGGCTGAGACATGAAAGAGCATGAAGCACCCGAATCAAACAAAACTTTAGCAGGGATAGAGTTCACTGGAAGGTTACCCAAAATGACATCAGAAGAATTCTCCGCTTGCGCTGCACTCATCAGATTGACCCTTGCTGCCTTTGGATCATGCCTGACAATAGCTGAACTCACAGGTGGAGGAGGTGGAAGACGCTTTGGGTTCGGACATCTGTTGGCATAGTGACCCTTCTGAGTGCATTTGTTGCAAGTCACTTCTGAGAGAGGACGGAAATGAGAACCACTTGACTTTGAGCCTTGAGACTGAAACTGGTTCTTCGACTTGTTGCTCGGGTTGGGTGGGTGGGAGAAACCACGTCCACCGTTGTTCTTGTAGTTGTTGGAGTTGTTGTAGGGAGCTCGAATCACTGGAGGAGGAGGAAGCCAGAATTTCTGCTGCTTTGCGACGACTTGAGAAGATGAGGAGGAGTGAACGGCATCTCGAATTCTCTTCTTGGAAGCCTCCATCTTAAACTGAGCTGCTTCTTGTTTCAAAGCCATGTTATAGAATTTGTCGAATTCGTCAGGCTCGAACAAGGTGAGAGCAAGTTGAAGTTCATCTTTGAGACCTCCACGGAACTGGTAGATTTTGCTCTTAGCATCAGGAATGTCTTGCTTAGCATAGCGGACGAGGTTTTGGAACTTGACATTATACTGATAGACTGTCATAGAGCCCTGCTTCAGGTTGCGGAATTGCTCACGCATACCCTCGATGACACTTGTTGGAATGTGGTGAGAGCGAAAGTCCTTGCAGAAATTCTCCCAAGAGATCACTTGACCTGGCCTGGAGTCTTTGTACTGCTGCCACCAGCCAGCTGCTTGGTCTTTGAGTTGGAAGGCTGCAAACTTCACATAATCCTCTTCCTTCACGTTACTGCACTCAAAATGCTTCTTTATGTCGGTTAACCAATCTTCAGCATCAAGAGGGTCGACACAGTAACTGAAAGCTTTTGGATTATTGGCCAAGAACTGGTTGAGAGTAGCATGGTGCTGCTGGTTGAAGAAGTTGCCTTGATTCCCTGGAACACCCTGATTAGCTTGATTAGCTTGCATCTGTTGCATCATCTGCATCAACATCTGGGTGTTCTGAGCTGTAGTCTGCATAATCGCTCTCCAAGCCTCAGGCGGAGGAGGAGGGGAAGGAGGACGTTCTGGGACCTCTTCACCCTCTGGGTTAGCGTTGGGAACCCTTTTCGGAGCCATCCTGAAAGAGATGGCCACGAATCAGCAATTGATTGACAGAAGGTATAAGCTGAATCAATGGAATGAATTGCAACAAGTCGTCACAATAATCATTCGAACAATAGGAACGAATGAAATCATTCGAACAAGAGGAACGAATGAAATTCTTAGTTAAATGATAACATCAATCTTCACGAGAAGCCACATAGGAGACAAAAGGTAAAATAAGAAAAACAACAAGGTACAGACAGGAACAAACACAAGATAGGAGCTTCGTTCTAACATCTTTGTGCTGAAAGCATATGAACGCGTTACGAACGGGTTTTGCAATCCCCGGATCAGCATAGCCAAGGACCCTTTAAGATGCAACTCCCGATCGGAACATCGGTCATAATACCACTTCACTCAATGTAGAACCCCGAACTCGCTAACCTGCATTCGTTGGAAGAATGCCTACGATCTACTGGATAAACCCGCCTATGAATTTCCGAAAGATTCCAGTTATGCAATCAGGTGTTGGGGATACACGGGAAGCACCGCGCAATCAACTCTAACTTACATCCAGGTGTATCCATCCTTCAACACATAACCAGTCTTTCTCGGAAACTATTTACCTCGGACCTTCGAAAAGCATCCACTATAGCAAGCTATGGCAATACTCCCGAACTACCTCCCCAGTACTGGGTGATGTCGGGGTTATCTTGCCACTGGCCGTATAGGAGAGATTTTCGATGTCGGCCGTCTTAAGTATTTAGTACTGCCGCGATATGCTTGTGACGACAATACCCCGAAGCTCAACTCCCCGGGACACTGCCACAACCCCTAATGTCAGGAGGCATCGAGAACAATATTCTCGTCACAAGAACATCGAAACAATCCCGGAATACTCGCGAGATTCCTAAAAAAAAATTTGGTGCAATTTTTGAAAGTAGAAGAGGAAAGAGTAGTCGTCAGGAGTCCTCACCAGAGAGAAAGGGGATGAGAAGCAAAGAAATCCTACTCTCCGATATAATATAGGACTCAAAATATTTTCAGTGTGTGCCTAGACTCGACCGTCAATGATTCGATCAATCAGTGGGGGCTCCTAGGTCGGAGAAGGCTCTGAATACCAACTTGTAATGCCAAGGATGGAACTATACCTCCTACGTGTCGAGGCACGACTTAAAGGCATAAGTCCATCCTAGAATGATCTCAAGTTTGGTAATCTTTGCACATCTCATGTAAAAGAGGGGAATTGTAAACATAAAAATAGTTGGCTTACACTCGCCACGTCACACAAATACAATACATGTCTCAAACATTATACATTAAAACATCACAACCCTCTAAGGGCAAAACCAAATGTCAAGAAACCAAACTTAAATAAAAACCACAGGTCGGATCGAATCCTAGTAGAAGTCTCCACTACTGATCATCAGGATAACGAACATAGTAACGACTACGCTCCTCGTCGTACTCCCAGTCAAGCTCGGTGCCATCACCTGGATAGCTCACAGCTGGACCTGCATCTGGTGTGGTGAAGTAACTGTGAGCCACAGAGGACTCAGCAATCCCGTTCCCGGGTAACAAGACTATTTAAGCCTTGGGAGAGGATAAGGCTGAAGAAAAGAATAAGTGTCTGCAGCAGCAACTAGCAACTAGCTTACGTGAGAGAGAGCGAGAAGAGAAGCCTCGGTCGAGAAGTGATCACGAAGTGATCCTAGCTACAAGCTCAACAAATATAACCCCTCCGTGTTCAACTCCCGAATCCCTATTCGGAAATTGACAGTCACGGAACACACGCTGGTAGTGTATTAGAAACATTGTGTCAAGTTATCTACAACCGGATATTAACAAGCTCCCATCTGCCTCATAACCGCGGGCACGGCTTTCGAAAGTTCATAACCCTGCAGGGGTGTTCCAACTTGACCCATTACAAGCCCACGATCCGCGGAGTCGCAACTCCAAAGTGGGAAGACCCGAGTATTCTCGGAATCCCGTGCTCAAGATACTCCGAACTAAGGTAAGGCTAATCCAGCAAATCCTCCCAGCGTGTCGACACCCTGATAGTAGCCGCGCGTATCTAAGTCTCAGGACACGACCGGATGGGTGATGCTACGGGTTTTTACCAGACCTCGAGTTTCCTTGAGGTGGCCCCGCAGGACCCCCAGTTCGGACCAACACTCATGTGGAGCACTGGCCCGGGGTTGTTGATTAAAGAAAAAGGGTTTATAACTCCCTATGCAAGTTTAGTTTGTTATTAGGCAAATAGTACCAATGTTGGGACTTGCTGGAAAAGACTTAGCACTTAGCGGTTTATCGAGGGGGTCCCATACACCCCAACCGTGTTAGGAACGCATAATCAAGGAACATAACACCGGTTTATACGGTTCCTAACGGCATGAGTGGAACAAAACACCAAGCAAAAGGCTTAGCCTTCCACCCTTGCCAATATATAGATGATTTCATTTTAAGCATTATATGTAGTGTGATATAACCAAACAAACTTCAACATGAAGCAAGTATCTTCGATCTTCACCTGCAACTAGCAATGCTATAAGAAGGGCTGAGCGAAGCGTACTTAGCCAAGAAACGGTTTGCATAGGTAGGGTGGTTAACATGGCAATGGTTACAAGTAGGAGGCTGACAGGAAGAACATGGGCATCGAGGCAAAACTATAGAGCGGAACTACTAGCAATAGGCAAAGATAGTAATGTTATCGGGGTTCGGTCATCTTGCCTGAAGAGAAGTCGTTCGGATCGTAAGAAGGGTCCTCGTGCTCAACCTCGTTGGTAACCTCGTGCTCGTACTCGTACTCGGTCTCAGCTTCCGGCTCTAAACAATACAATCACACAAGGCACAAATCAACAAGACGCAATGCGCACTCAAAAATGATGGATGCATGAAGGATGCACTAAGGATGCACACGGAGCACGGAAATAGCACTCAAGCAAATCACCTCAAAATATGATAATAATAAGATATTATGAATCTACACAGAAAATCAATCAAGTTTCATATAAGACTCGCTGAAATCGGAGCTACGGGCTAAAAGTTATGCCCGAAACAAGAAACAAGCACAAGCTATAAATTACAACAACATAGCAACTTCGGAGCACTAGAAAAATAAGCTACAGCACTCAAACAACATGGCAAAGGACATTAACATAAACTAGACATATCCTACAGCAAATAAGTCCAAAGGTGCACCCCCAAAGGAGCCACGGATCAATAGCAACGAGCTTGGACATATTGAACTTGACAATAAAATTCTGGCAGCAGAATTTTATTGAAACTTTGGAGCAAAAGTTAAACATGCTACAGCCACTTAAATAAGCATGTGAGAACATGAATGGAAAGCCAACAATATATACTACAAGGAACAAACAAGATCCACTCCAAAACTATCATGGTTTGTCCTAGAGCAGCAAGCAAACATGGCATCGGAACGTTACAGATTTCAGACTTAGTGAAAAACCACTAAGTGTCAAAACAGCAGTTTTCATCATGGCATCTAAAAGAGCAAGTTTAAGTCACCTCGAAACTAAACATGGCAAGTGGTAAGCACCACATCAAAGTACACATGATGGTGATTCCGAAACATACAAGCATGCATCATGGAGATAAACACAACGATAGTAACGAGCTCAACAAGATGGCATTTCATAACAAGTGAAACAATATCACAGCCACATGGCACTTTGCAACGAAGATATACATGGCAAGAATAAATCTATCATGCAACCTAATACAAGCAACATGTAGAGCATGGCAAGACGAACACGTGGACATGTCATTTGCATCATTCGGACAAACGAGCTAAGAGTTATCACATGGCAAAGATGGCATCAAAACTACACATAGCAGCAGTTTTATCATGATGCACTATTGCAACAGAAAAACAAGCACCTAGATGATCTCTAACATGCATGGCACAATGGAATGAAACGTAGTGCTATTCACCACGAACGTCTGGACATGCTATTTGCGCGAAACGGACATCCTCACAAAAAGTTATCAGCAGTTGAAAATAGCATCAGCACACAAAAACATCTCAGGGACTTAGAAGAATTCCAACAACCTTCAGATCTGGTGATACGGGCCGGAGGAGAAGATTCGGCCCGCGGAAGAAGTCGGGCCGGCGGCTGGATCTGGAGACGTCCCGGCTGGAGAGGGAGCGGGGCGAATGGGCCGGCGGCTGGATCTGGAGATGGGCCTCCGGCTCGATCGGTCGGCCCACGGAGGCGGGGCGCCTGGATCTGCAGCGGCAGGACCCTGGCGAGGCCCAGTGGAGGCGGCCTGCGGGGCGACTGGCGAAGCGAAGACGGAGGCGGCCTGGGGCGGTGCGGCGAGGTCGGCCCAGGGCGGGGCGACGACCTGGCGACGCGGGAGAAGAGCGGAGGCGGCCTGGCGTCGGTGGAGCTGGTGGTGCGGGCCTGGCGCGGTGCGGTGAGGCCCAACTGGCGGAGGAGGGGGGCGTTGGCTAGAGGTGGCCTGACGGGCCGAGAGGAAGAGCGCCAACTGGGCCTCACTGCGGCGAAGTGGTCCACTCGAGCGACGGAAGGATGGAGGCGAAGCGATCGGCCGCTGCGGTCGCTGCGGTAGGCCCAGGATGAAGATCCCGTTGACCCGATCGATCGGATCGGATCTGGAGGCTCTGCCTCGATCTGATCCAGGGCGGCGGACTGCTGTCTACGAGGCCGGCGCGGCTCCCTTCGAGGGAGAAAAATCGGCGGCAGGATCTAGGAGAGAAGCCAAGTGGCAGTGAGGGGGTTGGTGGATTTGAGAAAAAGAGGGGGAGAGAGGAGCTAGAGGTTAGGGATGCCCAAAAATGAACCTAGGGGGTCTATATATCTCAGATCTGCTAGGGTTAGGGTTTGTGGGGGTGTTTAGAGCCCTCCGATCGCGATCCGACGGATCCGATCGCGGGGGAAGTTTAGATGGGCCTAGGAGAGGGTAGTGGGCTGCTGTAGGGGTGTTTCGGGCCACAAAGTGAAGGCACTTTGGACCCACACGAATAACTGTTGGGATAGCAAACGGGGTCTAAACGCGACGAGGTTTGACAGGCGGGTTACACACAACAAAACAACAACACACGACAAGTCTCGCGCCACACCGGTAACGTTACACGCCCAAACAAAGTAGGCCTACGGGACGTCACGGACACGTGAGGGAGCTCCGGAACGCGAAACGGAAAACGGGAAAGAACGCGTGGAACCGGATGCAACCGACAACACAAATGCAAAGCGATGCACATGTCTACATGATATGAATGACTGCCACACACGCACACAACAAAACGACGAAAACCCGAAAGACAAAGAACCCGGAATGGAATAGATGAAGCCGGAGATATATTATATGCCCAAAAGGGAAAGTATTACATCCGGGGCATTACAGGCCGCCTGACGGGTGCTGAGGGAGCGCGTGTTTTGGGCGGCGCTGATGGTCGGCGGGCCGGTGGCGCAATGGGGATGATGGGCTCAGGGGCGTCGCGGAAGAGGAGTCGGGCGGTGGCGCCGTCTTGCCCGATCTGCATCTGCTGCACCTGGTGCGTCACCGCCCCTAGCTCAGTAGTGGTCTCAGGCGGGGGAGCCGCGGATCTGCACGTGTGAACTGCATCAGACTGTATGCATGTAGCGTGCCCATCGGCGGCCAGCGCCTTTGCACCGCCGTCGCGCGCGTGGTCGATGCCGAACTCCAGTGGAACGGCGAGGGCGTTTGCGATGGCCTCCTCGAGCTAAGCCTGCCCGAGGTCGACGCGTGGTGGGGGAGGGAGTTGGGTGTCCCCATTGGTGAAGAACGCGGTGACGGGGTCGACGTCATGGCTTCGCTGCGTGGGGGGAGGAGGCGGTGGCGAGGGAGCACGGCGAAGCGGCAGAGGGGGGGG
>LR738710.1:470648468-470674647 GCA_902687465.1 Secale cereale | reverse complement strand
GGGGGGGGGGTGGCGCGGATGGCGATCTCCCGCCCCAGGCAACCCTTGGTGCGGTGCCTGCTGGTGGGGGTGCGGCTTCGCGGGCGCGGCTGCTGGGAGCGCTCCTTTGCCGGTGCCGGGGCCCGGCTGGAGTGTCCGCGGCCCAGCACCGAGTCTGCCCACGAGCGCCGGCCGCCACGCTCGCTGTCGTGGTCATCGTGGTCTCTGCGGCCGGCCCCACGCTGCAGCCCGTGGCAGCCCGAGGAGGCCACCGTAGGCGGCTAGCGGCGCCCTTGCCCATCCTCGACGTGCCAGGTCCATGTCGCCGGGTACACCGCCGGGAAAGGTGCATCATCGACCGACTCCGACGAGGGGAGGCCGCTGTGGCGCGAACGGGAGGACTGCGGCGTGCGGGGGGTCCAGTCTTCGATCCTATCGATGTGCACCAGCAGCTCGCGGCGCCGGATGCCGGGCGGGGGCGCCACCTGGTGGCTCGGTGGCAAAAACCCGAGCATGGCCTCGACCCGGCCCGCACCACGGGCCGCGTGCCAGAGCTCGCGCTTGGTGGGGATGAGCGCGGTGTTGGTCGTCCACACCCAGTAGGCGAAGGACTTGGTGTGTCCATGCTCGTGGGTGCGGCTGTCCAGGCGGTCGACGATGAAGAGGTCACCAAGGGCTTCTGCTGCTCCCTCCAGCGACCAGAGTTGCATGGGCATGCGCTCGATGACGACGCCGACGTGGAGATTGCAGTCGTCCGACACCTCGTGCTCATCTTTGTGCCACCCCTTGACCGCGAACTCGACGCCGTCGACCATGATGATTCCGCAGCGGACAACACTCTCCTTGTGCGCCGGGAGCTCGAAATGGACCAGGAAATCTTCAGGGTCGTGACTGGTGATGCGCAGCAGATGAGGCGGCGTATGGAGCTGTACCTCGATGGCGCGGCCTACTGACATGGGGTTGGCGGCTGATGTCTACACACGCTTCTACTCTTGTAGACTATGTTGGGCCTCCAAGCGCAGAGGTTTGTAGGACAGCGGCAATTTCCCTTAAGTGGATGACCTAAGGTTTATCGAACTCAGGGAAGTAGAGGTTGAAGATGGTCCCTCTCAAGCAACCCTGCAACTAAGATACAAGAAGTCTCTTGTGTCCCCAACACACCTAATACACTTGTCAGATGTATAGGTGCACTAGTTCGGCGAAGAGATGTTAAATGGCAAGTGATATGGATGGCAAAACAAAGTAATAAAAATATGTAATAAAAAGTGCAGCAAGCAAACAAGTGGTAAACGTGAGCACAAACGGTATTGCAATGGTGGAAACGAGGCCTAGGGTTCATACTTTCACTAGTGGCAACTCCCAACAACATTAACATAATCGAATCACATGATATTTCCCATAAAACATGCAAAGGGGACACACTCGGAGGTCATTCCTTCGTGATCAAGAGAGGACGAGAATTATGTAGGGCTACAAAAGCACACCTCAAAGTTCGTAGTTCTCAATCTAAGGATTTCCCAATGTCACCGCGGCCATCCAAAGAGAGTCCCACAATCACCACAACATATCTAAAGGATAGTCAAAGACAAGCACCAAGAGACTCTCAATCTTCAATCAACACACAAGAGAGGAAATCACTCATGAAAATATTGTTCTAATCCATGTCCAATAGACCGCTGTCACCTTGGTCTCGGGGATTATACTAGATAAAGACAAGTGAGTACATCAATCCAATACATAGAGGAAGGGGAAATATCTTAGATTAACATAGCCTATGATCACAACGAAGATCACATCATGGGAGAGAGAATTGACCACATAGCTACTGGTAAGAACCTCAGCCCCGAGGAGGAACTACTCCCGCATCATGGAGGGAGGAAGCAACGTCGATGGAGATGAATCCGGGGGCACTTCCCCGTCCCGGCAGGGTGCCGGCGCAGGAATTCTGGTCCCCTGAAGCTTGATGGAGATGGCGGCGGAGATCGGAATCGCGTCTGGAGAAAAGGGGTGCGGAATCAGGGTTTCCTCGACACGCTTTAAATATATGCCAAAGGGGGGCATCAAAGGTGCCTCGGGGGGGCCCAGGCGCCCCCCCGGCGCGGCCGAGGGGGGGGGGGGCGCCCACAGGCCGCCTGGAGCCCCTGTGGGTCCCCCCGGCTGTACTTTGGCCGCACGGTAGCTCCTGGAACGCTGATTTTTTGTATATTTTTTCTGGATTTTTCCTGGCAGTTCTCGTAATGTGAAAACCTGGAATACAAAAACAGCCGAAAACAGAAACTGGCACCGGGGTGCACTGGATTAGTAGGTTAGTCCAAATATGATCAAAAGTGTATGGAAGTGTATGAATATCATAGCAATATCACCCTAGAGTGGCATGGAGCAAGCAGAAATTATAGATACGTTTTGGACGTATCAACATCCCCAAGCTTAATTCCTGCTCGTCCTCGAGTAGGTAAATGATAACAAGAATAATTTCCGTGGTGGCATGCTATTAACCATATAGGACTTTCTCGTAGTCATATGACAAAAGCTTATTGAGACAATGATTCTATAGTAATTAAGTTGTCTCAAGAGAAAATCACAAATGACTGAAAGTTTTACAACATGAAACTGAAACATCAAAAAGATTTGCAATGAACATGATGTGCAAATATGATAAAGTGATATCTAGCTTGCCCCCTTTAGTGATGCAAAACATAAATGCAGGGGCACCTTCAAGGTTTAAGTGATGACTAGATACAATCATTTCAGAATAAACGATATCACAATCATGCAAAAGACAATGCTACTTTGGGACAATGCACATTACACTCAGAATGACAATCATGCTCTCAGTAGTCGATGCTTCAACATAAAGGTAAAAGAAAGGTTAAGTGCTAGAGTTTTTTATTTTAAAAACATGGAAGCAATTGTGTCAACGGTAGTAGTACTTCATATGTGTCATGCATAAAACATCCTATAAGTTGCAAGCCTCATGCATCGAATACCAATAGTGCTCGCTCCTTGTCCTAATTAGCTCGGATCCCCATGGGTTATCATTGCATTGCATATGTTTTAACCAAGTGTCACAAAGGGGTACCTCTATGCCACCTGTACAAAGGTCCAAGGAGATAGATCGCATTTGATTTCTCGTTTTTGATAGATCTCAACTTGAGGACATCCATACCGGGACAACATAGAAAATAGATGATGGACTCCTCTTTAATGCATAGGCATATTCTCATGAGAGATTGAGGATTAAGGTCCGAGCTAAAACTTCCACCATGATGCATGGCTTTGGTTGGCGGCCCAATGTTCTTCCCTAACAATATGCATAGTTATTCAACCCACGGTAAATCACCCTTACTTCAGACAAGACGAACATGCATAGCAACTCACATGATATTCAACA
Organism: Secale cereale; assembly: GCA_902687465.1. Taxonomy (NCBI): domain Eukaryota; kingdom Viridiplantae; phylum Streptophyta; class Magnoliopsida; order Poales; family Poaceae; genus Secale; species Secale cereale. The sequence goes on along the minus strand of LR738710.1, from coordinate 470,671,277 downwards.
AAAGTGTGACAGTTGATGGCGTCCCCAGAAACATGGTTACCGCTCAGCAAGCAACTTATAAGAAATAAGATACATAAGCAACATATTCTTTACCACAATAGTTTTTAGGCTACTTTCCCATGAGCTATGTATTGCATGGTTAGTTTGCTTAGTACAGGTGGAGGTTAGCAAAAGACTGGGAGCGACCAACTAAGAGAGCAATGACGGTCATAATCATGCAGAGCGACAAAGCAATATTGAATCAGGCATGGTAGTTATATCGCTACTTAGAAACAAAAGATCATCAAGGCTTGACAGACTTTCTTTACAGTCTTGAATATGCGTGAGCATACGCCAAGTCAATCAAAATAAATTCTCGAAGGAAGATATTACTAAACCATACCATATCATAGGCAAACAAACCAAGTTGGTGCTCCAATAACACATTGGGAACCCCCCAGCTATTTGAGATTAACCATAAGAAAACCTGAACTACTAAGCACCATCATGAAAGTAGCATCTTTATCATAGACACATTAACCAATGCAAAGGAAGCAAACTCTCTTAATAAGGTGAGCATTGTAATTAAAAAGAGTTCAAGCAACCAACTAAATAAAAGCTCTTGAAAAGATAAGCATGAATACTAAGAGCAGAGTATGATAGTAGCTAATTAAAGACAAAGAACACACACAACATAGATAGACATGAAAATTCTATGTAATGTTCTAGGTAGAGGTGGAGCGTGTTTCTCTCCCACATAAAGGAATGCTGAGTTCCGACTCGTTATGAAAAACTAAAAAGAAAACTAAAAGCAAGACGCTCCAAGCATAGCACATAACACATGAAGTGATAAAAATATAGCGAAACGAAAGACGAACTGATAATGTTGATGGAGAAGGGGATGCACGGGGGCATCCCCAAGCTTAGACTCTTGAGTCTCCTTGAATATTTCTTGGGGGTGCACGGGGGCATCACCAAGCTTGAGCGCTTGACACTCCTGAATCTTTTTATCATCTTCCCTCGCACACTTGAAAACTCCCTTCATACACAACTCATCATAATCTGATTAGCGAGGTTAGTACCCTTAATAAAATAATTATACCTTGCTGGAAATAAGGATATTATTGAAGTTCTACTGTTTCTCAAGATTGCCAAAAGGTTTTTGCAAAGAAAAAGCAAGTTCTTAATTTGCAAAGTGGAGGTAAGGCAAAACAGGACAGAATCTGAGAAAAACAGAAAGCAGGCAGTAATTGATCTGTTCGGGATACTTATGCAACTCAAATCAAAAAACTCAGAACTGACGCACGAAAGACAATTATATAGAGAACGATGTCGAAATGATTCAGACCAAAAAGATGATCTGGTGATTTTATACGAATTTTTCTATCCAAGGACATAATCTGTTTCCTGGACAGCACCTCACAACTTTTGAACTTTCTAGCAATCGGAGGCTATACTTGGCACAAATATGAAAAGCAAAGATACAATGATGATGCTACTGTAGTAAACAACATCAAGACACAACAAAAGCAAAATATGAAAATTTATTCATGTGGGCTGCCTCCCAAAAGCGCTTTCTTTTATGTCTTTAAGCTAGTCATAAGACTTTAATGATTCTCTTGTAGGAATAAGAATTCAAGAACAAAAGAGAGCATCAAAAAGCAAATACTAAACACATTTAAGCCTAACATGCTTCCTATGCATAGGAATATTGCAATAGAATAATTCATTGAAGCACAAAGCTATAAGCATAGGAAGACAAAACAAGTGCAGCTTCAAAACCTTCAACATAAAGAGAGGGAACTTCTTATTATTAAGATATTTAGAACCAAGCCTCCCTCTCTCATTATAAATTTCAGTGGCATCATGGATGAACTCAACAATATAAGCATCGCATAAAGCATTGTTACCATGATCCACATGCAAAAAGGTACTCTCATTCCCCACATAAGCATAATTTTTCTCATTGGTAATAGTGGGAGTAGGACTATCATAAACAACTTGAACACTATTGATGAGTCGTATATCAGGAGGGTGGTGTTCAACAAGGGAGTAATTCCCTTCATGATTATGACAAGTTTCATAAGGATAATTTCTCCTTATGTCATAGGTACCTTTATAATCACTATAGATTGGAGTTATAACATCATCATGGTAGAGAAGAGCATTATCATTGCTAGCAACTATATTTGTAAACATGTTGTCTTTATTCTTACTAGCAAGAGAATCAATTATCACATCACTAGTGGGGATAGGATTTGCAATCCTATCATCCCCAAGCTTAGAGCTTCCCATATCTTCACTTTCAGAGTTGGTAACAAAAAGATTTTCAAGATCATAAGTAGCATTATCATCATTTTCCCAATCACAATAAGTAACATGCATATCATAATCAAAATCATCTTCAATAGTACCTACGGACGTATCATCAAGATGATAATTAAGGCAATAAACTTCACCTTCTTCTTTAAACTTACAACCGTTAGGATAAAAGTTGATGGGAGGAATATGCTCAGGCCAGGTTGATACCCCTTCTTCTTCTTTCTTGCTCCTCTTCCTCCGCCTCTTCTTTTTCTTCTTCTTAACCTTAGGAGGGAGTGGTTGGAGATGAAGCTTCTCCACATATCCTGGTTTATCATTAGAAACAATAGGGGAAACTTGGGAGAAACTCTCCTTTTTATTAGCAGAAATATAAGAGACGTTTTTATACTTTGGTAAAGTTCCCTCCTTTGTAATCTTACCTATGTAATCATTTTCATGGCAATTAACAACACAATAGAGATGGCAATTTTGCAAATTGTTTTTTATTCCTATGGCATTAACATCTAGGCATGAAGTCTTTTCTGATAACTCTTCACACATCAAAAATAACATAAGCTCATCATAAAGATCAGAGGTGATCATGTTATCACACAACCGGTTAACAGTTATGTTTTGAACGTTCATGCATTGAAAATTAAAGTGACCCTCTATACGGCAAAGTTCACAAGTAAAAGGATAAAGGTCACACAATTCTCTAGCAATCTCATTTAAATCTCTGACCCAAGTGATTGTTCTTTCATGCTTATGTTGCTTACAATACTTCTCTTCTTCAATCATAGGCCTTTCACAAGGTCTATCCACTCCACAAAAATTAACATGCTTATATAAAACTTCATTTTTAGGAATTGGATCATGCATGTTGAAATCATCATGAACAATTTCATTTTCTTTGCTAGTCTCTTTAAAAGGTTTATGATACTCGATCCAATCCTCCTTAGGCATATTAAGATGTGAAGCAAAAGATTTGAGGAAATCAACAAGGAGTTGAGAATCAAGCCCAAACTTAGCACTAAACTTATTAAAACTTGTAGTTTCAACAAAGGACTTAATGCAATCATACTCATAAATTATACCTGACTCTTTACCTTTGTCGATCTCCCAATCTTCAGTGTTGCGTTGAATTCTTTCAAGGAGTTCCCATTTAGCATCAATCTTTTTGTTTGTGAAAGAACCCATAGAGGAAGCATCGAGCAAATCTTTATCCTGTCGAGAGAGCCTCGCATAGAAGTTAGTAATAATAATATCTTTGGGGAGCCCATGGTTAGGACATTTTAGAATTAACGTTTTCAGTCTCCCCCAAGCTTGAGCTATGCTCTCTCCGTCATGAGGATAAAAATTATAAACATAATTCCTATTCTTATGGACTTCATCAAGAGGATAAAACTTGGAGTAAAAGAGAGACTGGACCTCTTCCCACTCCAGCAGGTGAGAGTCATTTAGTAGCCTATACCATTCCAATGCTTTTCCTTTCAGTGACAAGGCAAATAATTTCCTCATGACAAACTCCCTCGATACACCTGCAAGCTTAAATAATGAACATAGTTATGACAGATATAGCAAGTGTTCACTGGGATGTCTGTCTCCTGCATAACGATTAGCCAAAACATATTTGATAATACCAGCCGGTATTTTATAGGGCACAATTTCAGTAGGAGGAGGAGCAACCACCACAGGTGTGGGGTGTCCTCCCGCAAGCAACGATCCAATAACAAGGTTTTCCATAAGCATAACTAGTGAAAAAAAAACAAGAAACAAAAAGATTTAATTGCAAGATCTAAAGATATACCTTCAAGCGCTCACCTCCCCGGCAACGGCGCCAGAAATAGCTTGATGTCTACACACGCTTCTACTCTTGTAGACTATGTTGGGCCTCCAAGCGCAGAGGTTTGTAGGACAGCGACAATTTCCCTTAAGTGGATGACCTAAGGTTTATCGAACTCAGGGAAGTAGAGGTTGAAGATGGTCTCTCTCAAGCAACCCTGCAACTAAGATACAAGAAGTCTCTTGTGTCCCCAACACACCTAATACACTTGTCAGATGTATAGGTGCACTAGTTCGGCGAAGAGATGTTAAATGGCAAGTGATATGGATGGCAAAACAAAGTAATATAAATATGTAATAAAAAGTGCAGCAAGCAAACAAGTGGTAAACGTGAGCACAAACGGTATTGCAATGGTGGAAACGAGGCCTAGGGTTCATACTTTCACTAGTGGCAACTCCCAACAACATTAACATAATCGAATCACATGATATTTCCCATAAAACATGCAAAGAGGACACACTCGGAGGTCATTCCTTCGTGGTCAAGAGAGGACGAGAATTATGTAGGGCTACAAAAGCACACCTCAAAGTTCGTAGTTCTCAATCTAAGGATTTCCCAATGTCACCGCGGCCATCCAAAGAGAGTCCCACAATCACCACAACATATCTAAAGGATAGTCAAAGACAAGCACCAAGAGACTCTCAATCTTCAATCAACACACAAGAGAGGAAATCACTCATGAAAATATTGTTCTAATCCATGTCCAATAGACCGCTGTCACCTTGGTCTCGGGGATTATACTAGATAAAGACAAGTGAGTACATCAATCCAATACATAGAGGAAGGGGAAATATCTTAGATTAACATAGCCTATGATCACAACGAAGATCACATCATGGGAGAGAGAATTGACCACATAGCTACTGGTAAGAACCTCAGCCCCGAGGAGGAACTACTCCCGCATCATGGAGGGAGGAAGCAACGTCGATGGAGATGAATCCGGGGGCACTTCCCCGTCCCGGCAGGGTGCCGGCGCAGGAATTCTGGTCCCCTGAAGCTTGACGGAGATGGCGGCGGAGATCGGAATCGCGTCTGGAGAAAAGAGGTGCGGAATCAGGGTTTCCTCGACACGCTTTAAATATATGCCAAAGGGGGGCATCGAAGGTGCCTCGGGGGGGCCCAGGCGCCCCCCCGGCGCGGCCCAGGGGGGCTGCGCCCACAGGCCGCCTGGAGCCCCTGTGGGTCCCCCCCGGCTGTACTTTGGCCGCACGGTAGCTCCTGGAACGCTGATTTTTTATATATTTTTTCTGGATTTTTCCTGGCAGTTCTCGTAATGTGAAAACGTGGAATACAAAAACAGCCGAAAACAGAAACTGGCACCGGGGTGCACTGGATTAGTAGGTTAGTCCAAATATGATCAAAAGTGTATGGAAGTGTATGAATATCATAGCAATATCACCCTAGAGTGGCATGGAGCAAGCAGAAATTATAGATACGTTTTGGACGTATCAACATCCCCAAGCTTAATTCCTCCTCGTCCTCGAGTAGGTAAATGATAACAAGAATAATTTCTGTGGTGACATGCTATTAACCATATAGGACTTTCTCGTAGTCATATGACAAAAGCTTATTGAGACAATGATTCTATAGTAATTAAGTTGTCTCAAGAGAAAATCACAAATGACTGAAAGTTTTACAACATGAAACTGAAACATCAAAAAGATTTGCAATGAACATGATGTGCAAATATGATAAAGTGATATCTAGCTTGCCCCCTTTAGTGATGCAAAACATAAATGCAGGGGCACCTTCAAGGTTTAAGTGATGACTAGATACAATCATTTCAGAATAAACGATATCACAATCATGCAAAAGACAATGCTACTTTGGGACATTGCACATTACACTCAGAATGACAATCATGCTCTCAGTAGTCGGTGCTTCAACATAAAGGTAAAAGAAAGGTTAAGTGCTAGAGCTTTTTATTTTAAAAACATGGAAGCAATTGTGTCAACGGTAGTAGTACTTCATATGTGTCATGCATAAAACATCCTATAAGTTGCAAGCCTCATGCATCGAATACCAATAGTGCTCGCTCCTTGTCCTAATTAGCTCGGATCCCCATGGGTTATCGTTGCATTGCATATGTTTCAACCAAGTGTCACAAAGGGGTACCTCTATGCCACCTGTACAAAGGTCCAAGGAGATAGATCGCATTTGATTTCTCGTTTTTGATAGATCTCAACTTGAGGACATCCATACCGGGACAACATAGAAAATAGATGATGGACTCCTCTTTAATGCATAGGCATATTCTCATGAGAGATTGAGGATTAAGGTCCAAGCTAAAACTTCCACCATGATGCATGGCTTTGTTGGCGGCCCAATGTTCTTCCCTAACAATATGCATAGTTATTCAACCCACGATAAATCACCCTTACTTCAGACAAGACGAATATGCATAGCAACTCATATGAGATTCAACAAAAGTGTGACATTTGATGGCGTCCCCAGAAACATGGTTACCGCTCAGCAAGCAACTTATAAGAAATAAGATACATAAGCAACATATTCTTTACCACAATAGTTTTTAGGCTACTTTCCCATGAGCTATGTATTGCATGGTTAGTTTGCTTAGTACAGGTGGAGGTTAGCAAAAGACTGGGAGCGACCAACTAAGAGAGAAATGACGGTCATAATCATGCAGAGCGACAAAGCAATATTGAATCAGTCATGGTAGTTATATCGCTACTTAGAAACAAAAGATCATCAAGGCTTGACAGACTTTCTTTACAGTCTTGAATATGCGTGAGCATACGCCAAGTCAATCAAAATAAATTCTCGAAGGAAGATATTACTAAACCATACCATATCATAGGCAAACAAACCAAGTTGGTGCTCTAATAACACATTGGGAACCCCCCCAGCTATTTGAGATTAACCATAAGAAAACCTGAACTACTAAGCACCATCATGAAAGTAGCATCTTTATCATAGACACATTAACCAATGCAAAGGAAGCAAACTCTCTTAATAAGGTGAGCATGGTAATTAAAGAGAATTCAAGCAACCAACTAAATAAAAGCTCTTGAAAAGATAAGCATGAATACTAAGAGCAGAGTATGATAGTAGCTATTAAAAGACAAAGAACACACACATCATAGATAGACATGAAAATTCTATGTAATGTTTTAGGTAGAGGTGGAGCGTGTTTCTCTCCCACATAAAGGAATGCTGAGTACCGACTCGTTATGAAAAACTAAAAAGAAAACTAAAAGCAAGACGCTCCAAGCATAGCACATAACACATGAAGTGATAAAAAATATAGCGAAACGAAAGACGAACTGATAATGTTGATGGAGAAGGGGATGCACGGGGGCATCCCCAAGCTTAGACGCTTGAGTGTCCTTGAATATTTCTTGGGGGTGCACGGGGGCATCCCCAAGCTTGAGCGCTTGACACTCCTGACTCTTTTTATCATCTTCCCTCGCACACTTGAAAACTCCCTTCATACACAACTCATCATAATCTGATTAGCGAGGTTAGTACCCTTAATAAAATAATTATACCTTGCTGGAAATAAGGATATTATTGAAGTTCTACTGTTTCTCAAGATTGCCAAAAGGTTTTTGCAAAGAAAAAGCAAGTTCTTAATTTGCAAAGTGGAGGTAAGGCAAAACAGGACAGAATCTGTGAAAAACAGAACAGCAGGCAGTAATTGATCTGTTCGGGATACTTATGCAACTCAAATCAAAAAACTCAGAACTGACGCATGAAAGAAAATTATATAGAGAACGCTGTCGAAAAGATTCAGACCAAAAAGATGATCTGGTGATTTTATACGAATTTTTCTATCCAAGGACATAATCTGTTTCCTGGACAGCACCTCACAACTTTTGAACTTTCTAGCAATCGGAGGCTATACTTGGCACAAATATGAAAAGAAAAGATACAATGATGATGCTACTGTATTAAACAACATCAAGACACAACAAAAGCAAAATATAAAAATTTATTCATGTGGGCTGCCTCCCAAAAGCGCTTTCTTTTATGCCTTTAAGCTAGGCATAAGACTTTAATGATTCTCTTGTAGGAATAAGAATTGAAGAACAAAAGAGAGCATCAAGAAGCAAATACTAAACACATTTAAGCCTAACATGCTTCCTATGCATAGGAATATTGCAATAGAATAATTCATTGAAGCACAAAGCAATAAGCATACGAAGACAAAACAAGTGCAGCTTCAAAACCTTCAACATAAAGAGAGGGAACTTCTTATTATTAAGATATTTAGAACCAAGCCTCCCTCTCTCATTATAAATTTCAGTGGCATCATGGATGAACTCAACAATATAAGCATCGCATAAAGCATTGTTACCATGATCCACATGCAAAAAGGTACTCTCATTCCCCACATAAGCATAATTTTTCTCATTGGTAATAGTGGGAGTAGGACTATCATAAACAACTTGAACACTATTGATGAGTCGTATATCAGGAGGGTGGTGTTCAACAAGGGAGTAATTCCCTTCATGATTATGACAAGTTTCATAAGGATAATTTCTCCTTATGTCATAGGTACCTTTATAATCACTATAGATTGGAGTTATAACATCATCATGGTAGAGAAGAGCATTATCATTGCTAGCAACTATATTTGTAAACATGTTGTCTTTATTCTTACTAGCAAGAGAATCAATTATCACATCACTAGTGGGGATAGGATTTGCAATCCTATCATCCCCAAGCTTAGAGCTTCCCATATCTTCACTTTCAGAGTTGGTAACAAAAAGATTTTCAAGATCATAAGTAGCATTATCATCATTTTCCCAATCACAATAAGTAACATGCATATCATAATCAAAATCATCTTCAATAGTACCTACGGACGTATCATCAAGATGATAATTAAGGCAATAAACTTCACCTTCTTCTTTAAACTTACAACCGTTAGGATAAAAGTTGATGGGAGGAATATGCTCAGGCCAGGTTGATACCCCTTCTTCTTCTTTCTTGCTCCTCTTCCTCCGCCTCTTCTTTTTCTTCTTCTTAACCTTAGGAGGGAGTGGTTGGAGATGAAGCTTCTCCACATATCCTGGTTTATCATTAGAAACAATAGGGGAAACTTGGGAGAAACTCTCCTTTTTATTAGCAGAAATATAAGAGACGTTTTTATACTTTGGTAAAGTTCCCTCCTTTGTAATCTTACCTATGTAATCATTTTCATGGCAATTAACAACACAATAGAGATGGCAATTTTGCAAATTGTTTTTTATTCCTATGGCATTAACATCTAGGCATGAAGTCTTTTCTGATAACTCTTCACACATCAAAAATAACATAAGCTCATCATAAAGATCAGAGGTGATCATGTTATCACACAACCGGTTAACAGTTATGTTTTGAACGTTCATGCATTGAAAATTAAAGTGACCCTATATACGGCAAAGTTCACAAGTAAAAGGATAAAGGTCACACAATTCTCTAGCAATCTCATTTAAATCTCTGACCCAAGTGATTGTTCTTTCATGCTTATGTTGCTTACAATACTTCTCTTCTTCAATCATAGGCCTTTCACAAAGTCTATCCACTCCACAAAAATTAACATGCTTATATAAAACTTCATTTTTAGGAATTGGATCATGCATGTTGAAATCATCATGAACAATTTCATTTTCTTTGCTAGTCTCTTTAAAAGGTTTATGATACTCGATCCAATCCTCCTTAGGCATATTAAGATGTGAAGCAAAAGATTTGAGGAAATCAACAAGGAGTTGAGAATCAAGCCCAAACTTAGCACTAAACTTATTAAAACTTGTAGTTTCAACAAAGGACTTAATGCAATCATACTCACAAATTATACCTGACTCTTTACCTTTGTCGATCTCCCAATCTTCAGTGTTGCGTTGAATTCTTTCAAGGAGTTCCCATTTAGCATCAATCTTTTTGTTTGTGAAAGAACCCATAGAGGAAGCATCGAGCAAATCTTTATCCTGTCGAGAGAGCCTCGCATAGAAGTTAGTAATAATAATATCTTTGGGGAGCCCATGGTTAGGACATTTTAGAATTAACGTTTTCAGTCTCCCCCAAGCTTGAGCTATGCTCTCTCCGTCATGAGGATAAAAATTATAAACATAATTCCTATTCTTATGGACTTCATGAAGAGGATAAAACTTGGAGTAAAAGAGAGACTGGATCTCTTCCCACTCCAGCAGGTGAGAGTCATTTAGTAGCATATACCATTCCAATGCTTTTCCTTTCAGTGACAAGGCAAATAATTTCCTCATGACAAACTCCCTCGATACACCTGCAAGCTTAAATAATGAACATAGTTGTGACAGATATAGCAAGTGTTCACTGGGATGTCTGTCTCCTGCATAACGATTAGCCAAAACATATTTGATAATACCAGCCGGTATTTTATAGGGCACAATTTCAGTAGGAGGAGGAGCAACCACCACAGGTGTGGGGTGTCCTCCCGCAAGCAACGATCCAATAACAAGGTTTTCCATAAGCATAACTAGTGAAATAATAATAAAAAAGAAACAAAAAGATTTAATTGCAAGATCTAAAGATATACCTTGAAGCGCTCACCTCCCCGGCAACGGCGCCAGGAATAGCTTGATGTCTACACACGCTTCTACTCTTGTAGACTATGTTGGGCCTCCAAGCGCAGAGGTTTGTAGGACAGCGGCAATTTCCCTTAAGTGGATGACCTAAGGTTTATCGAACTCAGGGAAGTAGAGGTTGAAGATGGTCTCTCTCAAGCAACCCTGCAACTAAGATACAAAAAGTCTCTTGTGTCCCAAACACACCTAATACACTTGTCAGATGTATAGGTGCACTAGTTCGGTGAAGAGATGTTAAATGGCAAGTGATATGGATGGCAAAACAAAGTAATATAAATATGTAATAAAAAGTGCAGCAAGCAAATAAGTGGTAAACGTGAGCACAAACGGTATTGCAATGGTGGAAATGAGGCCTAGGGTTCATACTTTCACTAGTGGCAACTCCCAACAACATTAACATAATCGAATCACATGATATTTCCCATAAAACATGCAAAGAGGACACACTCGGAGGTCATTCCTTCGTGGTCAAGAGAGGACGAGAATTATGTAGGGCTACAAAAGCATACCTCAAAGTTCGTAGTTCTCAATCTAAGGATTTCCCAATGTCACCGCGGCCATCCAAAGAGAGTCCCACAATCACCACAACATATCTAAAGGATAGTCAAAGACAAGCACCAAGAGACTCTCAATCTTCAATCAACACACAAGAGAGGAAATCACTCATGAAAATATTGTTCTAATCCATGTCCAATAGACCGCTGTCACCTTGGTCTCGGGGATTATACTAGATAAAGACAAGTGAGTACATCAATCCAATACATAGAGGAAGGGGAAATATCTTAGATTAACATAGCCTATGATCACAACGAAGATCACATCATGGGAGAGAGAATTGACCACATAGCTACAAGTAAGAACCTCAGCCCCGAGGAGGAACTACTCCCGCATCATGGAGGGAGGAAGCAACGTCGATGGAGATGAATCCGGGGGCACTTCCCCGTCCCGGCAGGGTGCCGGCGCAGGAATTCTGGTCCCCCGAAGCTTGATGGAGATGGCGGCGGAGATCGGAATTGCGTCTGCAGAAAAGGGGTGCGGAATCAGGGTTTCCTCGACACGCTTTAAATATATGCCAAAGGGGGGCATCGGAGGTGCCTCGGGGGGCCCAGGCGCCCCCCCGGCACGGCCCAGGGGGGCCGCGCCCACAGGCCGCCTGGAGCCCCTGTGGGTCCCCCCCGGCTGTACTTTGGGCGCACGGTAGCTCCTGGAACGCTGATTTTTTATATATTTTTTCTGGATTTTTCCTGGCAGTTCTCGTAATGTGAAAACCTGGAATACAAAAACAGCCGAAAACAGAAACTGGCACCGGGGTGCACTGGATTAGTAGGTTAGTCCAAATATGATCAAAAGTGTATGGAAGTGTATGAATATCATAGCAATATCACCCTAGAGTGGCATGGAGCAAGCAGAAATTATAGATACGTTTTGGACGTATCAGCGGCGTGTCGCGGCGACGCGGCCGTAAGGAGGACGACGTGCTTCCGGAGCAGGAATTCATGGTGCTCCATGGCCGGGGTGGCAACCACCACCTTGTGGCTCGATCTGGGGCGGTGAGAGGGGTCGGTGAGGAGGGCCTGGCGATCCATGACGGTGGAGTGCGCGGCCGGTGGTGGCGGCGTTGGGAAGCACAGCCGTTCCCTCACTGGGCCGCGGGTGGCGCCGACCGCCCCGCGTCTCCTGTTTGGATTTTGTGGGCAGTCTCTGCCGAAGTGGCCTTGCAGCTTGCAGATGATGCAACGGAGTGGATCTCGGCAGTCTATGCGGCGGTGCTCGCTACTAAGGCATCTGAAGCAGCGGCCGGTGAACTGACTTAAGAAGGCAGCCCGGCCCGCGCTCTCCTTAATGGCAGAGCGCCTACCCCTCCGTCCCGGCTGGCGATGCTTGGAATTGCCCGATGATCTACTGAGCGCGCGGCGTTGCTGCTTCGATTTGACCTCCGTCCATCCGTCATCGTCGCCCGAAGAGGAAATGGACGGCGCAGGGGAAGGCACAACCATGATGGATTTTAGCCGACCGTCCCCGGGGCATGGGTGCTCCGCATGGACCGCTGTCCCGCGAGCGGCCCCCGCCTTGGAGCTCTCGCCAGGAAGCAGGAAACGCGCCGGGGAGCCGGGGCGAGCCGTTGACACCGCGGGATGGGGTGGCGGAGCGACCGGCGCCAGCGAAGGACCGCTGGATCTTGGCAGATCCACTGCGGTTGCTGGGGCGTCTCGCCCCAATCCGGCGCAGCGCGGGGAGCTGGCCGAGCGGTGGGATCCAGCTGGGGATGGCGGGCTCATGGCCGGCAGTTATGGTGGCGCCCCGGCTCGGCGGGCAGGGACGGAGGTGGGTGGCCGCCACGGCCGGAATGGCGCGCGGCGCGGGAGGGGGGAGGTGTTGCGTCCGTTGGAGAGGTCACCTCTAGTCGGATCTTCGTGCTGGAATGAGACTGCGATTGTGATGGTTCCTAAAATAAACTAGCGGTTCGCCGCAGTGCCACATGGACTAATCAACCATTTAGTTATTTTGTAATTTTTGGTAAGTCGTTCCAAATATGATTGTGGTAAATTAGTTCATACAAGGGGATGGTACATCAAGTTGGTAGTACATAGGTAGGAGATCGTGGCAAAGTAGTTTATACAGGGAAACAGTTCATCTAGTTGGTGCATACATACAAGATTTATACTCCCTTCATTCCTAAATATTTGTTTTTCTGAAAATTTCAATAAGTGACTACATACAAAGCAAAATGAGTGAATCTACAGTCTAAAATATGTCTATATATATCAGTATGTTGTAGTTCATTCGAAATGTCTAAAAAGACAAATATTTGGGAACGGAGGGAGTAGTACGTAGTAATATAGTGGGTAGTGGGCGCATAGAGTTGTTGATCCCCTCCGGCTGGATTTGTCTATGTAATGTAGTGGTAGAGAAACGAAGCTAGTTGTTCTGCTCTTGTTTGTGGTGGTTTGTTTCCATGTAAAAACTTATTCAGTTGTTGGATGCATGTCTTGGCTTTCGACGAGCGGCAAGATATCTTGAAATTGGAGACAAACTTTCTTGAGGATCCTTGTTCGTGTTGATTTGACTTGCTGAAAACTTGTTTTTTGTTGTTTCTATATTTCTAACTCTTCTTCCTTGGTCTTACTCTATTCTTACGACCCCGAGTAGCATCTGTACGTTATCCTCAAAGCGTACTCGGCGGCGTTTTTCTTAAAGACACTTGCTCACCAAAAGGAGATTCAGACAATACACTATTGTGCACTGTTAACCATTTGGCACCACCTCAGAAATGTACTCCCTCCGTTATATAAGTTTTTTTGACATTTTAAATGGATGTATGTATACATTTTAAAGTATAGATTCACTCATTTTGCTTCGTATGTAGTCACTTATTGAAATATCTAGAAAGACTTATATTTGGGAATGGGGGAGTAGTAGCTACTCCATCCATAATCCATCTAATTTTCCTACATTTCCTCCATGATTAGATCAGACCAAAAAAAGCTACGCTTGGCAAGCTTGAACTTTCTCTTAACCGGTACCAAAATTTAGTGCCAAGATGGAGGTTTGGTTTGCATGGCGAAGAATGGTTATAGGTTAGGTAAGCCCCTAAACCTGTAGAGAAAACATATTAGTGCTCTCGTGAAAAATGCAAAACTGATAGAAAGATAGCTCACATTATTACCCAGAGAATCGCCTAGTGAATGGCGCTGTATTGTACATGAAAATGCTATCAATCAGCTCACACGAATCTCTTTCCATCCTGCCGATCATTTACTTCAGTTATCCACACCGAAGTTAAAAGAGAACCTCCTCCAAAATAAAAAATCCAATTGACAAAGAAGAATCAATTAGGTAATCTGGATAAACAGAGAGGCACCACCGCAACTCAACCAGTGAACTTCAGCTACTGCCTCAAGATGCAACTTGTTCCATCAGGTTTTCTGCTGACTTCATGCCAACATTAGCATCACCCTTATTTGATGAACTCTTTGAATTTGAGGCCTTGGGAGCATTTGGGTTCTTGAAGTCCTCCATGATGTTTACGCTCATTCAGAAAGTTGCTCCACAGATGCCTCATCTGTAAAAGAGCAATCTATGCATGTGTACAATAACAATCTGCCTCTCAAACTATTCATAAGAAAGCAGTATGAGATGTAGAGTCACCGAGTGGAAAGAAAAACAATCCGACAGTGCATAGAAATTCCAAACTATTCACAAGAAAGCACTATATATAGATAAATTAAACAAAATTCAGAAAACATGTAACTTCATTCTCAAGTTTGTATCCCTGTCGATTTGATTTCTACTCCTAAGCATTGAAACAAACAACTAATGTGTATGGAAAAAGATGTGACAATTTTTTGTACAACCACACTTCAGAACATCAGCTCGAGGCGTGAATACAAACAAAAGAAGCACGATAAAAAGAAGAGAATTAGAGAGAGAGAGAATAATTTCTGAAATATCAATTTCTAGCTAGAGAATTGGAGAGGCGGGAGAGAGACCACACACATCAGCCACACTGGCCTCGACATCGCGTGCTCCGCAGCGTCCAACCTTCTCTGTCGGCGTGGTCAGGATGCCGTCTTCTGTGAGCAAGGAACGGGAGGCCGCGCCGGGAAGTGGTGCGCGAGGTAGAACTCGCCCGGTGAGACAACCAGTTGCCGGACCGAAGCAGACGGCTAGAGCATGGCCGCGAGCTAAGTGAGGCGGCCAACAGAGCAGGAGGATCAACATTGTTAGAATAAATCCGAGCCATATCGTCGATCATCCGAGGATCAAGCAATCACACGAGACACGACACTGATATTTATTAACGAGATTCATCGATATGGCTACATCTCCAGGGTCTGACTATGGGTGCTCCTCCCCATGACACCGGGCTACAATACCGCACCCAGTTGTCGTGGACGTCGGCACATGCCACCGGCTTCTCCTGCGTTACTGTGCTATTATGTTGGCATATGTTATATCGTGTATCTACCCTTACTATATATGAGATGTCTAGAATATAAGTGTCCTACTTGGACACAGGGACGAAGGCAGGGGGATGAGGAGGGGGCGAGACCCCCCTAACGATGCAGTTTTTCTACGTAATAGCGATTGGTTTTTGGATAATTAGGCCTACTCTTACGTGTTTCACCCCCCGTGTGTCCCTATGTGTAAATTACGTGAAGAAGCTTGCTATGCAGCTCATGTGCAGTACACTGTAGGCCTATCCCAATAAAAAATAGAAGGCCCAAGCCCAACGTGAAAGAAAAAGGGGCTAGGTCAGGATGCGCATGCACGCACGCATGTGTAGAGTCGGGGCTGCTTTTCGTGGCGGCTAACGATCGACGCCTCGTCTGGTTGCAGCCGCCTCAATCGATCGTGCAACATCCAATCTAACATAATTGCTAAGGCAGCGAAGGAGATCCAGCTTGCGTCACCGCACGGCCGATCGTCCGGCCACGTAGCAAACATCAGAATCACGAGGCAAGAAAAATTCGCCAGGTTCTCTTTCTGTCATTCTCCATATGCCCTTCTATAATGGAAATATTTAGTTCATACATGTTCTTTTGCATTTGATTTGTGGGAATAGTTGAGTTTGATTAAAATTGAATTGTGCCCCACACCAATTTTCTTCGGTCCATTAAGATTTAGTTCATCAACCTAGGCTACCATCACTGCATGTTGTTTTAACAGTCTCCACACTAAGGCAAAATCTCCCCCCCCCCATGTTAAAATCCTGGCTCCGTCCCTGCTTGGACACGATTCTAAATCCTATCTAAACACAATACAACTACAAGTCCAACTGTAACCTAACTTGTATATAATATTCGACACAACTCTAACAAACTTCATTTTAGCGAATATTCTCCACCACCTTGAATTTGTCTATGCGTCAAACTTCCGTGTACATTGGACTTTAGCTTATCCCATGACTACCGCTGCTACTCCAAAGACTCCATATGACTCCACCTGCAACTTGTAGTCTCTTCTTTTCTTGACCACAATCAATACTCGAGCAAAAATAATTCCTTGTTACTCTAGTTTGTGCTCCCAACTTCCAGAGTATCCGTCCAATGCCATCACACACTGATCACTGACATGCGTGAAAGTGAACAACTCACATATTGGATGTCACATATGAGAGTTACCTGAACTCAAAATCAACGCTCCTTTGACCGCCAGTCTGAAACTTGAAGAAAAATTTCACCATTGCTTTTAGTCATCCCGAGTCGAATTTGCAATTGTCACGCCACATGTATGACCATGTGACGCCTCCGATTCGACCGTACACTAATTATGCATGCAAATGTGTACGACCAACATCAGAGACTCACAGGTAGATATCACAACACAACTCTAGACACAAATTAAAAATCATAAAAGCTTCATATTACAAGGCAGGGGCCTCAAGGGCTCGAATACGTAAGCTCGTTCATAAATGATTCAGCGGAAGCAACAATATCTGAGTACACGCATAAGTTAAACAAGGTGCCATAAGATGGCTAGCACAAACATGGATACAAATCGAAGAGGCGCGGGCCTCCTGCCTGTGATCCTCCTAAACTACTTCTGATCGTCAACAGACTCCACTTAGTAGTAGGCTTTAGCGGGGAAGTAGTAGTCGTCGGCAGCGACCTATGGCTCCTGCGCTCCACCATCTGGTTGCATCATCCGAGAAGAAGGGAAAACGGGGGAAAAGGAGAAGCAAAGCAACCATGAGTACTCATCCAAAGTACTCGCAAGCAAAGATCTACACTACATATGCAATGGTAACAATGATATCGGAAGTACCTGTGGACTGAACTACGGAATGCCAGAATAAGAGGGAGATTACTAGTTCTATCGAAGACTACGCTTCTGACAGCCTCCATCTTGCAGCAGTAGAAGAGAGTAGTTGGTAAGTTCACCAAGCAACATCGTATAGCATAATCCTACCCGGTGATCCTCCCCTCATCGCCATATGGGAAAGCAATCACCGGGTTGTATCTGGCACTTGGAAGGGTGTGTTTTATGAAGTATCCGGTTCTAGTTGTCACGAGATCGGAACTCGGAATACAACTCCGGGTCGTCCTGTTACCGTGGACATGGCTATTCGATCAGATTACTTCCCTGCAGGGGTGCACCACATAACCCGACACGCTTGATCACTCTGCCGAACACACTTTCCTGGGTCATGCCCGGCATCGGAAGATCAACACATCACAACCCTGCGTAGGCTCGACAGAGAGGTCAGCACACCGGTCTAAATCCTAAGCGCACAGGGGTCTTGGGCCCATCACCCATTGCGCTCCTGCACATTGCGAGGGCGGCCAATGAGCATACCTAGCAACCTCCATTACAAAGGAAGTTGCGTTGCACGGTCCAACATGGCACGCGCCACTCAGTCGCTGACGTCTGGAAGGCTTCGGCTGATAGTACGACGTCGGTTGCCCATATCTTGTCCCGTGTGGTAGCTAGTGCGTATAAGGCCAATGACCCAATATCCAAACTCGTCAAGCGTGTTATTATGAAATAATCGCGGACAACGACCAGGGACCAGGCCCATCTGTCTCCTAGGTGGTCACAACCTATCTTGTCGCTCCACCACAAAGAATCACTCGGGGGGCCATCGGAAACCCAAGCCCATCACTACCTGGATGGAACCACCTGTCCTTTCAGCCCCCACATCGGAATCACTTGCGGGTAGGTACTCTACGGGCCGATCGGACTTTAGTCACATCATGTATCATGTAAAGTATGTATATAGTATATACCCGTGATCACCTTCCGAAGTGACCACGACCCGATAGTATAGCATGGAAGACGGACAAGAATGTGGGGCGACTTATGGAATACTAGCATCATATACTAAGCATTTAGGACAGCATGCAAATGTATCAACAATTGTAGCAATAATGACAGGCTATGCAACAGAATAGAAGCTATCGAATCATCAACAGTAGCAAACCTAATGCAAGAATAAGAGAGAAGAGAATGGGCGATATCTGGTGACTAGGGGGGTTGGCTTGCCTGGAAGCTCGGCAGAGAAGGACAGGTTGTCAACACCGTAGTCGATCGGGGCAGCAGGAGTGGTGTCAGTCTCGAAGTCTACCGGAGAGAAGAGGAGAAAGAAACAATAAATACAATGCAAACAGATGCATGACGAGGCATGACATGGCAATAAACGGTGCTAGTGTGATCTAACGTAGTACGAGGCGATACTGGCGGAGGGGGAAAACATCCGGAAAAATATTCCCAGTGTTAGGCATTTTTGGACAGATGAAACGGAGGGGGACGGTTGCATGTTCACTATGCTAAGGACACGTGGCGGACGAACGGATTGCACATTCCGGTTCTTCTTGTCTTTCTGAGCAACATTCATGTATAAAGTATTTTCATCCGAGTTACAGTTTATTTTATATTAATTTTCCAAAGTTTATTGCATTTTTGAAATTTCTAGATTTATAATAATTCAAGTTGATCAAGTGAATTTGACTAGTCAAATAGGGAGGATGTGGCCCACATGGCATATATAGCAACTAAACTATTCTAGTTAATTAAATTATGGACCGTGCTAACTTCGAGTCGAAGTTAGCGATAGATATGCACAATTAGTGTTATCATCCCACACTCATTTTCATAGATTTTTTCCTTCTCTTTAAAACCGTAGATGGAAACAATAAATCGCTAGTGGTGTTTTTCTGGTTTTTTGTTATATAATATGAGAAGAAAATAAAAGTTCTTGGAAGAGGAATTGAACCCAGGTCTATGCAATAGCTATTGAGCCAAACAACCAACTAAGCCACCTTTAATTGTTGTCTATTTTAGATAAACAATGTTACTTGAACCTTTCTTATTTCCGCCATATTATAGAAATTATAAACTTTGTCTTGGTAACTTTGGCATGACCAGCGTGATAACTACGGTATGAGCAACATGATTACTATATCATGATAGGGCTGGTAACTACAGTACGGGAAGGTTAAAGCATGATAACTAGCATGGGGAAGTATGATAATTTAACACAGAAATTACCGGTGAATGTTTCAAAATCTTTTTCTCTTGGATGAAAAGATACCATGGTGTTTAAACGTAAGATATTTTGTTTGTCATGCATAAAATTTTCATAAACTTACATGAAAGTTACGGGAGGAGTTATGTTTCAGCGTTTTTTTCTCGAAGTCAAAGTTAACATGGTGGTTGAACGTAGCTAATGAGGTCCGCGGTGCATAAATATCATGTCAAAGTTACCATGGTCCTAGAAAGTTACCATGGGGTGTACATAAGTTATCATGTCTTCGATATGTCAAATATCATGTAGTTTGCACAGAAGTTACCATGATATCTTTCAGCAACTCCCCACCCCCACCCCGGTCGCCAAAGTTTCTTAGACAGGGATACATAAGTTATCAAGTCTACGGTGTGTGAGTTATCATGCTATTCACATAAAAGTTATCGAGAGAATATTTCATCAACTCCCCCTCCCCCCCCGCCCCCATCACCAAAGTTATCAAGACCGGGGTACATAAGTTATCAGGTCTACAATATGTGAGTTACCATGCTATTGACGCAAAACTTACGGAGGGGATATTTCATCAAGTCTCACCCCACCCCCCGTCGCTAAAGTTACCAGGACTGGGGTACACAAGTTATCAGGTCTACGATGTGTAGTTACCATGCTATTCGGTATTCACACAAAAGTTACCGGGGGTACATAGGTTGTATACTTTTTATTACGGGTATTTGTACATGAGTTATCAGGTCTGATATGAGTGCACAACAATGTTATTTACACCAAAGTTACCAAGGTATATTTTTGAACAACTTTTATCTTGGGGGGTGAAAAAGTACTCGTGGTGTTTGTACATGAGCTATCATCACTGATGTGCATATATTGTAATGCTATTTACAATGAAGTTATCGGAGTATGTTTTTCAACAACTTTTATCTCGGAGTCGAACTTTACCGTGGTTTGTACGTGAGTTATCAACTTTTATCCCTGACCATTTTTCAACAACAAAAATCACGAGTCAAAGTTATCGTGTTGTTTGTATCTAAGTTATCAGGCCGGGAAGCCTATATTATCACGCTGTTTACATAAAAATTATCGGTGGTATATTTTCCCCTCATATCAGAGTTACCACGGTGTTTGGTGTTTGAATGTCAGTTATTAGGCCACGATGCATGGGCTAGTTAGTCTTTTAATAGAGCAAATGTTAATCAACGTCTAGTCATTAGTACAAAGCAACATATTAAATCAAGTTTTGACTTTAACTTACAACAAGAAGTAATAGTACCTGGATGGTTAGCCGGCTAAACTAACTAGTAGATGGTCAGAGTTCGATTCTTGGCACAAGTAAATTTTTGACGCTATTTTCTATTTTAAAAGTCAACGTGAAGTCGCATTAGGGAAACTTCCTAAAATTGCTCATGTGATCATGATCCAGAAATCGCGCTATTTAAGATCCGATAATTACGTCAAAAAAATATCGCCAGAGATCGGGATCGAGAGAAAACCGCCCGCACGATCAATCTGATCCAAAAAAACGCACTGAAATCACGGCCGCAAGATCCGAAATGGACGTGATCGGATGTGTGCGGATCTGTTGCAGAATTCCTGCCGTCCGAAAAATAGCTTTTTCGTTAAATTAATTAGCCTGGGGCCACTTGTAATAGGCTTAGACTAATTAACACTTAATTTAGCCTAAACTAATTAGACCTACTAATTGGGCCGCCATTGGCAGTGGCACAACCATGCCTCGGTTGTGCTTGCCATGCCTAGCACGCACGAGGCACAAGGCCACGGCGGCCACGGCCAATAGTAACAGCAGCGTTGCAGCAGCGTCACTAGGGAGCAGTAGCAGCGTCAGAGAGCAGCGGTAGTGAGCAGCAGCAAGCAGAGTAGCAGTGCAGCGGCAACATCAGCAAGTAGAGCAGCAGTGCAGCGACAATAGCACGTAAGCAACAGAGCAGCGGCAGAGGACGCGAGCGCGGACGGGCATAGCCACTCGCGAGCGCGGCCGGGCGTAGCGGAGCGCGAGGCTGGGGCACGGCTTGGCCGCGGTGAGTTGGGCTGCGGGCACAGCCACGACGAGCTTCAACCATAACGGAACGGTGGTGGAACGGAGGGGAAACAAGGGGAATGGGAGTGGCGCTCACAGGGGGAGGCAGATGACGCGTCAGGCGTGGAGGAGGTACTCTGATGAGGTGGATCGGGCAAAGGGCAGCGGCGGCCGTAGACGAGGAAAACGTGTCGATCCCGGCGATGAGGTGGAGCCCGGCTCATGTTCGTTGGCATAGGGGCGCAGCGTTCGGTGAAGGAGCTCGTGGACAAGCTCGTAGGGCGCGGGGACGAAGGAGAGCGCGCGGGCCAGTTCGACCATGGTGACGGCTCTTCGGGTGTGCGCAGGAGAGAAGGAGGCGGCGCGAGGAAGAGGGGGAGAGCAGCTAGGGTCTGGGGGTGCGGGAGATGTCTGGCGTCGGGGAGGTCGGGGATGGCGCCACGCACGGCCTGGCGCGGCCATGGCCGGCGGATGGCTGCCACGCTCTCCCCTGTCCGTTTAGCGTGAGGAGGGGATGGAGCGAGGTGGGCTAGGCCGGCCAGTTTGCTAGTTGGGCCATAGTGCCCAGTAGAATATGCCTTTTTATTTTTTATTTTTTATTTTTCTGTTTTATTTATTTCTTTTTCTTTTATTTATTCTATTTTTTTTATTTTCTATTTGAGTATTTAAACGTTTTATAATAGTGTGATTTCTCCATCATAATTACATATGTATTATTTGGTACAATCCGAACATTTTAGTTCAATGGTTTGAAAACTTTTGTTGTTTGCCTTTAATTCAATTTGAATTTGAATCGTTTTGAACTAACGTGAGATTATCAACAGTAGCCGAGGTGACGTCGCATGATTAACATACGTTTAGTGTAGCTTAATTATTCGGGTGTCACAATTCTCCTCCACTATAAGAAATCTCGTCCCGAGATTTAAGAGGTGGAGTAAGGGGGAAAGATCTGGTTACGGGATTCTAACGAATCTTCTCGGTCTTGGTTGCTCTTCCCGAAGTAGTTGATCCATAACGTTGATGTCTTCATACCTCTGCTTCGGGTCAACATGATGAAGTCATCATCCTTTCTTCGGGATCTTCATCGTACTTACGAAAA
>LR738710.1:470579429-470648400 GCA_902687465.1 Secale cereale | reverse complement strand
CTGCAAGGACTGGTTCTCGATAGTTATCTCGGGGAATAAGGTACACGGTATCTCTCGAGTTGAAACTCGGGGAAATCGTCGAAAGCAATATAAGATGGAACAAAAAGATTCGAACTGGTAAGCACTCGTCCGATGCCCGAAGTAGAGCATGAAGGGGGTTTCAAAGTAATGGAATAAGTATTGCGGCTGAAATCAGAATATACCATCTCTTGGTAGGTGGCTCGTGAATTAAATATGAGGCCATGCGCGAGGAATAACTTTGGAAACATGGGGTGTACAGGAGAGTCAGGTTTCGATCCTGTGGAGCTGTGGGCTATGGGCCCACCATGTGGGTTAAAAGTAGGAAGGGCGCTGACATCTTAGATGGTTAGGATAGCAAGGTATGTCAGAGGCTAGCCCGTCAGTCATGTTGACAACAATCGTTGGTACCAAGGGCGAGGGATGAAGATAAATATTTCATGCTCGTTGAAATGAGGCGGACCTGTATGCAAAGTTCTCGTCCACCAACGGTTACCGGAACATCATCAACAGTAGTAATAGGGTCTCACTGACAGAGTTGTACACCAAGGTGTTTACATAAGCAGTGAATTATTACTGCTTAGATCATATAGATCACAAGAAAGGTTAAACAAACCAATGGAAAGGAAAATGTGATTACACACAAGTATATCCTTCCAAAGGACAAGCAGAGCATGTTATCCTTGACATGATAGAAAGTAGAAAACCATTTAGGTAAAGGGATAGGAATTTCATGACTTTTCCCATACAATGGCGTACGAACAATTTATCAAGAAACATTTAGCATTATGCTTCCAAAGTTCTTGTTGACGATTGAGTACCACAGTCATGCTACGAGATAGCATTGACATGGTCATCTAGTAATTATCAAACTTTGGATATACAAAGGATCCATCAGGAACAACTTGAAGAGTAAGTCTTACAATTTCTTCATGGAAGAATGGCTAACCTTGCTAAAAAGTAAACTATAAGAATAGGTCCATCGGCTAGGTATGGTAGGCATGACATCACCTTATCGGGGTCATATATAGACCAATGTTATAACTCATGGAAATATGTTCCGACCATCATATCTGACCGAGATTCAGATCTGATTGGTGTCAGGATACCTCAGACTCAGGATGTCTCAGAAGAAAAAGTTGCATCTCAATTTGACGAGATGACTTTGCAAGATTCTCGGGAAATGAACTATGGAAGCAAGTTCCAAAATAAGAGTTCATTATTAACCAAGGAGAAGACGAGGATGTGGCTGATGGACTCGGCGACAATTTATCGAGATTTGCACAGTTATGTTAACAAAGAGAGGACAATTATTGGGTCAAATGATATAATGATGTATGCTCGAGGAATGCATACACAATTAAACATTTATTGAAAGGTGCACCCGAAATATGGGCTGGGTTGCACGATCAATGTTAGAATGGTGACTCAATGAACAAAAGACTTAGAATGAAACTATCGATCATCCACTTTAGAGCAATAGGATTGCTAGAAGTTTTGAATTCACACATCATAGTTCAATTTCCGGTATTCCGGTTAGAAACAACATGGGGACCAAGAAATGAACGGAGATGGCGTGAAGTACTACTATGTCAAGAATTCTTAAGAGGTGGAGCAATTCTCACAATATCCTTGACAAAACGGATGGTAATATTCCAAGGTAGACCATAGCATAAGCTGGATAGTAAGGAACCGAAGGTACAACACAAACATGACCAAGTCTGTGTCTGGAAGGAAGGCATGGATGTGGTCGATGATATCACAAATCATCGAGGGGCAAGCATGGAATTCCTCATCAGGAACTCAATGTATGTCTTGGAGGAAGTTAAAATGTTGACGATGATCACGACACATTTGTCGAGAGGTTTCAAGGTGTAATCGATCGACAACGACATCAAGCCAAGGGAATGGCGAAGCAAAAGGTTATTATGACCATAGATAAGATGCCATCTCAGAATTCAGAGTTGACTCTCAAGACAAACAATATGATGCTGAAAGTTCGATGTAAGCTTAGTGCACTGTCGAGATTGTGTCCCGGGGATGAAGGACATAGGTAGAATGGTCAAGCATTTAGCACGACGATGATGATGTAGACAATCGACTAGGAATGATGTGATTGAGTGCAAACTCGCAAACGAGTGTTACTAAGAGTTATTGAATGGCAGTGCAGACTCGATTCACTATTCGGTGTTCTCGGTTAACGACAACCCAGATTCCATGGAGTGACTATGACAGGGAAAATATTATTCCCCCACAAATTCATAAGATGTAGTGCAAAGGCATGATATCCTCGAGATACCAGGGGGATAATACCCGAAGGCATATCAAATTAAGGTTGAAGTGGGGTGTATTGATCTATAGAAGACAAGCGCTTTAACTTGTCTGAGAAATGGGAAGATAATATGGTCAGAACCACAATTATAAATGGTCACACCATAGATACAAGATGACCTTATAATAAGGGGGTAATTATTTTTACGAGCATCTTCTATGATAAGTTCAACATCGTGTCCATGGTCAGGAACACAAAGTTCAAGGTCGACTCCCACTTCTCCAATGCATAACTTTCATTCACCTCTCGTTCTTGAAGAAGTTATAGTGTTGAAATTTTATCTGACGAAACGCTAGTAGAGTATAACCCGCATAACCTTCGGGCTCACACAGATTAGGGAAGGCATAGGTTCCACCCAACGGGGCATCTTAGGAACATATACCACAAACTTCAACAATAAATAACACAAGCTCGGAAGTAGAGCATGGTTGTTAAAGCAGAGGATACAATTCTCCAAGGGCGTAAGACACGATTTATCAAAAGACATTATGTATCAGAGGAAGAACTCACAAGGTGATTAATTATGAAGGACATTGTCGGATAATAATCCAAAAATGGATCTGGTGGTCCTCAAAGGAGCTGATGTGAGTATCGGTATTCAATCCGAGGAAGAAAGAATGCAAAGGCATCAGATTATGGAAACTCCTGAATAACCCAACGCCTAAATACGAAGGAATTATGATTTCCAAAATGAAGGACCGGAAACAGACGCTCTGATCAAAGATGTATAAGTTGAATAGACTAGGGGCACAATTGGACGACAATTTGATTGGCGAGAACCAACTCATATCCGGAATGATGTCTGAGCCGGAAGAACGGATTCTAGTTCGACTGATAATTGCGAGCATTCACGATTATATTGAATCAAAGGCTCAAATATGACGATGTCAAAGGATGCTAAGGACTATTGCTAGTCGTATGGAATTAACCATAAAGCATGCAAGCAAGGAAGAACAAGAGCAATAGGCTAATGAGGATTTCGAAAGATCGAATAGTATTTCAGAGATTTTGTGAAATACATGAATCAACTAGGGATGAGTGGATAGTCGGTAAGTGCGAGAAATTATCCGTAGGGGTATTCAGGTGGCAAAGAACTGCAAGGCAGTAGGCACAAAATATTCTCAGAACAATAGAGAGAATTTCGGGGTATCTTGTAATAACAAGAGGAACTAAGAATGAAAGTAAAAAAACAACAGGTATCTGTAATTATCCATAGGGATAACGGTGGCAGGGAATTGCAAAAGCGATGGGCACAAAGTCTCGAGAGAACGTCAGAGAGTATCTTTGAAATCTTCTGGTGCACCAAGCAATCATCTAGAGTGAGGGGCTCTCCGAAAGGAAGTAGTTACGAAAACCTAGCATCAGAGTTAGTAAAATCATTTAACCCGAATAGAAGAGAGATCAAAGTCCTACAACATAGACGAGGAATAATAGATCCTAATACCACCCAATGACGACATGGGACCATAAGCCACACAACCAAGTTAGTAAAAGTTCTTCAATGACTAAACTCAACTTCGGCCAAGGAGTTGGAAATGGGGATTCCTACAGGCAGTCGGCTCTGATACCAACTTGTGACGCTCCCGATTTGACCATACACTAATCATGCATGCAAATGTGTACGATAAACATCAAGGACTCACGCGTAGATATCACAATACAACTCTAGACACAAATTAAAGATCATACAAGCCAGGGACCTCGAGGGCTCGAATACATAAGCTCGGTCATAAACGAGTCAGCAGACGCAACAATATCTGAGTACAGACATAAGTTAAACAAGGTGCCATAAGATGGCTAGCACAAACATGGATACAGATCGAAGAGGCGCATGCCTCCTGCCTAGGATCCTCCTAAACTACTCCCGGTCGTCAACAGACTCCATGTAGTAGTAGGCTCCAGCGGGGTAGTAGTAATCGTCGCCAATGACATCTAGCTCCTGGGCTCCACCATCAGGTTGCATCATTCGAGAAGAAGGGAAGACGGGGAAAAAAGGGGAAGCAAAGCAACCGTGAGTACTCATGCAAAGTACTCGCAAGCAAGGATCTACACTACATATGCAATGGTAACAATGATATGGGTAGTATTTGTGGACTGAACTGCAGAATGCCATAATAAGAGGGGGATAGCTAGTTCTATCGAAGACTACACTTCTGGCATCCTCCATCTTGCAGCAATAGAAGAGAGTAGTTGGTAAGTTCAGCAAGTAACATCGTATAGCATAATCCTACCCGGCGATCCTCGCCTCATTGCCCTGTGGGAAAGCGATCACCGGGTTGTATCTGGCACTTGGTATTTTGTATCCGGTTCTAGTTGTCATGAGGTCAGAACTCGGAATACAACTGGGTCCTCCTGTTACAGTGGACACGGCTATTCGATTAGATTACTTCCCTGCAGTGGTGCACCACATAACCCGACACGCTTGATCACCCTGGCCGGACACACTTTCCTGGGCCATGTTTGGCCTCGGAATATCAACACGTCACAGCCCTACCTAGGCCCGACAGAGAGGTTAGCACGCCGGTCTAAATACTAAGCGCGTAGGGGTCTTGGGCCCAACGCCCATTGCGCTCATGCACGTTGCGAGGGCGGCATGTGAGCACACCTAGCAACCTCCATTACAAAGGAAGTTGCGTTACGCGGTCCAACCCGGCGCACGCCGCTCAGTCACTGACGTCCAGAAGACTTCGACTAATACTACGACGCCGGTTGCCCATATCTTGTCCCGCGTGGCAGTTAGTGCGTATAAGTCCAATGATCCAACTCAGATCATATATCAAAACTCATTAAGCGTATTATTATGAAATAACCACGGACAACGACCAGGGACCAGGCCCACCTGTCTCCTAGGTGGTCACAACCTGCCCTGTCGCTCCGCCACAAAGAATCACTGGGAGGGGTCGTCGGGAACCTAGGCCCACCACTACCTGGATGGAACCACCTGTCCTTTTAGCCCCCACATCTGAATCGCTTGCGGGCACTCTACGAGCCGACCCGACTTTAGTCACATCATGTATCATGTAAATTATGTATATAGTATATACCCGTGATCACCTCCTCAAGTGACCACGACCCGATAGTATAGCATGGCAGACGAACAAGAATGTGGGGCCACTGATGGAATACTAGCATCCCATACTAAGCATTTAGGACAACAACAACAACAATAACAGGCTATGCAACAGAATAGGAGCTATCGAATCATCAAGAGTAGCAAACCTAATGCAAGAATAAGAGAGAAGAGAATGGGCGATATCTGGTGATCAAGGGGGGTTGGCTTGCCTGGAAGCTCGGCAGAGAAGGACGGGTCGTCAACACCATAGTCGATCGGAGTAGCAGCAGTGGCGCCAGTCTCGAAGTCTACCGGAGAGAAGAGGGGGAAGAAACAATAAATACAGTGCACACAGATGCATGACGATGCATGACATGGCAATAAACGGTGCTAGGTGTGATCTAACGCAGTATGATGCGATATTAGCGGAGGGGGGAAACATCCGGGAAAGTATTCCCAGTGTTAGGCATTTTTGGATAGATGAAATGGAGGGAGACAATTGCATGTTCACTATGCTAGGGATATGTGGCAGACGAACGAACTGTGTATTTAGATTCGTCTCGTCTTTCTGAGCAACTTTCATGTATAAAATATTTTCATCCGAGTTACGGTCTATTTTATATTAATTTTCCAAATATTATTGTATTTTCTAAAATTTCTAGATTTATAATAATTCAAGCTGACCAAGTCAATTTGACTACTCAAATGGGGAGGGTGTGGCCCACATGTGAGAGATAGCTGTCAGCGTCCTGGGAACCAGGGTACCCAGACTTGCCTGTCTACGGGCCGCGACGCGCTCCTACAAGCGGCCTGGTACGACCCAGCTGATTGACCATCCGTTCAAGACCCTCGCGAGGAGAACAACGTCAAGACCCCCTCAGGAGCGGCCGCGACAAGGTGCTCCGGAGGGGCGGAGAATCCAAGGCCATGCTTGCCTCACGAGGAGGCACTGATGTTAGCAGTGACGCACCGCGCCAGCGGGTGCCAGCGTCCGCCAGCGGCGCAGTTGCCATTTTGGTGCAAAGGGGACAGCGCAGCCGCGAGTTCCCGAGGAGCGGGACAAATGTTTCCCCTTTGGTGCAACAAGACCGAAGAACGCAAGGACGACAAGGAGGATGTCACCGTCGAGCCAAACACCGTGTCACCGCCTGATCCTTTTGCACGCGAAGACCGCTTTTGTAAGGATAGGAACGTCCTTGTGTTCTCGCTCAAAAATGGCCGTTGTGGGATCCCTTCCCGCCTAAACATTTTGGGGGAAGAGGACCCTGGCCGCCTATATAAGTAGATAGGACCCCCACTATGGAAGGACGAGTCGAACCAAGCCTAGCCAAGCAGAGCAGATCCATAAACTCCGCCATCACGCAAAGGAGCAAGAACACTTGCCTCCTGACCCTCCTGAGCTCGCCTCCCGAGCTCAGGAACCACTGTACCAGCTCATATTCCAGCCCTCCTGAGGCAAATCCACCAAAGCAGGAAGTAGAGTTTTACACCACACGGTGGCCCGAACCTGGATAAACTCTTGCGTACACTATCCCTTGTTTGCTTGAATCCCTTCACCAAGACGAGAGCGAGACGCTAGGTAGACGTGAGTGGGAGAGATCTTCGTTCACGCCCTGTGTTTGAATTTCTTGGGTTTGGCGGAGCCCTAAATCCGATATTTGGCGCGCCAGGTAGGGGGCGTGTTGATATCTCGCCTCTCCGATGACCTCGTCGCGTTCTCGTCGTCGACACCGCTCCACAGCCATGGTGGACACACGCCGAGCTTGTGCCGCCCGCCGCGCTGCGAACGTCGCTCAGACGGCGCCCGCGGGCAACGGTGCACCGCTCCGCCCCAACTCGCCGGCCAGCAACGCCACCACCGACTCGGCCGTCCATGAGCAGCAGGACTCATCGCTGCCACCGTCCATGCGGCGAGATGGCCTCACGGCGACGCCTTCACCCTCGCCGGCCGCGACGTCGTCCTCGCTGGTCCGCCGCAGGCCGGTCTACCAGCAGCCTGCGCTGCTGATGGCACGGGAGCTCTTCGCTACCGCACGGCATATGACCTCTACGACGTGTGGCTCTACCGCATCACCGATCTCGTCAACGCCGCTGGAGAAGCACCTGCACCAACGCACTCCTCACGTCCTCCGTCGCCCTTGGCGGGGAACGAAGGCCATGGAGTCCCGGCTCTGCCTCCACTCCACGGCGCCGGCCAGGAGGTCTGGCGCGAGGCTCCTCGACGTGAGGAACCCCTCAGAACCCATGCGCGCGACGAGGAGAGCTGCCAGGTGATTCCGCAACCCCATGCAGGGGCTCGCGGGCCCCCTGGCCCGCAGCGCCAAGACCGCGCGCCACAGGAGGTGGTGACGCCAGCACCCCAAGAACCAGCGCCGCAGGCACAGGCGACGCCTGCGATCATGAGCGTGGCTGGGTGTCGTGCCCTATCTCCTGAGCTATGACGCCTCGTCTGGCCCGACAAGTTCAAGCCGGACCTGCCTCCGCGCTACGGCGGCACCACCGACCCCACGAAGTTCCTCCAACTCTATGAGCTGAGCATCGAGGCGTCCAACGACACCGAGTAGGTCATGGCGAACTGGTTCCCCATGGCTCTCAAAGATGGCGCACGCTCCTGGCTCCCGAACCTCCCCGTGGGATCCATCTCCTCCTAGGAAGAGCTTCGCGAGTGTTTCGCCGCCAACTTCCAAGGCACCCGCGATCGAGCCCCGGCAGGTGCTGATCTGCACCGCGTGAGGCAGCAGCCGGGAGAGACCCTGCAAAAGTACATCCAACGCTTCAACACCATGCGCCTCCGGATCCCAAGGGTCTCGGACGAGGCCATCATCTCGGCGTTCTCCGACGACGTCCACGACATCAGGATGAGGGATGAGCTCGCCATTCACGAGGACCTGTGCACAGTCCTCGAGATGTTCAAACTCACGGCAAAGTGCGCTAGGGCGGAGGAAGGACACCTCTCCCTCCAGGAGCTACCTGAGGCAGAGGCGGACGACAAGAAGACCAAGGCCAAAGAATCAAAGCGCAAGAGACCCGCCGTGCTGGCTGCGGAGCCAGAAGTGAAGTGTGGCTGCGGCTACGATGACCTCCCCAGAGACAACCGACCGTATTGCGTCTTCCACAACGTCCACAACCACAACACTAACGACTGCCAGGAGCTCATGGCGATGCGCGGCGGGCGCATCAGGCAACACCCTGAGCACGACAACCGCGACTACGGCCGTGGAGGAGGCCGATGTGGAGGACGTTGAGATGGCAGGAACTCACGCCAGGAGTGGCGCGAACAGCCTCGTGAAGACCACTGGCAGGAGCAGCCTCGTGACGCCCCCTGGCGCGACCAGCCTCGTGAGGGTCACCCTCAGGGCAATGGAGGCCTGCCTCCGCTGCCGCCACCGCCAAGAAGGAACGACAACGACCGCCAGGGAGACGGAGCAGGGGGCTTCCAGGAGCCGCGTGTAGTTGCATGCATCTTGGGAGGAGCCCATGCTCCGGCTTACCATCGCATCTTCAAGAAGTTTGCCCATGAGGTGAACATGGTGCTTCCCAGGCCTGACGCCGCGCGCAACCTCAGGTGGACCAAGCAAGTCATCGCCTTCGACCCCAAGGACCAGCTCAAGTGCATAGCGGCCCCAGGCACCCTCCCGATGCTCTGCACCCCGACCATCAGCAACGTCCTCGTGACCAAGACCCTCATCGGCGGCGGAGCAGGACTCAACGTCCTCTCCGTCCAGACCTTCGAGACGCTCTAGGTTCCCTGCGATCAGCTCCACCCGACCAAGCCATTCTACGGAGTCATGGATGGCTCCACACTCCCGATGGGGCAGGTCCGCCTCCCCGTCACCTTTGGTGACCGCGACAACTACCACACCGAGCTCATCGACTTTGACGTCGCCAAAATCCACCTCCCGTACAACGCCATCCTCGGGTATCGTGTCCTCGCTAAGTTCATGGCGGCGACCCATCACGGCTACAACGTCCTCAAGATGCCTGGGAGCCGCGGAGTCATCACGATCGCCTCTGACGAGAAGGAAGCGGTGTGTTCCCTGGAGCGCGCCTACCAGACCGCGGCGGTCGAATGCTCCGATGAGGATGGAGCCGTCCTCGCCCTGCAGACCGCCCCCAAGAAGAAGAAGAACCTGTCCGTCAACGGACCTCAGGACGTAGGGGCTCCCGATGGTCTGGCCTCAGGACTCGCGCCTGCTGACGAGGCGCCCTCCACCCTCACATAGGGGGGCGCGCCCGACGCCCCTCTCGTGACAGGCTCGGGAGCTCTCCTTTGGAGTGTCTCCGGACTGACCGGCGTCTCGAGAGAGGTGTTCGGGCACCACCTTCAAGCGTGTCTTGACGCGCGTTTTTGTGAGCCCAGCGTGAACCGCTCAGCGCTGGGGGCTCAGGACTTCATCAACCAAGTTACCGAGGAACTTCAGTACGCAAGACTCATCCGCGGTGGGCGTAACTGCACAACCCCAAGTTCACCTGCTCGCAGCCTGAGCGACTGCTTCCGCGTCTGCGTTGACATCGCGGGTCTCAACCGAGCCGCCTCTCAGGGGCCGTTCTGGCCGACGGCGGTCAGCCGGAGGAGGGCCCTCTCCTGCAGCTACGTCCTCACACACTCCGGCTTCCGCAACACAGCTGCCACGTTCCAGCATCTCGCGCAGCAGGCCTTGGGGGCACGGGAGGCTCAGTGGCAGGCGGTCCGGACGGAGCAAGAACCGGACCCGCACGACCACTGAGAGCCTTCGGAGCCCCTGGGCCTCAGGATCCTGACGATCCTCAGGAGCGACCCGCATGGCTCGCGTCTTCAGCTACCCCAACTCTTCTTCGACAAGTATCAGGTGACGCTTCAGGTATCCAATCGAGGGTGCCCCTCGGGCTGCATCATCCTCGGACTGTTGGGGGCTGTTCCCCTGCAGTTGTCTCCCTTTTTGCATGATCAAGGCTAGTTATTTCTTTCCATTCACATTATCTGCATACTTGGCGTCCTCACCGCCACTAACATCATGAGCCCTTGTGCACTCGCGACCTCCCCATGATTAAGGACCGGCACGACGTCTGTGCTCGGGTCCGTCCCTGCAGCGTTGCTAAACCCAAGGGTTGAGCTCTGTCTCGCGAGCCATTCCCGTGACGTCACCTCCCATGGTCCTTGGTGCCTTGTTCTCGCATGGGCTAATCGTGGATGGGTAAGTAGGGGCCCGTGGTGGGTGCCTCGCTCACGTGGGAACCGCGCGCCGATTGTTTTTCTTTTGGATCGTTGCATGAGAAGACTGGGCACGACGTCTGTGCTCGGGTCCGTCCCTGCAGCGTCGACAAATCCAGCGGCTGAGCTCTGTCTCGCGAGCCATTCCCGTGATGTCACCTCCTGGGGTCGCTGGTGCTGCGGCCTTCTCATGCGATACCCTCTAGAGATGCACTCGACGCAGGTTGACACAACACCTCTCTTTTCATATTTTACAGAAGAAGACTCAGGTGCAACCCGCCTGAGGATAGGGTCTCGTGAGTGATGTGTAAGCTCACGAGAACTTCCTTAGAGTCGTTCAGCTCGTCCTGAGGAGGGCCCATATACACCTTGGCTGTCCTACCGTGCAAGCCACGTGTCAGGACGGGCATGTACATGCCCCGGAGTCTCTCCCGGTGGGAGGCTCCCTCCCACGGTCCAGTGGAAGTACTAAGCTCCGCGCTGGCAGATCCAACCGAGGAGCAATTATGCCCACGAACCAGTGGAAGCACCAAGCTCCGTGTTGGCCGCTACGACCGAGGCGCGGTTATGCCCACACTCCGCGCAAGTGTGGTAGCTCTATGCTCCACGCTAGTTATAAACAACTTAGGGCGGCCCCCAGTGGTCGCACCAACCTTAGGGAGCTTTTCAGCTCACGACGCTCACAGCTTCTCCTTGGATGGGTGTCACGAGGGGGGCTAGGCACGGGGGCTATGCTCAGGTCATGCCTGGCAGACGCCACCCTACCAGGTGCCCAGACACCTGGCCTTCTTGCGCCCCCATCCCGGGCGAAGGCTCGTGGGCAAGGTATGGTGCTCGTTCTCCTTCATGAGAGACGTTCGTACATCAAAGGGGACCCCTGGGCATCGGGACCCAGGGGCCTAACTAGCCACGTATCCCCTCATCCCTTGAGTCTAGTTATGACGATAACCCCGGTCACCCGGAGGGCTCAATGGCGATCGAGGTATGCGCTAGGTTGGGCCCAGCCGACGCAGAACGGAAACGGGATCGCTTGAACGTCAAGGGGGACCCCTGGGCATCGCGACCCAGGGGCCTCACTAGCCACGTTGCCCCTCATCCCTTGAGTCTAGTTCTTACGATAACCTCGGTCACCCGGAGGGCTCAATGGCGATCGAGGTATGCGCGGGGTTGGGCCCTGCCGACGCAGAGCACCTAAGCAAACATTAAAGGAAGCAAGCATGGAAATCATCTATCTATTACAATAATACCAAGTTTTTCAAATTCAAACAAAGTTCTTACGCCTCCCCGAGGCACTTGCACTTCTCTCTCTGGACAGGAACAGATCAGGCATTACCAAGCGCATCATCACCGGTCTCTACCTCCTCGGTTGCGGTAGTAGTGGCCTGGAGGAATGACACCACCAGCACCGTGACCTTCGCCCCTAGGGCCTCGGCAGCCGTGCCCTCCATGACTTTGGTCACGAGCTCGGACAGCGAGGCGAGGTCAAGGGTGGTGTCGCGAAGACTTAGGTGGCTGCACACCTGCGTCAAAACCAAGGTAAGGAGTGTGCGGCTCTTGACGTCGGCTAACTGGCCAATTGCGCCCGCAACCTCGTGCAGGGACTTCACAAGCGCAGCGTGGAGCCCGGCGGGGCCTCCCTCCCGGGCGTCCAGCGGTTCCTTGAACCCCTCCCCGTAGGCGGCCTGCAGCGCCTTGCAGGCCTCAAGATCGAAGGCGGCAAGGGCCTCGGGATTCACCGCTGCCGAGGCCGCAAGGGCTTCCTCCTTGTCGCGGGCGGCTTGGGTTGCCTTGGCCTGCTCACCTTCAACCTTAGGCTTCTCCAGGGCCGCACGGTCAGCAAACTGCTCCTATTGCAGCCGGGATGTCTCAGCCTTCTACGTCTCGAGCTCCTTCTCCAACCTCTTGAGCTCCAAGGCGCGCCCAGTGCCTTCCTCGCGAAGGGCCACCAGCTCGCTCTCCGCCCTAAGGTAGCGCTTCTCGAAGGACGCGGCGTCGGCTCGCGCGGTGTCGCGAGCCCGCGTGGCTGCCACAGCTTCCTCTAGACCCTTGGCAGCGACCGCCGAGGCCTGGTCCCAGGAGGTCCGCGCAGGCTTGTCTGCCAGGAGCCACCCGTGGATCAGCCCCAGGCGCCCTTCCATTAGGCGGCCATCACCATATTGCAGTTCGACGCGAAGCCGACCCAGTGCGGCGGAGGCAGCCTCCAAGGTCTCAGGACCAGGCTAGGCCGGCTGGCGCACGGGCACCTGATAACCCTCAACCGTAAGGGATCGAGATAGTCTTCGCGGGTAAGAATAACCCAATTTATAGATTCGACACATGGGGAGCCAAAGAGTATTTATAAGCTTTGACAGTTGAGTTGTCAATTCAACCGCACCTGAAATATACTTACTTGCAACAAAAGATAAGTGGTAACGGTGATATGATAGTGATGGTGGTGACAGCAAAAGTGAACAGCAAAAGTAACAACTAATAACCAGCAGGATTGAAACACTGTAGGCTAGGGAGATGGATGGTTGGGCGCTGCATGGATGAGATACATCATGAATCTAACTTGGGGCATGGCACACAGAAAAGTAACGATCATCTAGGAAAATATCAAACATTAGGCATGTATCCCACAGGTAGTTGTACGTGCTTGCAATAAGAACTTGCAGAACATCTTTTGTCCTACCATCCCGCTACGAACGGGGCCAAAAGGAACTTATGGAGATTAAGGTGCTCCTGTCAAAGAGCACCGGAACAAAGCAATAAACTCAATGGATACATGGAATCCTCAAATTATGGACCATCCCCTTTGGTGTCCCAAGCTGTCACCTTTGGGATCGCCGGTTCCGGACCATAATAGGTGAAAACAACTCATAGATAGGATCAAGAACACAAATATATGCATGCAAACACATAGGGTTCAGATCTGAAAACATGGCACTCGGGCCCAAAGTGACAAGCATTAAGAGCAACAAGTTGAAGCAAAGATGATAATCACCAAAGTAGATGATAGGCAACATGCCCCCAACAATCTGATAAACTATTACATGATCTAACTCATCCAATCCCTACCACCCCCTTTGCCTACAGCAGGGAATTACTCACACATGGAAGGAGAAGTCATGGAGGGAGGATGGAGTGGTGATGATGATGACGATGGCGACGATCTCCCCTCTCCAGAGGCCAAATCAGCCTCCAGATTAGCCCTCCCGAAGAAGAACAGAGGGTGGCGGCGGCTCCGCGACAGAAACTGGAAAAACGACTTCTGTTCTGGGGTTTCCTCGCCACGGGAATAAATAGGAGCCAAGGTAGGGCACCAGAGGGGGGAGGACCCTCCCAGGCGGCCTCCTGGCGCGGCCAGGGGTGGGGCCGCGCCAGCAGGGCGCCTGGGGCCCCCCTGGCTGCCCTCTGGCCCCACTTCTGGCACAATGGCCCTTCGGGTGCGTGGATTTTCTGTGATTTTTCTTGGAATTTTCTGAGACACCTAAAAATCCATTTTCCTGCACACAATAAAACCATACAGGCAGCTCTGCTGAAAACAACGTCAGTCCGGGTTAGTTTAGTTCAAATCATGCAAGAATGAGGGCAAAACAATAGCAAAAGTGTTTGGAAAAGTAGATACATTTGAGACGTATCAGCACCGACAAGACTGACTGCTCGACCAAGGGCTCGGGGGCTCCGGCCCCCCTCGCCAGAGTAGCCGGAGCAGGAGCCACCGCGACCTCGCATGAAGCAAGGACGCCCTCAAGCGACGCCGCCACCGCATGCTCGGTGGCCTGGTCGACCGAGACACCCAGTGTCGTGGCATCCTTCCCTGTGGTTGCATCAGCAGCAGGAGGGGCAGGGCGCGACGTGACCTCCTCCTTCGCCTTCTTCATCACACCTCCCAGGCTGCTGTGTCAGGAGAAGCACATCAGGGACTCGACAACTAAGGATAGGCGAGAAATTTCACACTTACTCGTCGGAGGCGAGGCACGCCCTTCTCTTCGCCAGCAGGTCAGCAGCAGTTGCTGGCGCTATGGGCATGCCGGTAGCCCGGATCTTGGCGAGGCGCGAGGCCACAGTCCTGGGCCCGGCCGCGGTCGCCGGATTCGTTGGCACGGTACTCCTCGGCGGGGTCGCCACATTGCTTCCCCCAGACGCAGCGCGTCCGGATCAACGTGGAGTGGCCGCCTGGGACCGTCCGGCGACATCTGCGCTTGACGTTATTGCTCCAGCGAACGCCTCGGAGGAGTCCCCCTCGTCGTCCAGGGTCTCCTCGGAGCCCCCCTCGTCGCTCTCGTCGTCAGCACCAGAAGACACGTCGAACGTGGGCGGAGCGCCAACGGGCGCACCAAAACCCGACACGACCTTCAACAGCTCGGCCTTGTCAGGGGTGGCTGTACAGCGGCAGGTGGGCCCTGGGGAGGTCCTCCGGAACCATCCCTAGGAGGGTTCCCGAGGTGAAGTCCAGATCATCCTCGGCCAGCACCCCTGAGTGCAGCCGGAGCCTGTCATCGTCGCCCATCAGCTCCCGCAGGGGCGTGAGTGTGCCTACAGCGACGCCAGACGCTGCCTCAAGAACTCATTCACGATCTAGCCCCCTTCGAGCCTCGAGCTCAGGTCGGCCTCAATCCTTGCCAGGACAGGCCCGTCAAGGGGGTCGGTGAGCTTCGCGTAGCTCCAGCCGGCGCGCTTCGCCGGACGGGCGGTAGGCAGCGCCAACAGAGGGTGGACGCGTAGGGCATCCAAATAGACCCACCTCTTCCGGTGGGACTCTATCTTCTTCCCGGCCGTCATCAGCCGACAGCCCTGGCCCTGGAAGACGAAGGAGACGCAGCCCGAGCACGGGCCATCGTCGTACCAGCGCATGGAGAAGAAATGGCGGAAGAGGGCGACAGTCGGCCTCACCCCCACGAGCGCCTCACAGTAAAAGGCGAAGAGCGACAGGACGAAGATGGAGCGAGGCTGGATGTGGAGAGCGTGCACCTGGTAATGTTCCAGGATGGCGTATAAGAACTCGGAGAAAGGTGGCACAAGCCCCACGGAGATGTGTGGAGGAAGAAGGGGTAGCAGGACTTCGGCATGGTCCGCGTCATGGTGGATCCGTCCCAGATCCGCGTCAGGCCGTGCTCGTTGTGGACGCTCGACAAGAAAGGTTGGACCTCTGAGTAGTCCTCCTCCTTGGTGATGGAGGACTCCTCGAGCGCCGCCTCAAGGGAAGAAGCAGATCCAGACGCCGGTGCAGCACCCTTGTTCCTCTTCGCCATTGCTGAAGGAGCCGAATGACACATACGATTTAGGAAGGCAGGAGGCGTATGAGGGAGAAATCCGAGAAGGAAGGAAAGGGAGCGATAACTCCCCCAGTGGAGGCGGCCCCTTTTGTCAAGACGCACGGTTGCCAAGACGGCGTGGGGAGCGGGGTCGCCTGCGTCCCATCCAACCGTCACGCGCCAGCCTGGCCCACAGCCTTTTTGGGGCCCGCGGCACTTCGTCCTCGGCTAAGGCTCCGCCCCGAAGCCAACTACGCGCGTGCCTTGGGCCCGGGGGCTACTGTCGGCGTCCTGGGAACCATGGTACCCAGACTTGCCTGTCTGCGGGCCGTGATGCGCTCCTACAAGCGGCCT
The DNA here is from genome assembly GCA_902687465.1 of Secale cereale. Classification (NCBI taxonomy): domain Eukaryota; kingdom Viridiplantae; phylum Streptophyta; class Magnoliopsida; order Poales; family Poaceae; genus Secale; species Secale cereale. The sequence goes on along the minus strand of LR738710.1, from coordinate 470,632,216 downwards.
GGTACGACCCAGATGATCGACCAGCCGTCCAAGACCCTTGCGAGGGGGCTAAGCCTCGCGAGGAGAATGACGCCAAGACCCCCTCAGGAGCGGCCTCGGCAAGGTGTCCGGAGGGGCGGAGAATCCAAGGCCAAGCTTACCTCAGGAGGAGGCAGTGATGTCAGCAGTGACGCACCGCGCCAGCGGCGCAGTTGCCATTTCGGTGCAAAGAGGACAGCGCAGCCGCGGGTTCCCAAAGAGCGGGACAAAGGTTTCCCCTTTGGTGCAACAAGTCCGAAGACCGCAAGGACGACAAGGAGGATGTCACCGTCGAGCCCACCAGCGCGTCACCGCCTGATCCTTTTGCACGCCAAGACCGCTTTTGTCAGGATAGGAACGTCCTTGTGTTCTCGCTCAAAAATGGCCGTTGTGGGATCCCTTCCCGCCTAAACATTTCGGGGAAGATGACCCTGGCCGCCTATATAAGTAGCTAGTACCCCCACTATGAAAGGACGAGTCGAACCAAGCCTTGCAAGGTAGAGAAGATCCATAAACTCTGCCACCACGCAAAGGAGCAAGAACACTTGCCTCCTAACCCTCCCGAGCTCGCCTCCCGAGCTCAGGAACCACTGTACTCGCTCATATTCCAGCCCTCCTGAGGCCAATCCACCAAAGCAGGAAGTAGGGTTTTACACCACACGGTGGCCCGAACCTGGGTAAAATCTTGCGTACACTATCTGTTGTTTGCTTGAATCGCTTCACCAAGATGAGAGCGAGACGCTAGGTAGACGTGAGTGGGAGAGATCTTCGTTCATGCCCCTGTGTTCGAACTTCTTGGGTTTTGCGGAGCCCTAAATCCGACAATAGCAACTAAACTATTCTAGTTAATTAAATTAATTAGCCTGGGGCCACTTGTAATAGGCTTGGACTAATTAACACCTAATTTGTCCTAAACTAATTAGACCTACTAACTGGGCCGGCCATTGGCAGTGGCACAACCATGCCTCGGTTGTGCTTGCCATGACTAGCATGCATGAGGCACAAGATCATGGCAGGCATGGCAAATAGCAACTGCAGCGTTGCAGCAGCACCACTAGGGAGCAGTAGCAGCGACAGAGTAGCAGTGTAGTGGTAGCAGGATCAAGTAGAGCGGGAGTGCAGCAGCAGTAGCAGGTAGTAGCACGCAAGCAACAGAGCAGCGGCGGCGGACGCGAGCGCGGATGGGCACAACCACTCGCGGAGCTGGGGCACGGCTTGGCCGCGGTGAGCTGGGCTACGGGCATGGCCACGACGAGCTTCGACCATGGCGGAACGGCGATGTAATGGAGGGGAAACACGGGGAATGGGAGTGGCGCTCACAGGGGGAGGCGGATGACGCGTCATGCGTGGAGGAGGAGCTCTGATGAGGTAGATCGGGCACGGGGCAGCGGCGGCCGTATACAAGGAAGACGTGTCGATCCCAGTGATGTGGTGGAGCCTGACTCGTGTTCGTTGGTGTAGGGGAGTAGCGTTCCGTAGAGGAACTCGTGGACAAGCTCATAGGGTGCGGGGACGAAGGAGCACGCGCGGGTGAGTTCGGCCATGGTGACGGCTGTTCGGGTGTGCGCAGGAAAGAAGGAGGCGGCGCGAGGAAGAGGGGGAGAGTAGCTAGGGTTCGGGGGTGCGGGAGATGCCTGGCGTCGGGGAGGTCGGGGATGGCGCCACGCACGGCCTGGCGCGGCCATGGCCGGCGGATGGCCGCCACGCTCTCTCTTGTCCGTGTAGCGTGAGGAGAGGATGGAGCGAGGTGAGCTAGGTCGGCCAGTTTGCTAGTTGGGCCATAGTGCCCAGTAGAATAGGCCTTTTAACTTTTTATTTCTCTGTTTTATTTATTTCCTTTTATTTTATTTATTCTTTTATGTTTTATTTTCCATTTGAGTATTTAAACATTTTATAATAGTGTTGTTTCTCCACCATAATTACATATGCATTATTTGGCACAATCCGAACATTTTAGTTCAATGGTTTGAAAACTTTTGTTGTTTGCCTTTAATTGAATTTGAATTTGAATTGTTTTGAACTAACGAGAGATTATCAGCAGTAACCATGGTGACGTGGCATGATTAACATAGGTTTACTGTAGCTTAATTATCCGGGCGTCACAGACCACTAGAGCCCTGGTCCGTATCCATGTTCCGTGCGTACCACACGTCTCGCCGCCGCATTGAGCCTTGGCTGTCCCGGTCGAGTCTCAAGGGTTGCGAACCCACACCACTGAACCCCCACTGCAGAGTACAACCGATCATCACGACCAATGAAGAGTTTAACGCTTCCATCAGACCATTAGGCTCAAGTCCGAACTACGTTTCACTCGCTTTTTCCCACTGAATAGGCTTCGACTCTGTTGATCCTTACACTGTAGCCCCTCAATCCATCTCCACCTTCAACATGACTCCATGGTAGATGATCAGTCCACCCCGCGCCCCATCGACTTCAAGCTCCGTGTGTATACCATCGTGAATCAACCCCGCGCCATAGTCATCTCGATGCCATACAAGCCCTCGGGCATGGGCCACGTGTTTCCACGCCCCAGAAGTCAGTCACCATCAGCATCACACTCCTATGTCGTCATCGCTGATTCCACCACCGTCTTCTGTACAACCGACTCGCGTCGATCCGTTAGACTGTCTAGTTTGACCCAGACGGACTTGTCCGACTATATAACATGCTCGAGGCTCCCAAATCGTCTTTCAAGAATTTTCATGCATCACATGATAATTCCATCACCACTGACATGACTTCCCGCAACGCCTTCAAGCAAGCCTGTTGTGCCAACAATTCTTCATCCTTGTCTGCCATAACCCAAGTTTTCTAGTTTCATCAAACTTCTACACCTCAAATCTAGTACCCGTTGGCACCGGATTCTTCTTACGGCTGACTCGGGAATAATTATTGGCTTCTAACACTTGATGCTAGCTTTGCTTTGTCATGCCTATGCTTTCCGATGGATGCACACAAACGATGAATATTTGCTTGCGAATTCGATTTGCTGCTGCCTCTTTCCAAGTCGTACATGAGGACCAGGTCCTCCCTTACTCACAAACAAAACTCACATGCATCTGAGACTAGAGCTTTAGCTTGCGCCATGTGCCTCCTGCACGTATGCCACGCATTGCAGCAACCCACTAGCAGCCCACAACACATTACAACACGTCTTGCTCTATAGCTTCCTGATGTCTACTATACAGCCTTCTTCTTGTAGACTCGTATTGAGCCTCCAAGCGCAGTGTTTTGTAGGATAGTAGCAATTCTCCCTCAAGTGGATTACCTATCTGTGACGCCCCAAGACCGACGCTCCAGAGGACTTCCATGTATTCTGGGTTTCGCCGTGTATTTCTTTTGGTTGTTCTTTTTATTTTTGCATGGCATCATGTCATCATGTGCATTGCATCTGCATCGTTTTCAAAACTTGCATTCGTTCATCTCAGTTGTCCGTTCTGAGCCCAGACACACTCGCACGCGCCCGCGGCACCTCCGGATATTTATTTTATAAGTGGCCGGAAAATGTTCTTAGAATGGGATGAAACTTGACGTGTGGTCTTATTATAGTGTAGACAGATTGCCTGTCAAATTTCGTCGCATTCAGAGTTCGTTTGATAGCCCAACTGTTAAACATATAGCAGCACTATAGCCGGAAAAGCGTCGAACGTTTTCGTTGTTCCGGAGACCTATGCCGGGCTTCTTCTTCTCTCTTTTCTCGGTCCAACCATGCAGTTGTCCACGTCACGCGCGTCTGAAACTGTCCCGAACCCGATCCAGGCTGTCGTTACCGATGGGTCCGGATCATCCCCAAACATCCCTAAAATATCATCGATTCTTTATTTGGACTCCCTAACCTAATTTTCTCGTCTGTCCGATTACGATCGGAGGGACGAGATAGCCCGATAACCTTTTCCTATAAATAGACCCCTAACCCTAAATTTTAGGAGCCTTGTCCCGTCCATCTCATCCGCCGCCGCCAGTCCTCCTGTCTCCTTCCACCTCGGGATCCATCCCGCATCCTCCCCTGTCTTTTGGATGAGTTTGGTCGCTCGTAGCCGTCTTCGTCCACGCCCGCAGCCTCCTCTGGCCAAGACCAGCCACCGCCTCGCACGCCTCTGCTTCCTCCGCCTGAGCACCCGCATGGGAGATGCACGACGCTCCACCCCAAGAAGCAGCAGCACTTGAGCGCTCCTCTACCCCGTGACCCGCCGCCTAGGATTGCCTCCCACAGAGGCAATCGCCTCCTCGGTGGATCCATCGTCGCCTCCTGAGCGCCCGGGCTCCCGTTCCGCTCCTCCTCGCCTCGTCGTCGGCCGGCCTCGCCGGAGACCGCGACCACCAGGCCAAGCCTCGTCCATACCATCTTCAGCCTCATGGCGTCCAAGCCGTCATCGCCGTGGCCTCCTCCTCGTCGCCACCTCGCCCCCGCCTGGGCTTCACTCCAGCCAAGGTGCCAAGGCACAGCTCGCCAGGCCTCGCGCGACCCCTTGCTTCGCCTTGTTGCCGTGCCTGCATCGCTCTGTTGCCGTGCCTGCATCGCCCCAAGTGGCCGAGCCGCTGTTGCGTTGACCGTGTCGCCGCCCTTGAGCTCCGCCCGCGCTCGTCGTTGCCCGGATGCGACGCCGGCCAGCCGGATCCGCCCCATCTCAACCTGGCCGGCCTTCCCTACAGCCCGCTGCCGCTCCTCTTGAAATCCCATCGCGCCAAGCCCGTTGCTGCATCGAGCAGCTTCAGTTCAGGTAGAGGAGGGCGATGAACCTTCTTCCTCGGCCGCTTCTTGCGCCAGCCCAGCAGCGCCAAGGCCGCTCCAGGCCTGCGACGCCTCTCCATCAGTCGGGCCATGTCCCATGGTGAGAACCCCAGCCCCTCCAGATTCGCCCCTATAGTATTTATTTTTTCCCTGACCTGCGAATTTTGCTAATTATCCAGGAACTGCTGTTTTACAGAAAAGTCCCGCATGCTCATGCATTTAATAACTCATGAACCGTGCATTGGAGTAAAATGATTCAAACATGTAAAATGCTTAGGATTTCATCTAGTTTCATATTTTGCTACTTTCATCCATGTTTAAAATGCTTAACTTGCCGTTTGCATTAAATTTGCATAAATGCCATGTTAAAATGATTTATTTCATAACTAAATAACCGTAGCTCCAATTTTAATAAACTTTATATGTAAATGGGGTGGAAAAATGTGTATAATAACATGGTGCACTTTGTTTTTCTGTTTAACGACATTAAATTATGGTTTAGGCAAAACAGCACCAAATTTGAATTATGCATGTTGGGATTTTCCGGAAATGTTGTTTGTTGTTTTCCGGCCTCATTTAAATTGCCTAGATAGATACTTTAATTGTGCTTCACCCCTTGACATGTTAATCAACATTTAATATTGTTGTGTATATGAACGAGAGTGAACTAAATAATTGGATGTGTTGTTTCGTCAATATGCAACTCGTTGCATATTGAGCTCCTCTTAACTTGTAGTATTGTTTGTGCACTTTGCCATGCCATGCATATTTAAACCGGACATGCATCATACTTGCTTGTGCATCATTACATGCTTATGCTTGTGTGTTTACCTTGTTGCTTGCTTCTTTCCGGTTGCTTCTCTCGTTAGCTTCGGTTTTCGTTCCGGAGTTGTGAGGAGTTGTTCGACTACTTCATGGACTCGTTCTTCTTCCTTGCGGAATCCCAGGCAAGATGACCATTCCTCGATATCACTTCTATCTTTTCCTATGCTAGTTGTCTCGCTCTGTAGATTACCTCGATGCCTATTCCTGTTTGTCAGCCTCCGATTGTTGCCTTGAAGCCTCTAACCTTTGACACCTTCCCAGCAAATCGTTGTTTGGCTATGTTACCCGCTTGCTCAGCCCCTCTTATAGCGTTGTTAGTTGCAGGTGAAGATGAAGATTGCTCCATGTTGGAACTTGTTGTTGGAATATCACAATATCTCTTAAATATATTAACACACCTATATACTTGGCAATGGGTGGAAAGGCTTGGCCTTTTGCTCGGTGTTTTGTTCCACTCATGCCACCTTAGGACCCGACAAACCGGTGTTATGTTCCCGGATTTTGCGTTCCTAACACGGTTGGGGTTTATGGTCCCCCTTGATAATTTGCACTGCTTAAAGCTTTTCCAGCGAGGCCCAACTTTGATACTACATTTGCCTAACAACTAAAACTTGCCGAGGGAGTAATTAACCCGAGGATTAATTAATCAACCCCCGGGCCAGTGCTCGTTTTGAGAGTTGGTCCAAACTAGAGTCGTGTGCGGTACCCCCCTTGGGAACTTGGGTTTTGGTCACTGTACGTTGTGCTCATCCAGTCATGGCCTGAGACGAGATACGCGCGGCTACTATCAGGGTGTCGGCACGCCGGGAGGTCTTGATGGATTAGTTTTACCTTTGTCGAAATATCTTGAGCACGGGATTCCGAGAATACTTTGGTCTTCCCACTTTGGAGTTGCGACTCCGCATATCGTGAGCTTGTGAAGGGCTAAGTTGGGACACCCATGCAGGGTTTTGAACTTTCGAAAGTCGTGCCCGCGGTTATGTGGCAGATGGGAATTTGTTAATATACGGTTGTAGAAAACTTGACACTTGATCATAATCCACTACCAGCGTGAGTAACTGTGACGGTCGCTTTCCGAAGGGGTTCGGGAAGTGAACACGGTGGGGTTATGTTTGACGTGCTTAGATAGGATCACTTCGTGATCACTTTGTCGATCGTTGGCACTTCTCTTCTCGCTCTAGACACGTAAGCTAGTGCTAGTGGAGCTGCAACCTTGTTCTTCAGCCTTGTTCCACACCCAAGGCTTTGATAGCATTGCTACCCGGGAGCGGGATTGCTGAGTCCTCCGTGGCTCACAGATTCTACACAACACCAGATGCAGGTACCGCTGAGAACAAGGCAGGAGACGGTGCAGAACTTCAATGGGAGTTCTATGAAGAGCTTGGCCGTATGTATGTGACGTTTTCGACGATCAGTAGTGGTTCCTACTAGGGGCGAGCCTGGCTTGTGTTGCTTTATTTATGGTATCTTTCATTTGGATCTTCGTCCGTAGTCGAACCCTGATGTTATTCGGATGATGTATGTTAATGTATTTCATGGTGTGACGTGGCGAGTGTAAGCCAACTACTCTTTTACATTTTCATCCCTCTTTTACATGAGTTGTGCAAAGATACCATACTTGAGATCATGCTAGTATGAGATTATGCCTTTAAATCGTGCCTCGACACGTGGGAGGTATAGTCTCATACTGGGCATTACAAGTTGGTATCAGAGCCTTCCCCGACCTAGGAGCCCCCACTGATTGATCGAATCGTTGACGGTTGAGTCTAGGCACACACATGATAATGTTTTGAGTCCTATATATATAGGAGAGTAGGATTTCTTTTACTCCTCTGCCCTTTATCACTCTGGTGAGGACTCCTGATGATATTCTATCTCTTCTACTCTCAAAAATTCACTAATTTTTTTTAGGATCACGCGGGTATTGTTTGGATTGTTCCGATGTCTTGGTGATGAGAACATTGTTCTCGATGCCTCCTATCATTTAGGGGTTGTGGCAGTGTCCCGGGGAGTTGAGCTCCGAGGTGTTGACATCACAAATCTATCGCAGCAGTTCTGGAATACTTAAGACGGCCGACATCGAAAACTCTTCTATGCGGTTTGTGGTGAGATAACCCCGACATCACCCAGTACTGGGGAGGTAGTTCGGGAGTATTGCCACAACTTGTATAGCGGATGCGTTTCGAAGGTCCGAGGTAAATGGTTTCCGGAAATAACTAGTTATGTGTTGAAGGATGGATACAACTAGATGTAGGATTAGAGTTGAGTGCGCGGTGCTTCCCCTATATCCCCAACACCTGATTGCATAACTGGAAACTTTCGGAAATTAATAGGTGGTTTCTTCTAGTAGCTCGTAGGCATTCTTCCAATGAGTGCATGATATGGAGTTCGGGGTTCAACATGGAGTGAAGTGGTTTTATGGGCGTTGTTCCAATCAGGAGTTGCATCTTAAAGGGTCCTTGGCTATGCTGATCCGGGGATTGCAAAACCCTTTTGTAACACGTTCCATGAGCTTTCAACACGAACATGTGGAACGAAACTTCTATCGTGTATTTGTTATATCTGCTCCTTGTTGTTTTTATTTACCTTTTGTTCTCCCAAGTGGCTTCTCGACAAGTGTTGTACCATTAAGCTACGGAATTCATTCGTTCAATTCTCTGTTCAGATGATATTGTGAAGATTATGTGGCAACATATCTATCCGTTGTTTTCGTTTTGATTCTGGTATTCGAGTTGCTTCGATGTCAAATGTTGATTACATACCTTTCTTAATCGATGTTCTCATATTTCTATGTGAGTGCTAATCCTTCGTGATCATCGAGATTATTAGGTAAATTCTTTTCAACCCGTGTGCTTCGCTTCAAGTTAATCCGATCTCTTCATCATGTGCAAGATCAACTCTCAGTATTTTCTCAATGGTGTCTATTTCACTCATCCCAAGTTGTCTTGGTTTTCCCCACCCTCCCACCCTTCTTCTTCTCAGATCCAAAAATCTCAAATCAACTGTCATTTTATTAATGTGATGTTTCTTCATTCTTTTCGTTCAATTTCGTTATCCGGTGATTTCTCAGGAAGATGCTAAGGAAGCTTCAAGTTTTTCATTCTCCATTCTCGTTTCTTCTCCGGTGGATTAATTCAAGCTTCGGTGTTGATCATATCTCTTCCTTTTTGTTTCACATGTTTTCACATGTTGAAATTTCTTATCCGAAGTCTCTCCTATTTATTTAACTCTCTCTAAATTCTTCTCCGGAGCGTACAAGGTATCTCAGAAGATTTGTGTTTCAATTCTTAATTCGTTCAAGCTATTTTGAGGATTGTCATCTTATTCAAGCCATTTAATTCAACCGGTGTAATCTCTCTTAAGCAATCTTTTCCAACGATGTTTCTTTTGAGTGGGCCCTAACCCACAGGTCTTTTTCCAGGATCTTACCTGACTCTTCTAATTCTTCCGGAGTTATTCTGAAATTCCTTTCAAAGTGTGACGTAAGAATGGATTACATCAGTCATATGCCTTCTCCAAGATCTCTTTCAAATTCTTTTCATCGTTGGTTCAACCTTTTAATTATTCATTCCGGAGTGTCTCAACAATTCATGGTGATGTATCTCATCGTCTTCTCAGATTTGAAGACCGAAGAAGACTTTCTCTTAAATCTTGGCCCGTTCTCTTGAAGATTCGTGGTTCTAGCTTCATACCATCCTCATAAGTGCTTTCGATTGTGAGAATTCTTTTTATACCCATCCGAAGCATTTCATGAATTCTTTCCATTGTGATCCTCCGAAGGCCATCATTTCAGAAGATTTCTTCGTTCTCAGTCTGCAATTTCGTCCTCCAACTATTCTTATTGATGCCTCTTCATTCGTTTCCATAATTCTTCTGGTGCTTTGTTCAAGTATTCTTAATCAGTCCGCGATCTCTTCGTTCTCTTGTATCTAAATTTCCTCAAGTGCTTATTCTTCCCGGTGGATTATTCTTTTTCATCACCCGGTTTCAATTCTTACGGTGGTTCGTTCAAAATTCCTTTTCCTTTGTTATTGTGTCATTTCACTTGTTCCTTCCAAATCCTACCGGTGATTCGTTGAATACTTTCTCAAATTTGTGCGAGAACTATCTTTAATTCTTTGCAACAAGAATAAGTAGTATGCCAAATCCATTGTTAGTCACCAATTTAAATTGGTGAAGGATACGCACAACATAATTCTTATTCTTATTTCATCCAAGTGATTAATTCCTTGTTCGGAGTTTGTTCATAATTAATAAACTCTAGGTTCGGAGTGTTTCATCTTTCTTTCCGAAGTTCCAAGTTTTCTCTTTATCTCATCACAAAGCTTCATCTAATCATTGCAAGGCTTCAATCTTATTCTTTTCTACCTTCACTTCTCATTCGTTTGTTACCGGAGTTCAACATGGTGGTTCATCATGATTTAATTCATCCTCGAAGTGTTCTTCAAGATTCTTGTTGGAACTCAAGCAGTCTTCATCATGCATTCCGAAGTGCAATTCTTGCTCCCTTATATTTTGAGGTGGTGTTATGTCATTCTTGACAATTTTCCCTTCATGTTTCATGATTCACAAGTTGTCAGGAATGAGATATTTAAACCCATCATTTTCTTCGTTCAGGAGATCTTTCCAACCCTTCAATTTATTTGTTGGAGTTTCCTTGGGTTATAATTCACCTAAAGCTTTCCCTAAGAATTGTTGCTATTATGGTGCTTACAAATGACCCAAGTTCTTCATTTATCATTCCGGTGAAATAAGTTTTTCATCTCCTTGTTGATCTCAATCCAATCAAATGTTTTTGTAAGTGGCTGGTTGTCACCTCATAATTTTGAGATGTTTTCCATAAGCCAACAACAAGCTTATTATGTGCTTGTTGATTCTTCCAACAACTCTGTTCAATCCATCCTTGTAAGGATTCTCTTTCAAATTCAATTTTGGGAGAAGTTGTCATATTTTCTCCGTTCATTTCTTTCATTGATCTATATTCTATTCTTTCATTCCGGAGGCATTGTGATATTGCTCTCTTTGACCATCATCTCGTTTTTATCAAGATCATATTCTTCCCTTGCTTGTCTATTTAACCAGAATGTTGTGTCTTCCATTCAAGTTCCGTCATCTTATCTTGTTTTCCCTCTATTTTCAACTGGAGTGTTGTCTGAATCCTTCTTACCCCTTGTGCCATTCTTTCAATTGTTTCAGAGGCAGTGTGTTGTTGATTTCATCAAGTATCATTCCATCTCCTCAAGTTCATGTTAATTCCTTCCATTTCCAGACGGAGTGCTGTCCAAATTATGTCATTCTTATTCCTTGGCTATACCGTTGCAGTTTCATATTCTTTTGGTTCGTAAGCTCTTGTTTCATGTCTTTCAACCTACAAGGTTCTCCTAATGCTCCTTGTTCCTCTTTTCTAACGGAGTATTTTCATCTTCGTTCATCTCCATTGTATTCTTTATTCAACTTGTTTAACCTCTCAAGGTTTGTGGTTTTACTCGTTTGTCGAAGAAGCAACTTTGTTTTACCTCTTCTTTTCCGTTTCTATCCGGTGCCATCTCCAGGATCTCGGGTCGAGATCCTCTGTTAGTGTGGGTGAGTTGTGACGCCCCAAGACCGACGCTCGAGAGGACTTCCATATATTCCGGGTTTTGCCGTGTATTTATTTTGGTTGTTTTATTTATTTTTGCATGGCATCATGTCATCATGTGCATTACATCTGCATTGTTTTCAAAACTTGCATTCGTTCATCTCCGTTGTCCGTTCTGAGCCCAGACACACTCGCACGCGCCCGCGGCACCTCCGGATATTTATTTTATAAGTGGCCGGAAAATGTTCTCAGAATGGGATGAAACTTGACGTGTGGTCTTATTATAGTGTAGACAGACCGCTTGTCAAATTTCGTCGCATTCGGAGTTCGTTTGATAGCCCAACTGTTAAACATATAGCGGCACTATAGCCGGTAAAGTGTCGGACGTTTTCGTTGTTCCGGAGACCTATGCCGGGCTGCTTCTTCTCTCTTTTCTCGGTCCAACCACGCAGTTGTCCGCGACCGCCTATCATCTCTGCACAGCGCACAGACCCCATCAGGCGCGTCTGAAACTGTCCTGAACCCTATCCGGGCTGTCGTTACCGATGGGTCCGGATCATCCCCAAACATCCCTAAAATATCATCGATTCTTTATTTGGACTCCCTAACCTAATTTTCTCGTCTGTCCGATTACGATCGGAGGGACGAGATAGCCCGATAACCTTTTCCTATAAATAGACCCCTAACTGTAAATTTTAGGAGCCTTGTCCCATCCATCTCATCCGCCGCCGCCACTCCTCCTGTCTCCTTCCACCTCGGGATCCATCCCGCGTCCTCCCGTGTCTTTTGGATGAGTCTGGTCGCTCATAGCCGTCTTCGTCCACACCCGTAGCCTCCTCTGCCCGAGACCAGCCACCGCCTCGCACATCTCTGCTTCCTCCGCCCGAGCACCCGCATGGGAGATGCCCGACGCTCCACCCCAAGAAGCAGCAGCGCTCGAGCGCTCCTCTACCCCGTGACCCGCCGCCCAGGATTGCCTCCCGCAGAGGCAATCGCCTCCTCGGCGGATCCCTCGTCACCTCATGAGCGCCCGAGCTCCCGTTCCGATCCTCCTCGCCTCGTCGTCGGCCGGCCTCGCCGGAGACCGCGACCACCAGGCCAAGCCTTGTCCCTGCCATCTTCAGCCTCATGGCGTCCAAGCCGTTTTCGAACTGGCCTCCTCCTCGTCGCCACCTCGCCCTCGCCTGGGTTCGCTCCAGCCAGGGTGCCAAGGCACAGCTCGCCAGGCCTCGCGCGACCCCCTACTTCGCCTTGTCGCCGTGCCTGCATCGCCCCGAGTGGCCGAGCCGCTGTTGCGTTGACCGTGTCGCCGCCCTTGAGCTCCGCCCGCGCTCGTCGTTGCCCGGATCCGGCACCGGCCAGCCGGATCCGCCCCGTCTCAACCTCGCCGGCCTTCCCTGCAGCCCGCCGCCGCTCCTCTTGAATTCCCATCACGCCAAGCCCATTGCTGCATCGAGCAGCTTCAGTTCAGGCAGAGGAGGGCGATGCCCCTCCTTCCAGGGCCACTTCTTGCGCCAGCCCAGCAGCGCCAAGGCCGCGCCAGGCCTGCGACGCCTCTCCATCAGTCGGGCCATGGCCCATGGTGAGAACCCCAGCCCCTCCAGATTCGGCCCTATAGTATTTCTTTTTTCCCTGACCTGCGAATTTTGCTAATTATCCAGGAACTGCTGTTTTACGGAAAAGTCCCTCATGCTCATGCATTCAATAACTCATGAACCGTGCATTGGATTGAAATGATTCAAACATGTAAAATGCCTAGGATTTCATATAGTTTCATATTTTGCTACTTTCATCCATGTTTAAAATGCTTAACTTATTGTTTGCATTAAATTTGCATAAATGCCATGTTAAAATGATTTATTTCATAACTAAATAATCGTAGCTCCAATTTTAATAAACTTTATATGTAAATGGGGTGGAAAAATGTGTAGAATAACATGGTGCACTTTGTTTTGCTGTTTAACAACATTAAAATATGGTTTAGGCAAAACATCTCCAAATTTGAATTATGCATGTGGGGATTTTTCGGAAATGTTGTTTGTTTTTTTCCGGCCTCATTTAAATTGCCTAGATAGATAATTTAATTGAGCTTCACCCCTTGATATGTTAATCAACATTTAATATTTTTGTGTATATGAACGAGAGTGAACTAAATAATTGGATGTGGTGTTTCATCAATATGCAACTCGTTGCATATTGAGCTCCTCTTAACTTGTAGTATTGTTTGTGCACTTTGCCATGCCATGCATATTTAAACCGGACATGCATCATACTTGCTTGTGCATCATTACATGCTTATGCTTGTGTGTTTACCTTGTTGCTTGCTTCTTTCCGGTTGCTTCTCTCGTTAGCTTCGGTTTTCGTTCTGGAGTTGTGAGGAGTTATTTGACTACTTCATGGACTCGTTCTTCTTCCTTGCGGAATCCCAGGCAAGATGACCATTCCTCGATATCACTTCTATCTTTGCCTATGCTAGTTGTCTCGCTCTGTAGATTACCTCGATGCCTATTCCTGTTTGTCAGCCTCCGATTGTTGCCATGAAACCTCTAACCTTTGACACCTTCCCAGCAAACCGTTGTTTGGCTATGTTCCCCGCTTGCTCAGCCCCTCTTATAGCGTTGTTAGTTGCAAGTGAAGATGAAGATTGCTCCATGTTGGAACTTGTTGTTAGAATATCACAATATCTCTTAAATATATTAACACACCTATATACTTGGCAATGGGTGGAAGGCTTGGCCTTTTGCTCGGTGTTTTGTTCCACTCATGCCACCTTAGGACCCGATAAACCGGTGTTATGTTCCCGGACTTTGCGTTCCTAACACGGCTGGGGTTTATGGGCCCCCCTTTATAATTCGCACTTCTTAAAGCTTTTCCAGCGAGGCCCAACTTTGGTACTACATTTGTCTAACAACTAAAACTTGCCGAGGGAGTAATTAACCCGAGGATTAATTAATCAACCCCCGGGCCAGTGCTCATTTTGAGTGTTGGTCCAAACTAGAGTCGTGTGCGGTACCCCCCTTGGGAACTTGGGTTTTGGTCACTATACGATGTGCTCATCCGGTCGTGGCCTGAGACGAGATACGCGCGGATACTATCAGGGTGTCGACACGCCGGGAGGTCTTACTGGATTAGTTTTACCTTTGTCGAAATATCTTGAGCACGAGATTCCGAGAATACTCGGGTCTTCCCACTTTGGAGTTGCGACTCCGCATATCGTGAGCTTGTGAAGGGCTAAGTTGGGACACCCATGCAAGGTTTTGAACTTTCGAAAGTCGTGCCCGCGGTTATGTGGCAGATGGGAATTTGTTAATATACGGTTGTAGAAAACTTGACACTATGATCATAATCCATTACCAGCGTGAGTAACCGTGACGGTCGCTTTCCGAAGGGGTTCGGGAAGTGAACACGGTGGGGTTATGTTTGACGTGCTTTGATAGGATCACTTCGTGATCACTTTGTCGATCGTTGGCACTTCTCTTCTCGCTCTAAACACGTAAGCTAGTGCTAGTGCAGCTGCAACCTTGTTCTTCAGCCTTGTTCCACACCCAAGGCTTAGATAGCATTGCTACCCGGGAACGGGATTGTTGAGTCCTCCGTGGCTCACAGATTCTACACAACACCAGATGCAGGTACCGCTGAGAACAAGGCAGGAGACGGTGCATAACTTCAATGGGAGTTCGATGAAGAGCTTGGCCGTATGTATGTGATGTTTTCGAGATGAGTAGTGGTTCCTACTAGGGGCGATCCGGGCTTGTATTTCTTTATTTATGGTATCATTCATTTGGATCTTCGTCCATAGTCGGACCCTAATGTTATTCAGATGATGTATGTTAATGTATTTCATGGTGTGACGTGGTGAGTGTAAGCCAACTACTCTTTTACATTTTCATCCCTATTTTACATGAGTTGTGCAAAGATACCATACTTGAGATCATGCTAGTATGAGATTATGCCTTTAAACCGTGCCTCGACATGTGGGAGGTATAGTCTCATATTGGGCATTACACTAACTTTATCAATCTGTGGGAGGTGTAGAATGAAGATGGTCCCTCTCAAACAACCATGCAACTAAATAACAAAGAATCTCTTATGTCCCCAACTGATACGTCCAAAACGTATCTATAATTTCTGCTTGCTCCATGCCTCTTTTCTGTGATATTGCTATGATATTTATGTACTTCCATACACTTTTGATCATATTTGGACTAACCTATTAACTCAGTGCACCCCAGTGCCAGTTTCTGTTTTCTGCTGTTTTTGTATTTCAGGTTTTCCCATTACGTAAATTGCGAGAAAAATCCCGGGAAAAATATATAAAAAATCAGCGTTCTGGAAGCTTCCATGCGGCCAAAGTAGGGCCAGAGGGGGGCCACCAGGGCTCCAGGCGGCCAGAGGGCGCGGCGCCCCTCCTGGCCGCGCCGCCAGGGCGCATGGGCCCCCCTGGCCTCTTCTGACGCCCCCTTGGCATATATTTACACCGCGTCCCGAAACCCTCGAGGACGGAACCCTTTTTCGCGATCTCATCTCTGTTCCGCCGCCGCCGCGCTTCCAAGATCGGGAGCACCAGGAGAACTCTTCCCGGCACCCTGCCGGAGGGGAGGATCACCACCGGGAGCCTCTCCACCACCATGGACGCCTCCCGGATGAGTTGTGAGTAGTCTCCCTTGGACCATGGGTCCATGACCAGTAGCTATGTGATGTTCTCCTCCCCTCTTTGTTCTTCACCGATTAGACCTCGTGAGCTGCCCTACATGATCGAGGCACATATGTAATCCTTATGCTGTTGCTATGATGAGTTTGCTGGGATCCGATGGATTATGAGATTATGTTCAGATTGTGTGTGAGTAATATATTTGATTCACCTATTTTATATTTATGTTCTTGAGTAATTCTTGCATGTTCTCCGTTGCTGTTTATTGCTTTGGCCAAGTAGTAGGTAGTAACTCCAAGAGGGAACGTTATGCTTGATTGTGGGTTCATGCCCCTCGATGACTAGCTTGAGTGACAGAAACATGAGTCTAGGGGATGTGCTGTTGCCACAAGGGGGAAAACAATGGTGCTTGTACTTGCGGGTGCAAGGATTGTTTACTTTACGCAAAGTTCTTTTAATGCAGTTGTCTGTTGCTTTGAGTTTACACTATGGGTGGGACTCGCAACTTAATACCAGCGAGATGTTCTGGATAGATATCTCAAGGTGGATGATTAGTAGTAGATGCAGATGGATTTCGGTCTACTTGCCTTGGCGTACCGCCCATGCTTTTGAGCCTCTACCTTTCTTTGCAGCATAGTTAGCATTGGTTTGCGCACATAATCCTGTCAATTGCCCAGCTGTAATTCGTTTACCTCGCTTAGCTGTTTTATCGTCTTTCTGGAGAGAGACATCACTAGTGAACATCATGGGACCTCGGTCCATATTACCATCACTGATCACATCCGCTATTTACCTTCTGTTCTTATTTACTAGTTGCAGTCATACCTATCACTATTATCTCTTGCATTTGATCCTTTGTAAACGACAAGGCCGGAGGGATTGACAACCTCTCTGTACTCGTTGGGAGCAAAGTTATTTGTATTTGTGTGCAGGTCCTGTCGATCGCTAAGTTGCGCCGCTAGTAGTTGACACCTTCTTGTTGACCCTCGGAGTCTCAGGGGATTCGATCCTTGGTATCTTTGCCAAGGGAAAACTACCGCTACACTGCATCTCAAACCTTCCACTTGGGGTAACCAACGAGGGGCGACAAGCCATCAAGCAAAGTTTTCTGGCGCCGTTGCCGGGGACTCCACTCTTCAAGATAGGGGAGTTGCACACTATCTTTTACCTTTGCTTTTTAGTCTTGTTAGTTTACCTTTCAGTTTTGCTTTAGTATCCTTTATCAAAAATCACAAAAAAAATTATTTGCTTTTCTGTTAGTAGTCCTTTCTGTTTAGTCAAGCATGTTAGGATTTGGTGCTTTGAGGGAATCAGAAGTTCTAGATTTCCATCAAAGGGATGGAGAAAATATGAAGAAGGCATGGGACAGAATTTCTGATGCACATAGGAGAATTATGCCTTGGATACCTATAAAAATTGTGCTTAGAAATTTTTACCATGGTCTTTTTAAATGGTGTAAACACTCTCTTGATATTATAGCTGAAGGAGATTTCCTAGAGTGTGATGAAGCTAGAGCTCTTGAAATTATACATGGTCTATCTAGTTACTTTGTTTATGATCATAATTTTGATACTGTCATAGATAGACTTGCTACTATTGAGAAGAGAATGGATGCTCTAGACTTGATGAAGGTAGAGAAACCCAAACCCAATAAGAGAGATATTTTGGAAATAGACAATGATTGGGAGCCTTTTGTTAGGATTAGCATCTCTAATCAAGACTTCCTTGCTTATTGTGATATTGGATCTATGGTTTCTACTATGCCAAAAATTGTTCATGATTCTTTAAAATTTAACATGGATAGATTATCATCTTATCATGAACACACTAATGGAGATATTTCTGAGATCCAGGGAAGAATAAAAGACGTGCCAGTTACATTCCTTAAAGGGATTGCAATGGTTGATTTCTTCATCATGAAGCCAAACTAAGGAAATATAGTGCTTGGAAGGGACTTCCTCTGAGCCGTAAAAGGCTTCATCGATATAGGTAAGGGACAAATCCGCTTACGCGAGAAGGCAAAAGGTATGTACCCCTTTACTAGAAGGAACAAGAGTGAACTTGTTGAGGAACCATTTGAAGCAATTTATAACTCCGATTATTATGATGATTATTGATTCCTCTTTGCATTATGCCTAGCTTAAAGGCATAAAAGAAAGCGCTTTTGGGAGGCAGCCCACAATGAATAAAATTTTATTTTGCTTTTGTTGTGTCTTGATGTTTGTTACTACAGTAGCATCATCATTGTATCTTTACTTTTCAGCTTTGTGCCAAGTTTAGCCTCTGATTGCAAGAAAGTTCAAAAGTTGTGACGTGCTGTCCAGGAAACAGATTCTGTCCTTGGACAGAAAAATTCGTATAAAATCACCAGATCATCTTTTTGGTCTGAAATGTTTCGACAGCGTGCTCTATACAATTGGCTTTCGGGCGTCTGTTCTGAGTTTTTTGATTTGAGTTGCAGAAGTGCCCTGAAAAAATTATTTACTACCTGCTGGTCTGTTTTTCACAGATTCTGTCCTGTTTTGCCTTTTCTTTGTTTTGCAAACCTTGAGCTTGCTTTTTCTTTGCAAAAACCTTTTGGCAATCTTGAGAAACAGTAGACCTTCAAGATTATCCTTATTTCCAGCAAGGAAAAATTATTTTATTATGGGTACTAACCTCGCTAATCAGATTATGATGAGTTATGTATGAAGGGAGTTTTCAAGTGTGCGAGGGAAGATGATAAAAAGATTCAGGAGTGTCAAACGCTCAAGCTTGGGGATGCCCCCGTGCACCCCCAAGAAATATTCAAGAAGACTCAAGCGTCTAAGGTTGGGGATGCCCCCGTGCATCCCCTTCTCCATCAACAATTATCAGTTCGTCTTTCGTTCCACTATATTTTTATCACTTCATGTGTTATGTGCTATGCTTGGAGCGTCTTGCTTTTAGTTTCCTTTTTAGTTTTCTTTAGCTTTGCTTGCTGTTCATAACGAGTTGGAACCCATCTTTCTTTGTGTGGGAGAGAAACACGCTCCATTTCAACCTAGAACACAACATAGAATTTTCATGTCTATCTTTGCTGTGTGTGTTCTTTGTCTTTCAATAGCTACTGTCATGTTTAGCTCTTAGTTTTCATGCTTTACTTTTTAAAGAGCTTTTGTTTAGTTGGTTGCTGGAACTCTCTTTAGTTATCATGCTTATCTTGTTAAGAGAGTTGGCTTCTGTTGCACTGGTTGATATGTCTATGATAAAAATGCTATGTGCATAATGGTGCTTAGTAGTTCATGTTTTCTTATGGTTAGTCTCAAATAGCTGGGGGATTCTTAATGTGTTATTGAAGTACCAACATGATTTGTTTGCCTATGATGTGGTATGGTTTAGTGATATCTTCCTTCAAGAATTTATTTTGATTGACTTGGCATATGCTCACGCATATTTAAGACTGTAAAGAAAGTCTATCAAGCTTTGATGATCTTTAATTTCTGAGTAGCGATATAACTTCCATGACCGATTCAATGTTGCTTTGTCGCTCTGCATGATTATGACCGTCATTGCTCTCTTAGTTGGTCGCTCCCAGTCTTTTGCTAAACTTCGCCTGTACTAAGCGGACTGACTGCTTGTGCATCCAAAATCCTTTAAACCAGTTATGCCATATGAGTCCACCATACCTTCCTATACATGGTATTTACTTGCCATTCCTAACGAAGACTTTCGTGTACCATCTCGAAATTAATCAAAAGCATTTCTCTTTTGTGCCTCTGTTTTAGCTCATGAGGAAGTAGTAGTTAATTCATGATCTTTTTAAGTTGGACAAGCTTCACCCCGGGATTGCATGTCTAATGTGCAAACCCCTAATACGAGAAGGAACTGGCAAAGAGTGCGCCCGGCTCATTAAAAAATATACAACAAACAAACCCTCCTTCACACTTTGTTCATGAGAAATCAGAAAACTTTGGCAGTGATAAACAAAGGAGATTAAGAGGATATGATCGTCCTCGTGCGGGAGCCGTTCCTCGAAACTTGTCCAGCTTGAGAAGTAATTGAGTTATCTACTAGCATTCATTGACGAAATATGCATCTCTAAAAAAATAATTATTACCTCTGTTTTTAAAACCAAGAGCTCTGGTACATGTTTAGTTTTTGTTTACGACCACGTGTTTTCAACCTTGCCATCAAAAGCCATGGTTCGAGAGTCTCCACCTTCTTTCTTTAAAGCACCAACTATTGAGAGCATGATTGTCATTCTGAGTGTAATGTGCATTGTCCCAAAGTACCATTGTCTTCTGCATGATTATGATATCGTTTATTCTGAAGTCATTGTATCTAGTCGTCATTTAAACTTCGGAGGTGCCCCTGCATTTATGTTTTGCTTCACTAAAGGGGGCAAGCGAGGTACCACTTTATCATGTTTACACACCATGCTCACTACAAATCTATTGAGTGTTTCAGTATCATATTGTAAAACTTTCAGTTCTTTGTGATATTCTCATGAGGCAACTTAATTACTATAGATTCATTATCTCAGTAAGCATTTGTCATGTGACTGTGAAAAGTTCTTATATGGTTAATAGCATGTCACCACAGAAATTATGCTTGTTATCATTTACCTACTCGAGGACGAGCAGGAATTAAGCTTGGGGATGTTGATACGTCCAAAACGTATCTATAATTTCTGCTTGCTCCATGCCTCTTTTGTGTGATATTGCTATGATATTTATGCACTTCCATACACTTTTGATCATTTTTGGACTAACCTATTAACTCAGTGCACCCCAGTGCCAGTTTCTGTTTTATGCTGTTTTTGTATTTCAGGTTTTCCCATTACGTAAATTGCCAGAAAAATCCCGGGAAAAATATATAAAAAATCAGCGTTTCGGAAGCTTCCATGCGGCCAAAGTAGGGCCAGAGGGGGGCCACCAGGGCTCCAGGCGGCCAGAGGGCGCGGCCCCCTCCTGGCCGCGCCACCACGGTGCCTGGGCCCCCTAGCCTCTTCTGATGCCCCCCTTTGGCATATATTTACACCGCGTCCCGAAACCCTCGAGGACGGAACCCTTTTTCGCGATCTCATCTCTGTTCCGCTGCCGCCGCGCTTCCAAGATCGGGAGCGCCAGGAGAACTCTTCCCGGCACCCTGCCGGAGGGGAGGATCACCACCGGGAGCCTCTCCACCACCGTAGTCTCCCTTGGACCATGGGTCCATGACCAGTAGCTATGTGATGTTCTCCTCCCCTCTTTGTTCTTCACCGATTAGACCTCGTGAGGTGCCCTACATGATCGAGGCACATATGTAATCCTTATGCTGTTGCTATGATGAGTTTGCTGGGATCCGATGGATTATGAGATTATGTTCAGATTGTGTGTGAGTAATATATTTGATTCACCTCTTTTATATTTATGTTCTTGAGTAATTCTTGCATGTTCTCCGTTGCTGTTTATTGCTTTGGCCAAGTAGTAGGTAGTAACTCCAAGAGGGAACGTTATGCTTGATTGTGGGTTCATGCCCCTCGATGACTAGCTTGAGTGACAGAAACATGAGTCTAGGGGATGTGCTGTTGCGACAAGGGGGAAAACAACGGTGCTTGTACTTGCGGGTGCAAGATTGTTTACTTTATGCAAAGTTCTTTTAATGCAGTTGTCTGTTGCTTTGAGTTTACACTATGGGTGGGACTCGCAACTTAATACCAGCGAGATGTTCTGGATAGATATCTCAAGGTGGATGATTCGTAGTAGATGCAGATGGATTTCGGTCTACTTACCTTGGCGTACCGCCCATGCTTTTGAGCATCTACCTTTCTTTGCAGCATAGTTAGCATTGGTTTGCGCACATAATCTTGTCAATTGCCCAGCTGTAATTCGTTTACCTCGCTTAGCTGTTTTATCGTCTTTTGGGAGAGAGACATCACTAGTGAACATCATGGGACCCCGGTCCATATTACCATCACTGATCACATCCGCTATTTACCTTCTGTTCTTATTTACTAGTTGCAGTCATACCTATCGCTATTATCTCTTGCGTTTGATCCTTTGTAAACGACAAGGCCGGAGGGATTGACAACCTCTCTGTACTCGTTGGGAGCAAAGTTATTTGTATTTGTGTGCAGGTCTTGTCGATCGCTAAGTTGCACCGCTAGCAGTTGACACCTTTTTGTTGACCCTCGGAGTCTCAGGGGATTCGATCCTTGGTATATTTGCCAAGGGAAAACTACCGCTACACTACATCTCAAACCTTCCACTTGGGGTAACCAACGAGGGGCGAGAAGCCATCACCAACACACCCAATACAATGGTAAATTGTATAGGTGCACTAGTTCAGCGAAGAGATGGTGATACAAGTGTAATATGGATGATATATATAGGTTTTTGTAATCTGAAAATATAAAAACAGCAAGGTAGCAAGTAGGAAATGTGAGTAACAACGGTATTGCAATGCTTGAAAAGAAGGCCTAGGGTCCATACTTTCACTAGTGCAAGTTCTCTCAACAATGATAACATAATTGGATCATATAACAATCCCTCAAAGTGCAATAAAGAATCACTCCAAAGTTCCTATCGCGGAGAACATAAGATGAAATTGCTTGTAAGGTACGAAACCACCTCAAAGTTATTCTTTCTGATCAATCTATTGGGTTATTCCTATAAGTGTCACAAACAGCCCTAGAGTTTGTACTAGAATAACACCATGTGACACGCATCAATCAACCCTAATTTCACCTAGATACTCCAATGCCACCACACGTATCCGTGGGCTAATTATACGATGTGCATCACACAACTTCAGATTCATAATATTCAATCCAACACAAAGAACTTCAAGAGCATCCCGAGATTTCTACCGGAGAAAGGAATATGAAAACGCGTTCCAACCCCTATGCATAGATTACCCCAATGTCACCACGGGAATCCGCAAGTTGATAACCAAGACATACATCAAGTGGATCAATAGAACATCCCATTGCCACCACATATATCCTATCGCAAGACATACATCAAGTGCTCTCACGTCCGAAGATTCAATCCGACATAACAAAACCTCAATGGAAAAAACTCAATTCATCACAAGGTAGAGAGGGGGAGAAACACCATATGATTCAACTTGTGCTCTCGCGGTACATCAATATCGTGCCAAATCAAGAACACGAGAGAGAGAGAGAGAGAGAGAGAGAGAGAGAGAGAGAGAGAGAGAGAGGGAGAGAGAGATCAAACACATAGCTACTGGTACATACCCTCAGCCCCGAGGGTGAACTACTCCCTCTTCGGCATGGAGACCGTAAAGATGATGAAGATGATCACCGGTGATGGTTTCCCCCTACGGCAGGGTGCAGGAATAGGCTCCCGATTGATTACTCATGGGTACAGAGGCTTGCGGCGATGAAACTCCCGATCTAGATTTCTTTTCAGGGTTTTCCCTATTTATAAGAATTTTTGGCGTCGGGGACAAGTCAGGGGGGGGGGGGTCCATGAGGCAACGACAAGGCAGGGGGCGCGCCCCCACCCTTGTGGATGCCTCGTGGCTCCTCTAGTCCATCTCCGATACTCCGTGGGCTTCTCCTGGTCCATAAAAAGTCGTCCTAAAGTTTTAGCTTGCTTGGACTCCGTTTAGTATTCCTTTTCTGTAGAACTCAAAAACAAGGAAAAAAACAGAAACTAGCACTGGGCTCTAGATTAATAAGTTAGTCCCAAAAATAATATAAAATAACATATTAATGCATATAAAACTTCCAAAACAGATAATATAATAGCATGGAATAATAAAAAATTATAGATACATTGGAGATGTATCAAGCATCCCCAAGCTTAATTCTTGCTCGTCCTCGAGTAGGTAAATGATAAAAACAATTTTTTTGATGTGGAATGCTACCTAACATATTTATCAATGCAATCTTCTTTATTGTGGCATGAATGTTCAGATCCATAAGATTCAAAACATAAGTTTATCTACACAAAGACGATAATATTTCAAGCACACTAGAAAGCCAATCATTAAGCTTCAAAAATAACATGGCTAAAGAAAGTTATTCCTACAAAATCATATACTCTTGTTATGCTCCGTCTTCTCAGCACAAAGTATAAATCTTGCCCACCCCGCTGTTAGCCAAGCAATTGTTTCATACTTTTTAACGCACTTCAGCTTTTTCAACTCTTCATGCAATACATGAGCGTGCGCCATGGACATAGCACTATGAGTGGAATAGAAGGTGGTAATAGACAAAAGGAGAGAGAAAGTCTCACATCAACTAGGCAAATTAATGGACTATGGAGATGTCCATCAATCAATATCAATGTGAGTGAGTAGGGATTGCCATGTAACAGATGCACTAGAGCTATAAGTGTATGAAAGCTCAAAAGAAAACTAAATGTGTGTGCATCCAACTTTCTTGCTCATGAAGACCTAGGGAAATTTGAGGAAGCCCATCGTTGGAATATACAAGCCAAGTTATATAATGAAATATCCCCACTAGTATATGAAAGTGACAACCTAGGAGACTCTCTATCATGAAGATCATGGTGCTATTTTGAAGCACAAGTGTGGAAAAAGATAGTAACATTGTCCCTTCTCTCCTTTTCCTCTCCTTTTTAATTTTTTAATTTTTTTGGGGCTCTTTGGCTTCTTTTTTTTGTGCGCTTCTTTGGCCTCTTTTTTAATTTGGGCTTCTTTGGCCTCTTTTTTTTATAATCTCACATGGGACAATGTTATAATAATGATGATCATCACACTTTTATTTACTTAAAACTCGATATTACAACTCAATACCAGGACAAAAATATGACTCTATATGAATGCCTACGGCAATGTACCGGGATGTGCAATGATCAAGAGTGACATGTATAAAATAAATAATGAAAGGGGGCCAAGCCACAAATCCTATGTCAACTACATGATCATGCAAAGCAATATGACAATGATGGTATGTGTCATAATAAAAGGAACAGTGGAGTTACATGGCAATATATCTCGGAATGGCTATGGAAATGCCATAATAGGTAGGTATGGTGGCTGTTTTGAGGTATATGATGGGTTTAATGCACCGGCGAAAGTTGCGCGATACTAGAGAGGCTAGCAATGGTGGAAGGGTGAGAGTGCGTATAATCCATGGACTCAACATTAGTCATAAAGAACTCACATACTTATTGCAAAAAAATTATTATCCCTCGATGCAAGGTACTACTTTGCATGCTCCTAGCGGGAGGTTGGTAGGAGTTAACCATCGCACGTCCCCGACCGTCACGCGAAGATGAATAGTCAAGACACAACGCGCTTCAATTTGGTTACATAGTTAGGAGACCATACATGCATGCTATGGGAATCACAAACCTTAACAAAATTATTTCTTTAACCTTACAAATTACCACTAGCATGACTCTAATATTACCATCTTAATATCTCAAAACAATTGAAAGGAATCAAACTTCTCCTAGATTCAATGCTCTATATGAAAGTTTTTATTATACCCTCTTTGGATGCATATCTTATTAGGACTAAATTCATAACCCAAGCAAATTACCATGCTATTTAGAGACTCTCAAAATAATATAAGTATAGCATGAGAGTTTAACAATTTATATAAAATAAAACCACCGCCGTGCTCTAAAAAGATATAAGTGAAGCACTAGAGCAACTGACAAACTACTCCAAAAAGATATAAGTGAAGATCAATGAGTAGTCAAATAATTAACTAGCTATGAGAAGACCCTCTCTTATTTAAGAATTTAAGATCTTAAGTACTTTATTCAAACAGGAAGCAAAACAAAATAAAATGACATTACAAGGATAGCACATAGCATGTGAAGAAGCAAAAACTTAGGCAAAACCAATACTAACCGATAATTGTTGATGAAGAAAGGTGGGATGCCTACCGGGGCATCCCCGAGATTATATGCTTGGGACTTCTTTAAATATTATCTTGGGATGCCTTGGGCATCCCCAAGCTTGGGCGTCTGTGTCTCCTTAATTCCTCACATGTCGCGGTTTCCCTAAATCTCAAAAACTTCATCCACACAAAACTAAACAAGAACTGGTGAGATAAATTAGTACAAATCAACTCAAAACCTTATCATATCGTAATGTAGAAAATCACTTAAAATTATAATTTAACATTGCATACTAAATGCATGCATATTTAATACTCCTATCCTCAAATAGAATCATTAAACATGCAAACATGTGCAAACATAACAGCAATCTGTCTAAACAAGACCGTTTGTAAAGACTGCAATTGTGCTCATACTTCCCTAGCTCTAAAAATTCTGAAACATTGCCACATTACAGAGAACTTATTAATGCTCACTGTGTAAAAATTTCAAGATTTTATCACGTTCCGATTATCCATAAGAATCCACACAATGATAGAAAACTTTCTGTTTTCAAACAACAACATAAAGACTTGCAAAATAAACATGGTAAAGGCTATACTTGTCTTTTTTATTGAAATAAAAGATAAAAAACCTTATTCTAAATAACAACAAGCAAATCTAAACAAAATAAAATTATGCTCCAAGTGAGGTTACCGATAATGTTGAAGACGAAAGAGGGGATGCCTTCTGGGGCATACCCAAGCTTAGTTGCTTGGATCTTCCTTGAATATTACCTTGGGGTGACTTGGGCATCCCAAGCTTAGTGTATTTCCACTCCTTATTCTCCTCATATCGATATCTCATCCAAAACTTGAAAACTTCGATCACACAAAATTTAACGGAACTTCGTGAGATGCATTAGTATAATAAAGCAAATCATTCACTTGGATTCTGTCAAAGACAAGATTCATAATTGTTCTCACACAATTACTACGGTACCTTATCATTTCCACAATCAATATCACTTAATATAAGCTATGGAAACACTAAAACAAGCAAACTATGCATTGAAAACAGAATCTGTAAAAAACAGAACAGTCTGTAATGATCTAGACAACCACCATACTTATGCAACTCTAAAAATTCAGAAAAATTAGGACAACACAGGAAATTTGTATATAAATCATGTGTAAAAATTTCAGTTAATTATCACGTTCCAGTGATTTAAAGAATTTTCTACACTGGACGCACAACTTTCTGTTTTTGCACAGAATCAAATCAACTATCATCCACACTATCCCAAAGGCTTTACTTGGCACTTTATTGAAACAAAAGCAATAAAACATGATTACTACAATAGCTTAATCATGTGAGCACACAAAAACAGTAAGGGTAAACGTTGGGTTGTCCCCCAACAAGTGCTTTTCTTTAATGCCTTTTTAGCTAGGCATGAAGATTTCAATGATGCTCACGTAAAAGATATGGATTGAAACACAAAGAGAGCATCATGAATCACATTGAAAACACATGTAAGTCTAACCTACTTTATATGCATAGGGATTTTGTGAGCAAACAATTTACAGGAACAAGAATCAACTAGCATACGAAGGCAAAACAAGCACGACTTCAAGATTTTCAACACATAGAGAGGAGACGTGATATTATTGCAACAGGTAGAAGCATATGTTCTTCTCTCATAATAATTTTTAGTAGCACCATGAATGAATTCAACAATATAACCATCACATAAACCATTCTTTTCATGATCCATAAGCATAGAAATTTTATTACTCTCCACATAAGCAAATTTATTGACATGATAGTGGTGGGAGCATCATATGAAACTTGAATACTATAAATTGTTTCCACATTGAAGGAGTAATGTTCAGTAAAAGGGTATTGAAAACTATGACAACAATTATCACTACTTTTTATAACATAAGTACCATCACAATAATCATCATAAGTAGCAACCTTGTTCTCATCATAGTCAATTGAAACCTCTTATGAAATAGTGGAATCATTACTAAATAAAGTCATGACCTCTCCAAATCCACTTTTATCATCATAATAAGATTCAACACCCTACAAAATGGTGGGATAATTATTATCTAAATTTGACACTCTTCCAAACTCACTTTCATAAATACTGCATTCATCATAAATAGGAGGCATGCTATCATCATAATAAATTTGCACATCAAAACTTGGGGGACTAAAAATATCCTCTTCATTAAACATAGCATCCCCAAGCTTGGGACAAACATTAATTGCAGCAAATAAATTCTCAAACATGTCATTCCCATCAAACATAGCATCCCCAAGCTTGTGGCTTTGCATATCATAAGCATAATCAGTCTCATCATTAATAGTATGAATAACACCAATAGTATACCAATTATTATCATCACAATTTTCTTAGTTGGTGCCAAAAATATTCTCAAGGTTATAAAAAGTATCATTACTTTCCCAATATTAATCATCACAATGAGTAATAGGCACAACAAAATCATCCTCAATAGTTTCTTCGGACATTGTACCATAAGACAAAGGATCACTATCATCATCAAGTATACCATATTCCACATTATTATTTTTGATTCACTCTCATGAGGCAAAACAATAATAGGAGCAACATCATTTGGGAGGGATACCTTTTTACCTTTTCTTCTCCGACTTTCCTTTTTCTTCTCCACATCATGTGTGGGTTTAATCACCTTCTTGGAGCTCCTTATTGATGAGATTGGTTGAATGAAAAGCTCCTCCTCGTTACGTGATTCATCATAAGAAAAATAGGAGGATATTGGGAAACCTATTCCCCTTCATTAGCATTCTCTTCATCTTCTATTTGTTTTCTTGTCTTTAAGTAATTGGCAATATAAGGATTCTCAATGCAATTTACCGCACAATACATACAAATTTCCTCTAGATCAAAATCAAGAAATCTCTTAAGGTTATATTCTGGAATATCCTTAGATATACATTTCATTTCTTCATATCCTACAAGCAAACTAAGTTCATTGTGATGCACAAGGGAAATCAAGTCATCACAATTTTTGGACACGATTCAATCAGGAAACAATTTGCATTGGAGATTTAAATGACCATGTTCATTGCAAAGTTCACAAGGACGGCGAGAAAAATTAAATCTTTCAGCAAAAACATCTAGTCTCTCTTGCAACCACTTAGTTTCTAAACACTTATTCCTCTTGCAGAATCTATCTTTCCTTTTTGGTATGTAATTGCAAACTCTATGCACTCCACAAAAATTGTCATGCTTATAAGAAATAGTTTTTATCATGACTAGTGCAATCATCATTAGTACTATGGATATTCAAATAATTCATACTAACAACATTGCAACCATACTCATCATTCATTCAAGCATATGAGTTCGTACTAGAATAACATCACGTGACACGCATCAATCAACCCTAATTTCACCTAGATACTCCAATGCCACCACAAGTATCGGTGGGCTAATTATATGATGTGCATCACACAACTTCAGATTCATAATATTCAATCCAACACAAAGAACTTCAAGAGCATCCACAGATTTTCAGCGGAGAAAGGAATATGAAAATGCGTTCCAACCCCTATGCATAGATTACCCCTATGTCACCACGGGAATGCACAATTCGATAACCAAGACATACATCAAGTGGATCAATAGAACAACCCATTGTCACCATAGATAACCTATCACAAGACATACATCAAGTGCTCTCACATCCAAAGATTCAATCTGACATAACAAAACCTTAATGGAAAAGACTCAGTTTACCACAAGGTAGAGAGGGGGAGAAACACCATATGATTCAATTGTAGTAACAAAGCTCGCGGTACATCAAGATCATGCCAAATCAAGAACACGAGAGAGAGAGAGAGAGAGAGAGAGAGAGAGAGAGAGAGAGAGAGAGAGATCAAATACATAGCTACTGGTACATACCCTCAGCCCCGAGGGTGAACTACTCCTTCTTCGTCATGGAGACCGTCGGGATGATGAAGATGGCCATCGATGATGGTTTCCCCTCCGGCAGGGTGCCGGAACGGGCTCTGATACGTCTCCAATGTATCTACTTTTTCTCACGACTTTTCTCTTGTTTTGGACTCTAATTTGCATGATTTGAATGAAACTAACCTCGGAATGACGCTGTTTTCAGCTGAACTACCATGGTGTTGTTTTTGTGCAGAAATAAAAGTTCTCAAAAAGAAATGAAACTTTGCGGGAATTTTTGATGGAATAAAAGAAAAATACTGGAGCCAAGACCCACCAGAGAGTGGCCCCTGGGTGGGCACAACCCACCAGGGCACGCCTCCTCTCCTGGCGCACCCAGGTGGGTTGTACCCACTAGGTGGCCCCACAGACGATACCCCTGAACCTATAAATTCCTATTTTTGGAGAAAAAATTAGGGAGAAATAATTATTGCGATCCACGAGGCGGATTCACAGTCACCTCCTGTTCTTCCTTGGGAGGCCAGATGTGGAGTCCGTTTGGGGCTCCGGAGAGGGGGATCTTCATTCTTCGTCATCACCAACCCTTCTCCATCGCCAATTCCATGATGCTCCCCGTCGGGAATGAGTAATTCCTTCGTAGGCTCGCTGGTCGGTGAGGAGTTGGATGAGATTCATCATGTAATCGAGTTAGTTTTGTTAGGGCCCGATCCCTAGTATTCACTATGTTCTTAGATTGATGTTGCTATGACTTTGCTATGCTTAATGCTTATCACTTTGGGATCGGGTGCCATGAACTCAGATCTGAACCTTTTATGAATTCATCTTTATATGTGTGGTTTAGATCTGATCTTCCATGTTATAGTCACCCACTACTTGTTATGATCCGGCAACCCCGGAGTGACAATAACCGGAACCACTCCCGATGATGACCGTAGTATGAGGAGTTCATGTATTTACTATGTGTTAATGCTTTGTTCCGGTTCTCTATTAAAAGGAGGCCTTAATATCCCTTAATTTGCAATATGGACCCCGCTGCCACGGGAGCGTAGGACAAAAGATGTCATGCAAGTTCTTTTAATAAAGCATGTATGACTATTTACGGAATAGATGCCTATATTATATCGATGAACTGGAGCTAGTGTTGTATCGTCCTAGGTTATAAATGTCACATGATGAATATCATCCAACAAATCACCGATCCAATGCCTACGATTATTTACATATTGATCTTGCTGCATTACTATTGCTATCATCACTGTTACACTTGATACAAAACTACTGCTATCACTGTTACCATTACTATTGCTGTTGTCACTACTATCAAAACTATCAAACTACTTTGCTACTGATAACTTGCTGCAGATAATTAATCTCCAGGTGTGGTTGAATTGACAACTCAACTGCTAATACCTTCAAATATTCTTTGCCTCCCCTTGTGTCAAATCGATAAATTTGGGTTGAATACTCTACCCTCGAAAATTGTTGCGATCCCCTATACTTGTGGGTTATCAAGACCTTTTTCTGGTGTCGTTGCCGGGGAGCATAGATATATTTGTTGAGTCACTTGGGATTATTATCATATTATCACTCTGAAGAATCTGAAGGATCCAAAGACTAGGATATTTCCGTCAAAGACGAGGGGAGGTAAGAAACTGCCATCCAGTTCTGCTTTAGATTCACCTTCTGTTATGAGTAAACTTGCAACACCACCACATGCTATCAATTCTAATATGTCACAAGTTATTGATGATGCTACTTCTACTATGAATGATGCTTATGATGATGCTAGTACCTTGCTTGATAATGATGATGTGCCACTTGGTGAATTTCTTGATGATCAAAATGCTAGAATAATACAACATGATGTTGTTGAATCTGATGATGAGCTTGAAACTGAAACTCCTGAAATACCTGCTAGAACTAGCCTTCCTAGATATGAATTTGCTAAGGTCCCAGAAGGTTATGCTATGAGTGAAGAAGCAACTAGAGATATTCTTGCTTGTAATGATGGAGATGATCTAGAAAAATTACTACACAAGTATAAAGAAAAATCTCTGAATGCTAGAATGAAATGCGGTCGTAAGTTTGCTAATTCACCTATCTTTATTGATGATAAGGACTATGAATTCTCTGTTGACCCAGAGTTAATAACTTTGGTTGAATCTGATCTTACTAAGTTAAATGACATAGCCACCCTTTTTACTCATGATGAGAAAACTCGCTACTACTTTATTCTCAAATTATTTCCGTTCTCTTTAAAGGGTGATGCTAAAGCTCGGTACCATACTCTTACTCCTAGTTGTGTGCGTAGTCCCCAGAATATGATTTATTACTTCTCTGAAAAATATTTTCCTGCTCATATGAAACAAGCTGCCTTATAGGAAATATTTAACTTTGTGCAAATTAAAGAAGAGAGTCTCCCACAAGCTTGGGGGAGGCTTTGCTAGTTACTTAATGCATTTCCCGATCATCCTCTTAAGAAAAATGAAATACTTGATATCTTCTATAATTGACTAACCGATGCTTCTATGGACTTCCTAGATAGTTGTGCTGGTTGTGTTCTCAGGGAAAGAACTATTGCTCAAACTGAAGAATTATTGAATAACATATTGAAAAATTATGATGATTGGACTATTCTTGAACCACTGGTTAAACCCACTCCGAAGAAGAGAGGTATATTATATCTCAGTCCTGAAGATATGCAAGAGGCAAAGAAATCCATGAAGGAAAATGGTATTAAAGCTGAGGATGTTAAAATTTTACCTCCTATTGAAGAAATACATGGCCTTAATGCACCACCACTGCTTGAGGTGGTAGAGGTAAATTCTCTTATGAAGTTCAATGAAAATGATAATCCTCACAATATGGACCCTAGCCAATGCCTTTATGAGTTTGAAAACTATATTAGAAAACAAGATCACTTCAATGCAAATGTTATGAAGCAATTGAAACATAATTCTGATATGATTGCTCGCTTGAGTGACTTGTTATTTAGAATTTCAAATGATGTTAGAGGTGTTGGAAAACATGCTTCTATGGTTCAAACCCAGTTAGAACAAGTTCCTAATCTCAAAGAGAATTACTTGACGAAATGAATCATAATATGCATGACTTTGCTGTTAGAGTTGCAACTAGAGGAGGTAAAATGACTCAGGAACCACTTTATCCTGAGGGACACTGATACGTCCATTCTTCATCATGCTTTCATGTTGATATCTATTGCATTATGGGCTGTTATTACACGTTATGTCACAATACTTATGCCTTTTCTCTCTTATTTTACAAGGTTTACATGAAGAGGGAGAATGCCGGCAGCTGGAATTCTGGGCTGGAAAAGAAGCAAACTCTGGAAACCTATTCTGCACAACTCAAAAAGCCCCGAAACTTCATAGGACACCGTTTCACAAAATATAAAAAATATCTGGCGAAAGAAGATCACCAGGGGGCCCACCACCTGTCCACGAGGGTGGGGGCGCGCCCCCCGCCTCGTGGGCCCCTCGATGGCCCCTCGAGGTGTTTTGACCTGAAAAATATCAGAAGGAGGCTTTCGGGACCAGACGCCACCGTCTCGAGGTGGATCCTTGGCGGAAACTAATCTAGGGCTCCGGCAGAGCTGTTCTGCCGGGGATACTTCCCTCCGGGAGGGGGAAATCGTCACCGCTGTCATCACCAACAACTATCCCATCTTGGGGAGGGCTATATTCATCAACATCTTCACCAACACCATCTCCTCTCAAACCCTAGTTCATCTCTTGTATCCAATCTTTGTACCATAACCTCAGATTGGTACCTGTGGGTTACTAGTAGTGTTGATTACTCCTTGTAGTTGATGCTAGTTGGTTTATTTGGTGGAAGATCATATGTTCAGATCCATTATGCATATTAATACCCCTCTGATCATGAACAATATTATGTCTTGTGAGTAGTTACTTTTGTTCCTGAGGACATGGGAGAAGTCTTGCTATTAGTAGTCATGTGAATTTGGTATTCGTTCGATATTTTGATGAGATGTATGTTGTCTCTCCTCTAGTGGTGTCATGTGGACGTCGACTACATGACACCTCACCATTATTTGGGCCTAGAGGATGGCATTGGGAAGTAATAAGTAGATGATGGGTTGCTAGAGTGACAGAAGCTTAAACCCTAGTTTATGTGTTGCTTCGTAAGGGGCTGATTTGGATCCACTTGTTTCATGATATGGTTAGGTTTACCTTAATACTTGTTTTGTAGTTGCGGATGCTTGCATTAGAGGTTAATCATAAGCGGGAGGCTTTTCCAAGTAAGGACAGCACCCAAGCACCGTTCCACCCACATACCAAATTATCAAAGTACCGAACGCGAATCAGTTGATCGTGATGAAAACTAGCTTGACGATAATTCCCATGTGTCCTCGAGAGCGCTTTCCTTCATATAAGAGTTTGTCCAGGCTTGTCCTTTGCTACAAAAAGGATTGGGCCATCTTGCTCCACCTTATTTACTTTTACCTTTTGTCACTTGCTACCAATTACCTTATCACAAAACTATATGTTACCTATAATTTTAGTGCTTGCAGAAAATACCTTACTGAAAACTGCCTATCATTTCCTTCTGCTCCTCGTTGGGTTCGACACTCTTACATATCGAAAGGCCTACGATAGATCCCCTACACTTGTGGGTCGTCAAGATTCTTTTCTAGCACCGTTGCCGAGGAGTGAAGCGCCTTTGGTAAGTGGAATTTGGTAAGGAAAAATTTATATAGTGTGCTGAAATTTACTGTCACTTGTTACTATGGCTCAATCCTTTGAGGGGCTTGTTCGGGGTATCTTCACCCTAACCAGAAGAGCAAAGAATTGCTCCTCAACCTACTGCACCTACTGAATTTTTTTGCTTTGAAATTCCTTCGGGTATGATAGAGAAACTACTAGATAATCCCTTTACAGGAGACGGAACACTGCATCCCGGTTTACACCTAATCCATGTGGATGAAGTTTGTGGATTATTTAAGCTTGCAGGTATGCCCGAGGATGTTATCAAGAAGAAGGTCTTCCCTTTATCTTTGAAGGGAGATGCATTGACATGGTTTAGGCTATGTGATGATATTGGATCATGGAACTATAATCGTCTGAAGTTGGAATTTCATCAGAAGTTCTACCCTATGCACCCGGTTCGTCGTGATTGTAATTATATTTATAATTTTTGGCCTCGCGAAGGAGAAAGCATCGCTCAAGCTTGGGGGAGGCTTAAGTCAATGTTATATTCATGCCCCAATCATGAGCTCTCAAGAGAAATGATCATTCAAAAATTTTATGCTCGGCTTTCTCTCAATAATCGCTCCATGCTCGATACTTCTTGTTCTGGCTCTTTTATGATGAAGACTATTGAATTTTTCAAATGGGTTTATTGGAAAGAATTAAATGCAACTCTGAAGATTGGGATCTCGACGAAGGTAATGAGTCAGGTATGACCCATAAGTTTGATTGTGTTAAAGCTTTTATGGATACCGATGTTTTCCGTGAGTTTAGCACTAAATATGGACTTGACCATGAGATAGTAGCTTCTTTCTAATCATTTGCTACTCATGTTGATCTTCCCAAGGAGAAGTGGTTTAAATACCATCCTCCCATTGAAATAAAGGTAGTTGAACCTGTTAAAGTTGAAGAAAAGACTATCACTTATAATGTTGATCCTATTGTTCCTACTGCTTATATTGAGAAACCACCTTTCCCTGTTAGGATATGGGATCATGCTAAAGCTTCAACTGTAGTTCGTAAGAGTAATACTAGAACACCTACACCCTCTGAGCAAATTAAAGTTGAACCTAGTGTTGCTATGGTTAAAGATCTCTTGGTAGAAGATTTAGATGGACATGTTATTTACCTCCAAGAGGAAGCTGCTAGAATAGCCAAACCCGATGCTAGGAGTAAACATAGACCTGTTGTAGGCTTGCCTGTTATCTCTGTTAAAATAGGAGATCATTGCTATCATGGTTTATGTGACGTAGGTGCTAGTGCAAGTAAAATCCCTCACTCCCTATATTAAGAAATTATGCATGACATTGCACCTGTTGAGTTGGAAGGGATTGATGTTACTATTAAGCTTTCTAATAGAGATACTATTTCACCAGTTGAGATTGTTAGAGATGTTGAAGTCTTGTGTGGAAAATTTAAATACCCTGCTGATTTTCTTATTCTTAGTTCCCCACAAGATGACTTTTGTCCCATTATATTTGGTAGACCCTTCTTGAATACTGTTAATGCTAAGATAGACTGCGTGAAAGATACTGTCACTGTTGGTTTAGGGGATATGTCTCATGATTTTAACTTTGCTAAATTCCATAGACAACCCCTTGATAAAGAATTACCTAGTAAGGATGAAATTATTGGTCTTGCTTCAATTGTTGTGCCTCCTAATGATCCTTTAGAGCAATATTTGCTAGATCATGAAAATGATATGCATATGAATGAGAGAAGGGAAATAGATGACATATTCTTTAATCAGGGACCCGTATTGAAAAACAACTTGCCTGTTGAAATCCTTGGGGATCCTCCTCCACCCAAGGGTGATCCCGTGTTTGAACTTAAACCTTTACCTGATAATCTTAAGTATGTTTATCTTGATGAAAAGAAGATATATCCTGTTATTATTAGTGCTAACCTTTCAGAGCAGGAAGAAGAAAAATTATTGAAAACTCTGAAGATGCACCGTGCTGCTATTGGATATACTCTGGATGATCTTAAGGGCATTAGTCCCACTTTATGCCAACACAAGATAAAATTGGAAGAAAACGCTAAACCGGTTATTGATCATCAGCGACGGTTAAATCCTAAGATGAAAGAAGTGGTAAGGAAGGAAATACTAAAACTTCTAGAGGCAGGTATTATCTATCCAGTTGCTGATAGCCAATGGGTAAGTCCATTCCATTGTGTCCCCAAGAAGGGAGGTATGACTGCTGTTCCTAATGATAAAGATGAATTGATCCCACAAAGAATAGTTACAGGTTATAGGATGGTAATTGATTTCCGCAAATTAAATAAAGCTACTAAGAAAGATCATTACCCCTTGACTTTTATTGATCAAATGCTAGAAAGGTTACCCAAACATACTCACTTTTGCTTTCTAGATGGTTATTCTGGTTTCTCTCAAATACCTGTGTCAAAAGGGGATCAAGAAAAGACCACTTTTGCTTGTCCTTTCGGTACCTTTGCTTATAGACGTATGCCTTTTGGTTTATGTAATGCACCTGCTACCTTTCAAAGATGCATGATGGCTATATTCTCTGAGTTTTATGAAAAGATTGTTGAGGTTTTCATGGATGACTTCTCTGTTTACGGAACTTCTTTTGACGATTGCTTGAGCAACCTTGATCGAGTTTTGCAGAGATGTGAAGATACTAATCTTGTCTTGAATTGGGAGAAGTGCCACTTTATGGTTAATGAAGGCATTGTCTTGGGACACAAAATTTCTGAAAGAGGTATTGAAGTTGACAAGGCTAAAGTTGATGCTATTGAAAAGATGTCGTGCCCCAAGGACATCAAAGGTATACGAAGTTTCCTTGGTCATGCCGGGTTTTATAGGAGGTTCATAAAGGACTTCTCCAAAATCTCCAGGCCTCTGACTAATCTCTTACAAAAAGATATTCCTTTCGTCTTTGATGATGATTGTCTAGAAGCATTCGAAATACTTAAGAAAGCATTGATCTCTGCACCTATTGTCCAGCCTCCTGACTGGAATTTACCTTTTGAGATTATGTGCGGTGCTAGTGATTATTCCGTAGGTGCTGTTTTAGGGCAAAGAGTTGATAAGAAATTGAATCTTATCCAATATGCTAGTAAAACTCTAGATAGTGCCCAGAGAAATTATGCTACTACTGAGAAAGATTTTTTAGCAGTTGTATTTGCTTGTGATAAGTTTAGACCTTATATTTATGATTCTAAAGTAACTATTCACATGGATCATGCTGCTATCAAATACCTTATGAAAAAGAAAGATGCTAAACCTAGACTTATTAGATGGGTTTTCTTACTACAAGAGTTTGACTCGCATATTATTAATAGAAAGGGAGCTGAGAACCCCGTTGCGAATAACTTATCTAGGCTAGAGAATATACTTGATGACCCACAACCTATTGATGATAGCTTTCCTGATGAACAATTAGCTGTCATAAATACTTCTCATACTGCTCCATGGTATGCTGATTATGCTAATTATATTGTTGCTAAGTTTATACCTCCTAGCTTCGCATACCAGCAAAAGAAAAAGTTCTTCTATGATTTGAGACATTACTTCTAGGATGACCCACATCTTTATAAAGAAGGAGTAGATGGTATTATTAGACATTATGTACCTGAGCATGAACAGGAACAGATCCTATGCAAGTGCCACTCCGAAGCTTATGGAGGACACCATGCTGGAGATAGAACTGCACATAAGGTATTGCAATCTGGTTTTTATTGGCCTACTCTCTTCAAGGATGCCCATAAGTTTGTCTTATCTTGTGATGAATGTCAAAGAATTGGTAATATTAGTAGACGTCAAGAAATGCCTATGAATTATTCACTTGTTATTGAACCATTTGATGCTTGGGGCTTTGATTATATGGGAGCGTTTCCTTCCTCTAATGGATACACACATATTCTAGTTACTGTTGATTATGTCACTAAGTGGGTAGAAGCTATTTCAACTAGTAGTGTTGATCATAACACCTCTATTAAGATGCTTAAAGAAGTTATTTTTCCGAGGTTTGGAGTCCCTAGATACCTAATGACTGATGGTGGTTCACACTTTATTCATGGTGCTTTCCGTAAAATGCTTGCTAAGTTTGATGTAAATCATAGAATTGCATCCCCTTATCACCCACAGACTAGTGGTTAAGTAGAACTAAGTAATAAAGAGTTGAAATTAATTTTGCAAAAGACAGTTAATAGGTCTAGAAAGAATTGGTCGAAGAAGCTTGATGATGCATTATGGGCCTATAGAACTGCATACAAAAATCCTATGGGTATGTCTCCATACAAAATGGTTTATGGAAAAGCTTGTCACTTACCTCTTGAGCTAGAACATAAGGCATATTGGGCTATTAAAGAGATCAATTATGATTTCAAACTTGCCGGTGAGAAGAGGTTATTTGACATTAGCTCTCTTGATGAATGGAGCACCCAGGCCTATGAGAATGCCAAGTTGTTTAAAGAAAAGGTTAAAAGATGGCATGACAAAAGAATACAAAAGCATGAGTTTAACGTAGGTGATTATGTTTTGCTATACAACTCTCGTTTAAGATTTTTTGCAGGAAAACTTCTCTCTAAGTGGGAAGGACCTTACGTTATCGAGGAGGTCTATCGTTCCGGTGCCATAAAAATCAACAACCTTGAAGGCACAAATCTGAAGGTGGTGAATGGTCAAAGAATCAAACATTATATCTTAGGCAACCCTATAAATGTTGAAACCAATGTTATTGAAACCGTAACTCCGGAGGAATACATAAGGGACACTTTCCAGAACGATTCAAACTCCGAAAAGGAAGAGGTATGTGGTACGGTAAGTAAACCGACTCCAAAGCTGTTCTAAAGGCAATTTTTCACCGTTTTGGAATATTTAGAAAAATAGAAAAAATAAGTGGCAGTCCAGAAGAGACACGAGGCGCCCACGAGGGTGGAGGGCGCGCCCTTCCCCTGGGCGCGCCCCCTGCCTCGTGGGCACCTCGTGTGCCTTGCGGACTCCGATTTCTTGTATGTTACTCGTTTTGGTCGGTAAAAATTTATTATATATACCCCTGAAGGTTTTGACCTCTGTATCGTGCAAAAATCCTTTGTTTTCGTTTCGAGCCGTTGTTTTTGACAGATCTAGATCATCATGGCGTCTTCCAACACCCCCAAGGACAAGTTCTTCGAGAAGGTCATCAACCCCTACCTTGCGGAGGTGCTGCATCATCCTCAAACCATGGAGTTGCATGAGGGGGTGCTGCACATCCGCGATGTTGAAGGGCCGAGGAGGACCGGAAGCGTGGAGACAAGGCTAGAAGCAATGGAGCAGCACCTTTTCAAGTGCCAAGGTATGGTGGAACGAGGACTCAACGCCAACCACATGATGATTACGGAGCTCACCAACAACCTCAAGCTGGACTCAAGGATCTTCGGGGAAGCCATCTCAAATCTCCAAGAGAAATTCAAACACCTCCAGGCCCAAATCTATGACCTGCAAAACCAAAACTGTGAGTATGAATATAGATTCAAGAAGATAAGTTTGGCTGCATATTTGAGTATCCCGGAGGCTCGATCATCCTTCTACGATGGCGAGCCCATGCCTTGGAAGGTGGACAACAAGCCTACATCATCAACAACTCCACCATCACCACCCGCAAAGAAGGAGACATAATTATATGGGTATGGGCACTCCCCTTGGCAATTGCCAAGCTTGGGGGAGTGACCCCGGTATAGTATCACCATCACTCCTATCTTTATCGTTTTTCTTAGTTCGATCCTTTTGGTAGTATCTTGATCTAGTAGAATAAAGATAGCATGATCTAGTTGTGAGCTTTTGCTTTATGATCTTTACCCTTTATAATCGAGTCGTGAGCTATATAATAAAGATTAGTGTTGAGTCAAGGGCTTGATTTCCTCACTTTGGTCATGATAGAATTAAAGAAAACATAAAAAGTATCAAGAGATCATATTGATCTTATGGGAGGTAATGACTTCACATATAAAGAGTATGATGAATAAAAGTTGTTGGGAGTTGACAAACATAGTTTTGGTCATCGTTGCAATTAATAGGAAGTAATAAAGAAAGAGAGGCTTCACATACAAATATACTATCTTGGACATCTTTTATGATTGTGAGCACTCATTAAAATATGACATGCTAAAGAGTTGATGTTGGACAAGGAAGACAACATACTGGGTTATGTTCTCTTATATCCGGAATAAAGTATATTGTCATGGATCATCCAACATGTTTAGCTTGCCTTTCCTCTCATGCTAGCCAAAACTCCTCGCACCAAGTAGAGATACTACTTGTGCTTCCATACATCCTTAAACCCAGTTTTGCAATGAGAGTCCACCATACCTACCTATGGATTGAGTAAGATCCTTCTAAGTAAGTTGTCATGTT
The DNA here is from genome assembly GCA_902687465.1 of Secale cereale. Taxonomy (NCBI): domain Eukaryota; kingdom Viridiplantae; phylum Streptophyta; class Magnoliopsida; order Poales; family Poaceae; genus Secale; species Secale cereale. Next base: position 470,591,596 of record LR738710.1, on the reverse strand, counting down.
GCAAACTCGCTAAAATATGTATGATTTATTAGTGTGGAGAAAATAAGCTTTATACGATCTTGTGATATGGAAGTAATAAAAGCGACGGACTGCATAATAAAGGTCCTTATCACAAGTGGCAATATAAAGTGACGTTCTTTTGCGCTAAGACTTTGTGCATCCAACCATAAAAGCACATGACAACCTCTGCTTCCCTCTGCGAAGGGCCTATCTACTATTCTTGCCTTATAAGAGTCAAGGTGAAAATCACCTTTCCTTTTTACATTTTATCCTTCAGCAAGCACATTGTGTTGGAAAGATCCTGACATATATACCCACTTGGATGTAAGTTTTCATGGTCTATTACTGTTGACATTACCCTTGAGGTAAAGGTTGGGAGGCAACACCATAAGCCCTTATCTTTCTTTGTGTCCGATTAAAACTCCATAACCATAAGTATTGCGTGAGTGTGAGCAATTGTGAAAGACTATATGATAGTTGAGTATGTAGGCTTGCTAAAAAGCTCTTATGTTGACTCTTTCCGAAGTTATAATAAATTGCAATTGCTTCAATGACCGAGATCATAGTTTGTTGGTTCTCAATGAAGTTTCTGATTCATACTTGACATTGTGAATGAATTGTTACTTTAGCATAAGAATCATATGAAAATATATATGTGTTGCTGCTATGAGAATGATCATGATGCCCTCATGTCCGTATTTTAGTTTTTATCGACACCTCTATCTCTAAACATGTGGACATATTTCTCGATATCGGCTTTCGCTTGAGGACAAGCGGGGTCTAAGCTTGGGGGAGTTGATACGTCCATTTTGCATCATGCATTTATGTTGATATTTATTGCATTATGGGATGTTATTACACGTTATGTCACAATACTTATGCGTTTTCTCTCTTATTTTTTACATGAAGAGGGAGAATGCCGGCAGCTGGAATTCTGGGCTAGAAAAGAAGCAAACTCTGGAAACCTATTCTGCACAACTCAAAAAGGCCCGAAACTTCACAGGGGGCCACCACGTGTCCACGAGGGTGGGGGGCGCGCCCCCTGCCTCGTGCCCTCCCCCCCCCCGATGCCCATATTCTCCTATATGAGGTGTTTTGACCTGGAAAAAATCAGAAGGAGGCTTTCGGGACCAGACGCCGCCGTCTCGAGGCGGAACCTTGGCGGAAACCAATCTAGGGCTCCGGCAAAGCTGTTCTGCCGGGGATACTTCCCTCCGGGAGAGGGAAATCGTCACCACCCTCATCACCAACAACTCTCCCATCTTGGGGAGGGCTATCTTCATCAACATCTTCACTATCACCATCTCCTCTCAAACCCTAGTTCATCTCTTGTATCCAATCATTGTTCCCAAACCTCAGATTGGTACATGTGGGTTACTAGTAGTGTTCATTACTCCTTGTAGTTGATGCTAGTTGGTTTATTTGGTGGAAGATCATATGTTCAGATCCATTATGCATATTAATACCCCTCTGATTATGAACAATATTATGTCTTGTGAGTAGTTACTTTTGTTCCTGAGGACATGGGAGAAGTCTTGCTATTAGTAGTCATGTGAATTTGGTATTCGTTCGATATTTTGATGAGATGTATGTTGTATCTCCTCTAGTGGTGTCATGTGAACGTCGACTACATGACACTTCACCATTATTTGGGCCTAGAGGAAAGCATTGGGAAGTAATAAGTAGATGATGGGTTGCTAGAGTGACAGAAGCTTAAACCCTAGTTTATGCATTGCTTCGTAAGGGGCTGATTTGGATCCACTTGTTTCATGATATGGTTAGGTTTACCTTAATACTTCTTTTGTAGTTGCGGATGCTTCCATTAGAGGTTAATCATAAGTGGAAGGCTTGTCCAAGTAAGGACAACACCCAAGCACCGGTCCATCCACATACCAAATTATCAAAGTACCGAACGCGAATCAGATGATCGTGATGAAAACTAGCTTGACGATAATTCCCATGTGTCCTCGGGAGCACTTTCCTTCATATAAGATTTTATCCAGGCTTGTCCTTCGCTACAAAAAGGATTGGGCCATCTTGTTGCACCTTATTTACTTTTATCTTTTATCACTTGCTACCAATTACCTTATCACAAAACTATCTGTTACCTTTAATTTCAGTGCTTGCAGAAAATAACTTACTGAAAACTACCTATCATTTCCTTCTGCTCCTCGTTGGGTTCGACACTCTTACTTATCGAAAGGAATATGTTAGATCCCCTACACTTGTGGGTCATCAGACACCCTAAAATAATTGAACAAGACTCCCTAAGAAATAACACTACTGCACCTAGTCCTTCTAAAAGGAAAAAGAAAAAGAAGAATGATAGGATTGTGCATGCCACTAGTGAACCTGAAGTAGAAAAACCTCCTGACAATGATAATGATATTTCTATCTCTGATGCTGAAACTCAATCTGGTAATGAACACTCATCTAGTGATAATGAAAAAGATAATGTTGATGTTCATGAAGATGCTCAACCAAACAATGAAAAAGTACCAGATAATGATGTTGAGATAGAACCACCTGTTGATCTTGATAACCCACAACCTAAGAATAAAAGATATGATAAAAGAGAATTCTTTGCTAGAAAACATGGTAAAGAAAGAGAACCGTGGGTTCAAAGACCTATGCGTTTTCCACTCCAGTCAACTAAAAAGAAACATGATGATATTTTGAACGCATTGCTAAAATGCTGAGGCCAGTCTTTTTGCGTACTCGTTTAACTGATATCTTAAAGATGCCTTCTTATGCAAAGTATATGAAAGACACTATCACTAATAAGAGAAAAATATTGGAAGCTGAAATCTCCACTATGCTTGCTAATTATACTTTCAAAGATGGAGTACCTAAAAAACTTGGAGATCCGGGTATACCAATTATACCTTGCTCTATAAAAAAGAATTATGTGAAAACTGCTTTGTGTGATTTAGGAGCTCGTGTTTGTGTTATGCCTTTCTCTTTATATAAAAGACTTGACTTAAATAAACTCACACCTACTGAAATATCTTTGCAAATGGCTAACAAGTCAACTGCCATACCTATCGGTATTTGTGAGGATGTGCCCGTTGTTGTTGCTAATGTTACTACCTTGACTGACTTTGTTATACTTGAGATGCCCGAGGATGACAATATGTATATTATTCTTGGTAGACCCTTCTTTGATACTGAAGGGGCTGTTATTGATTGTAATAAAATCAAGGTCACTTTTCATATTAATGGTAATGAGCATACAATGAACTTTCCGAAGAAATAATTCCAAGTGAATGGTATTAATGTTATTGAAAAATCTCCGACAATCACTATTGGAAGTTTTCAAATACCTTTACCTACTGTCAACAAGAAATATGAAATGCTTATTAATGGGGACATCCATATCCCCATTGAGGTAACTTAGTGATTTACGGAAGTTCTTCTATTTCATGATAATCGAAAGTGGTTGTTAATAAGACCTGATCAACCTTATTAATGAATCATTTCTGAGCGGTATGAAGTTGATGAATTTAGTAAGCACTACCTACTGTCCTTACATTTTATTTTCTATTTTTACTAGTTAAATAAAATAAAATGCCATGCTTTGTCTGTTTTCTAATTTTCCCGTGCAATAAAAATGACCCAAAAATAAAAGTTCTCGGAATGCCCTGAAAATTTTAAACGATTTTTTTCCTGAATATTTTTGAATTTCTGGTGCAAATAATACCAGAGGGGGGTTGCACCAGGTGGGCACAACCCACCTGGGCGCGCTAGGACCCCCAAGGGCGCCCTGGTGGGTTGTGGTCCCCATGTGGGCCCTCTCACTTATCTCTGTAGCCCATATCATCACTTACCTCCAGAAAAAATCTCCATTGCTCTCTCTCCCGTGTTCTTGAGCTCAAACCCGCGGATTTTGATCTCTTTGCTCGAAGCTCCGTTTCCGAAACTATTTCGGGGGATTGTTGCTTGGTATGTGACTCCACCGTTTGTCTAATTAGTTTTTGTTTTAGTGGTTTATACTTTTAATAATTAGCTACTCTTGGTGCTGCTATAGATGGGCTTGAATGTTGAATTCTTAGTGTTCTAAGTAGTTTGAATGCTTGCTATGGCTTCTATGTATCCCTATGAGTAGTTGCTACCAATCTTGTGAAGTTTTGTTGAGAAAAATTTGTGGACTAAAATTTCAGATTTTTGTTCATAGGAAACATTGTACACGAACATGAATATCTTCAGGAAGTTTGGCTCAAAGAAGAACTCCAAGGGTTTTATTGGGGAATCTTCTGACAATGATCTCCGCCCTCGGAGGTTGACGGAAGTACGGCCATGTGAATGGCCGCACATCCCATTCCTGCAAGAGGCTGGAATTTATGAGTAGTTCGTGCAATATATTGCTAATGCCGGCCTCAATGACTTCATCGCAGATGAGTGTGACCAACACCAAATCCTCACAAACGTCTTTGTTCAAAGTTTTACTTTCCTGCCTAGAAATAATCCTCCTAAAGTGAGCTTTGATTTATATGCTGAAAACCATTAGATACCACATACTGAGTTTTGTAACATATGCATGATCCCGTCTGATGGGAGCTTGGCTGAGCCTAGGCCGGCCGAGTTTGATGCCTTTTGTCGTGCTTTAACAGTGGGTGATGAGAGAGGAGTGTTAGTCATCACTGCCGCTGGCATACACTTTCCCGTTGTTCGTAATTTTGCCCTTTTTATTACCAAATGCTTGCTTGCTAGGGAGAAGGTGGGTGCACTTAGTTTACCAGATCTTTCTGTTTTGCGGCGTGCACTCGAGGGCGACAACACGCATAGCTTGGGCGCTATCGTTGCTCGTCGCCTCCATCTTAATAGATCTCAGGGTAAAATACATGGTGGGATTTTTGCCACTCGTTTGGAAAACCATTTCGGGGTTGCGAGATGCCCTCATGACTACCCTCTGACTAAGGTTTACCTAGACCGTGCAGCCATGGATCACCATCACTTTCTTGCACATGATCGTCCTGATATTGCCATTCCTTACAACCTGGTCTATAGCGTTGACATTCATGATGTTATCCCATTACCTGCACCTGCTTTGTTTGATCCAGTTGCCAGGGGAGGATACCGGATTATGCATGCATACATCATCGCCCACTGGAATACCCATGCTGCTGCAGAGGCTGCGGAGGAGCCTCAGAAATGGGATGAGTGGATGCCTACCCCTTGATACGTCTCCAATGTATCTATAATTTTTGATTGTTCCATGCTATTATATTATCTATTTTGGATGTTTAATGGGCTTTATTATACACTTTTATATTATTTTTGGGACTAACCTACTAACCCAAGGCCAAGTGCAAATTGTTGTTTTTTTGCCTATTTCAGTGTTTCGCACAAAAGGAATATCAAACGAGTCCAAACGAAATGAAACCTTCGCGAGGATCGTTTTTGGAACAAATGCAATCCAGAAGACTTGAAGTACATGCCAGGGAAGCCACGGGGTGGCCACGAGGCAGAGGGGCGCGCCCAAGGGGGTAGGCACGCCCCCACCCTACATATACTCATATACCCATATACCCTGAAAACATCCGAGAGCACCACGAAACCTCCTAACTCCACCGACATGCTCCTTCCTCCTACATATACTCATATACCCTGAAAACATCCGAGAGCACCACGAAACCCTAATTCCACTGCTGCAACCTTCTGTACCCATGAGATCCCATCTTGGGGCCTGTTTCGGAGCTCCACCGGAGGGGGCATCGATCACGGAGGGCTTCTACATCAGCACCATAGCCTCTCCGATGAGTTGTGAGTAGTTTACCACAGACCTTCGGGTCCATAGTTATTAGCTAAATGGCTTCTTCTCTCTCTTTGGATCTCAATACAAAGTTCTCCTCGATCTTCTGGGAGGTCTGTTCGATGTAATTCTTTTTGCAGTGTGTTTGTCGAGATCCGATAAATTGTGGGTTTATGATCAAGATTATCTATGAACAATATTTGGTTCTTCTCTGAATTCTTATATGCATGATTTAAATATCTTTGCAAGTCTCTTCAAATTATCAGTTTGGTTTGGCCTACTAGATTTATCTTTCTTGCAATGGGAGAAGTGCTTAGCTTTGGGTTCAATCTTGCGGTGTCCTTTCCCAGTGACAACAGGGGCAGCAAGGCACGTATTGTATTGTTGCCATCGAGGATAAAAAGATGGGGTTTATATCATATTGCATGAGTTTATCCCTCTACATCATGTCATCTTGTTTAAGGCATCACTCTGTTCTTATGAACTTAATACTCTAGATGCATGCTAGATAGCGGTCGATGTGTGGAGTAATAGTAGTAGATGCAGAATCGTTTCGGTGCCTATATACAATGATCATGCCTAGATATTCTCATAACTATGCGCTTTTCTATCAATTGCTCGACAGTAATTTGTTCACCCACCGTAGAAATCTGCTATCTTGAGAGAAGCCACTACTAAAACCTATGGCCCCCGGGTCTATCTTCTATCATATTAATCTTCCATCAACTATTTATCTTTACTTTACTTCTATTTTGCAATCTTTACTTTCAATTCAATACAACAAAAATACCAAAAATATTTATCCTATTATCCTTATCAGATCTCACTTTTGCAAGTGGCCGGGAAGGGATTGACAACCCCTTTATCGCGTTGGTTGCAAGGTTCTTATTTGTTTGTGTAGGTACGAGGGACTCGCGTGTAGTCTCCTACTGGATTGATACATTGGTTCTCAAAAACTGAGGGAAATACTTACGCTACTTTGCTGCATCACCCTTTCCTCTTCAAGGTAAAAACGACGCAAGCTCAAGAGGTAGCAAGAAGAATTTCTGGCGCCATTGCCGGGGAGATCTACGCAAAATTCATATACCAAGTACCCATCACAAACTCTTATCCCTCGCATTACATTATTTGCCATTTGCCTCTCATTTTCCTCTCCCCCACTTCACCTTTGCCTTTCGTTCGCCTTCTTCCCGTATGTATCTTTGTTTGTGTTTCCATGTGCCTTCCATTTGCTTGCATGTTTGCTTGCTAAATATCTATTGATATGGATCCACTTAAAGTGTTCTACTTGGATCATCTTCGATCCTTATGCGCTCGTGCTGAAACCCCAACTAGCCTAGTTGATGGGAAATCTTTAGATGAGCATGCTCATTTTGTGCGTCATCGTTTGTCTGAAAAAGGGAGACTCTTATGGGATCAAATAAACAGATTGATATGTTATGCTTGGAATCTTTGTGAAATTTATGATTTTACTTGTTGCTCTAAGAACCCTAAAAAACACCTCCCCTACCTATGTGAGTTTAATGATAGTGAAATCTTATCTTCTTATGCAAAGGGTGTTTATAGTTACTACGATACCGAACAAATTGAAGAATTTGTTGCTTTTAAGGGTGCTTATGAAGTTGCTTCTTTGATTGAAAAGTATGATATTACTCTCTACGAATCTGAAAATTTTGATATACTTAAATATTGCTATGAAAACTATGCTCATAATGTCTATGTCAAAGAATTTATTGAAAGAATGACCGCTACTTTGGAAGAAAATAATGATATGCATGAATCTATAGATAATTATGATTCCGATGATCTGATTGAAATATCCCTTGATGAACATGACACTTGCTATTCTTGTGGCCATGTTGCCAATATTTATGAAGATGAATTTGCCATAGTCCCTTATGTTAAACATGAGATCGTTGCTATTACACCCATACTTGATAGTTCCTTCGATGAAAAGCATGATTGCAATGATGTTATTATAAATTCTATTAATGTCAATTGTTTTAATAATATGCAAAACCCTAAGCTTGGGAATGCTAGGTTTGCTATGTCCACTACTTGTTGCAATGATCATGATTGGGGTGATTCTTCTTATGATCTAGAAAATTTATTTGAACCCCATGATGAATATGAGATTGATAATAATGTTTGCAATAATATTGATAGTGGGTTTGGAAGAACGTCAACTTTAGATCCCACATATTTGGAGAATGTTAAATCTTATGATTTTTTTGATAAAAGTGGGTTTGGAGAGGTCATGACTTTAGTTAATATTGATCCCACTATTTTGGAAGAGTGTCAACTTTGTATGCATGTGGATCGTGTTGAGAATATGTTTTGTGATAGCTATATTGTTGAATTTTCCTATGATCCTACATGCAATTATTATGAGAGAGGAAAATATGATTGTAGAAATATTCATGTTACTAAATCACCTCTCTTCATGTTGAGATTTATCTTGTTTCTTTCTTCTTCCTTGCATATGTTAGATCTTGCTTGTCTTAATAATTTATTTGCTTATAAAATGCCTATGCATAGGAAGTATGTTAGACTTAGATGTGATTTTCACATGCCATATGATGCTCTTTTTGTCCTTCAAGTCTTGTCTTTCATGTGAGCATCATTGAATTCTCAAGCCTATCTTAATGGTTATAAAGAAAGAGCTTGTTGGGAGGCAACCCAATTTTATTTTCTTTGCTTTTACTTCTGTTTAGTAATAAATAATTCATCTAGCTTTTGGTTACATGTGGTTTTGTGTTTTATTTAGTGTTTGTGCCAAGTAGAACCTTTGGGAAGACTTGGGTGAAGTCTTTGCAATCTTGCTGTAAAAAACAGAAACTTTTGTGCTCACGAGTTTGGCTGCCATTTTTTACTGGAGAGTGCTTTTAAGTTGATTCTTTTTGCAGATGATTAATAGACAAATTCCTCATGTCCAACAATTTATTTCAGACTTTTTAGAGTTACACATTGCTACAGACTGTTCTGTTTTTGACAGATTCTATTTTTCGTGTGTTGTTTGCTTATTTTAATGAAACTATGAGTAGTATCGGGAGGTATGAATCATAGAGAAGTTGGAATACAGTAGGTTTAACACCTATATAAATAAATAATGAGTTCAATACAGTACCTTAAAGTCATGGTTTGTTTTCTTATACTAACAGAGCTCATGATATTTTTCTGTTAAGTTTTGTGTTGTGAAGTTTTCATGTTTTTGGGTAAGGATTTGATGGAATATGGAATAAAGAGTGGCAAGAGCCTAAGCTTGGGGATTCCCAAGGCACCCCAAGGTAAAATCAAGGACAACCAAAATACTAAGCTTGGGGATGCCCCGGGAAGGCATCCCCTCTTTCGTCTTCGTCTATCGGTAACTTTACTTGAGACTATATTTTTATTCACCACATGATATGTGTTTTGCTTGGAGCATCATGTATGATTTGAGTCTTTGCTTTTTAGTCTACCACAATCATCCTTGATGTACACACCTTTTGGTAGAGGCACACATGAATCGGAATTTATTAGAATACTCTATGTACTTCACTTATATCTTTTGAGCTAGATAGTTTTGCTCTAGTGCTTCACTTGTATCTTTTTTTAGCACGGCGGTGGTTTCATTTTATAGAAATTATTGATCTCTCATGCTTCACTTATATTATTTTGAGATTCCTTTAGAACAGCATGGTAATTTTCTTTGGTTATAAAATTAGTCCTAATATGATATGCATCCAAGATGGGTGTAATAAAAACTTTCATATAAAGTGCATTGAATATTATGAGAAGTTTGATACTTGATGATTGTTTTGAGATATGAGGATGGTGATATTAGAGTCATGCTTGTGGAGTAATTGTGAATTCGAGAAACACTTGTGTTAAAGTTTGTGATTCCCGTAGCATGCACGTATGGTGAACTGTTATGTGATGAAGTTGGAGCCTGATTTATTTATTGATTGTCATCCTTTATGTGGAGGTCGGGATCACGCGATGGTTAACTCCTACCAACCCTTCCTCTAGGAGCATGCGTTTAGTGCTTTGTTTTGATAACTTGTAGAATTTTGCAATAAGTATATGAGTTTTTTATGACTAATGTTGAGTTCATGGATTATACGCACTCTCATACACCCACCGTATACCTTCCTCAAAACAGCCACCATACCTACCTATCGTGGCATTTCCATAGCCATTCCGAGATATATTGCCATGCCACCGTTTCGTTCGTTATGACACGCTTCATCATTGTCATATTGCCTTGCATGATCATGTAGTTGACATCGTATTCGTGGCAAGGCCACCATGCATAATTTTTCATACATGTCACTCTTGATTCATTGCACATCCCGGTACACCGCTGGAGGCATTCACATAGAGTCATATTTTGTTCTAGCTTCGAGTTGTAATCTTTGAGTTGTAAGTAAATAAAGGTGTGATGATCTTCATTATTAGAGCATTGTACTAGTGAGGAAAGGATGATGGAGACTATGATTCCCCCACAAGTCGGGATGAGACTCTGGATGAAAGAAAAAAAGAGGAAAAAAAAAGAGGCCATAAAAAAAGAGAAAAATGGGGAAAGGCCCAAAATAAAAAGGGATTTTTACATTTGTGCCCCTGGTTCCTTAGCCATGCTCATTTCTCCCCACGCTCTTAACTTTTGCTCACTTTTCCCCACTCCCTTGCCCGAAACCCTCAGAACTTGTCACAAACGATGGATGTCGTCGGGTGAGTTCTTTGACCGTTAACTCTGAGGAGTGGGGCCACGCTGACTATGTCGCCCGTTGGACCTGATGAGTGGGGTCGCGTCGGACGGTGCCGTTGTTCGCCCGTTGGGCCATGGTTAGACTATTAGGTTGTGCACGCGCCGCAACGCCAAAAGCCTGTTATGCATGCACGTCATGTCTAGCTAGCCTGCTACATGCACGTAGCTAGCCTACCTGCATGCGCTGCTGCCTGCCGCCATGATGTGCTGACCGGCCTCTTTTTCATGGGAATCGGCACGGACGCAGGGACGGTTGCTGCCGCTGGTTCGTCTCATCTCCCACGCGTGTCTCCTCAATGTACATCAACCCGCATCTATTCAACGTGGCAATTAAAACCATGGTTTCACACTTTTCGATCCACCCGCATCTATTCAACGTGGCAATTAAAACCTTGGTTCACACTTTTCGATCGACCCGCATCTATTCAATGTGGCAATTAAAGTGGCATATGGATCGATCGACGTGGCTCGTTTGAACGTAAACGCGGCCGGTGCCACTCTCCTTCCCTTCCCCTTTCCCTATTTAAACCACCAGCCCTCACCTTCTCCACACATCCATTTGTGCCGCCCTTATCTTCTTCCCCAAACCCAGAGCACTATTAGAGCGAGGCGAGGATGCAGTACAACAGCCCCACCTACTGGCTGCCACCGATCGTGCCGGAGAAACGGTATCTGGCCGGCGTTGTCGTGGAGAGCACGCTCTGCGTGCGGGCGTTCTCACACTGGAGGGATGCAAGGGGGTTTGCCTAGGGGTTCTTTGTGTGGGCTTCGCCCACCTCCCGGCGGGCTCGCCGGTAATGTTCCGACTGGAGGAAGTGCATACAAACTCCTGGTCTTCGCCGATAGGGCTCACCTTCACCTTCACCAATAGATTTGATTTGTACTACCTTCTCGGCAAGGTGTTTTGGTGTGGATGCGAATTCGTCGCATTCACAACCCACAACATCTTCACAAACTTCGATTGTGTCTTCCTGTAACATCCCAAATTTTCAATTGGGAATGTTATACATTAGATCATTATGCATATCATATTTTCTTGCTTTTGGTGATCCGAGAAAATCCTAAGCAACTCAAGGACCCTCGGAGAGAGTTGGGGATTTCTAAATTTTCATATTTGAGGTTCTCAAATTTTAAATATAGGATCGTTTGATTTTATTTATTTTTTCTTCAAGTATTTCTATCATAAAGATATGAGAGAGGGAGTAAAATGACTCTCCCAAAATAAAGAAATACGGAAGATTTTATAAAAAGATCAAACAAATTTTATTTGGAGTTTATTTTATTTTATTTGAATTAGGAAAATTGCATGTTTTCAAAAATGCATTTTAGTGCCAAGAAAATGTTCATCTTGTTCTAAATATTTTTTTTAGACGGTGAAAATTTGTTTTGGCAACTTCTAGATTTTATTTTATTTTCTAGAGTTATTTTAGCGCCGGCGTATATATATAAAAAAAATAGGGGGACCGACCCGACTGGGCCGAGGCCCAGCCGAACTGGCCCATCGCCCCGTCGCCGCCTTCCCCGCGTCGTCCGCCGTGGCCGACTCGGACACCGCCGCCGACCGCCATGGTTTGCCCCCTCCCCAAGCCAGCCACCCCCCCGTATATAAAGCCAGCCACCCCCCTCCAACCATCGTCGCCGCACCCCGCCCCTCGCCGCAAGCCGTCC
>LR738710.1:470529134-470577557 GCA_902687465.1 Secale cereale | reverse complement strand
CGTCGCCGCACCCCGCCCCTCGCCGCAAGCCGTCCGCCAGCCCCGCCGCCGCGACGCCAGCCCCGCCGCCGCGACGCTAGCACGCCGCCGCCAGCCGCCAACCTCGCCGCCGCTATCCGCCGCCCTTGCCGCTCTTGCCGCCGCTGCCCGCCGCCGCCCTCGCCCGCTGCCGCCGCCAGCAGTTCTCGAGGTAGCCGCCGCCGGTCTTCTCCAGAAAACCGTTGGTCTTTTTTTAGAACCCCTGGTCATTTTTATTAGATCGGTTTTATTAGATCGGTTTTCTATTTTTATTTTCTGGTTTAGTTAAGTAGTAAACGTTCACCCGTTCGTTCGTTCTAACGAACGAATTCGCCGTTTATTCTCAGCTGACGAACGTCCGTTCGTTAAGCTGTTTTAGATATCTTTTTCGCAGTTATTTTCTGATCGTGATCTCAGATCCGATCTTCGTTTTAGTTTATCTTTTCGCTCGTTTATCGGAATCAGGTGATTCAAGCGCCTGGAGTTTCGTATCGAAATTCTCTTTCCGTTTAACCTAGTCGCTCAAGCATTTGCCTATGTTAAATTTGGACTTAGATCCATATTAGTTCGGTAGTTGTTTCTCTTTCGCCGTTCGTCTTTCGTTGTTTCTTCTTTTGTCGTTTCTTTTGGAAACAAGTTGAACTTTCTGGTTAGATCTTTTATTTGAGATTTACCCGTGCATTAGTTAAGTACTTATTGTGTGCTTGTTTGTTTGCGATAGAGTACCCGGAGTGCGCCGCTTGCTACTTTGAATCTCTAGGTTTTGCGGATCATCAGCAAGGCAAGTAACACTTTGATCATACTTTCCAATTACCCCGTTTTCATTGCATTAGTCCAAACCATCACACATTGCATGAGTAGGATTAATTAACTTGTGGGACTGGGAAGTAGATTGAGGTAGTACCTATTACCTGCATTACATTCAAACCTTTGGGCGTTACTTCTACGTTTGCTGTTAGGACATGCTATGCTCGTAGACGTGGATTGAGTGTATCCATGACAGATTTGAGATTGTTAATTAATGGTTCAACTTAAGGTGGCAACATTAATACACATCTGGGTGGATTGAGGCATATGGGTATTCCAGGGATTGCCTGTTTTTCTTCGGACCGCCACCCAGGCTCAAAGGGATCATGAGATTTTTTATACTAGAAACTTCCGTGTGCAGCCACAATGCTATTATGGGCTCTAGCATAGTATGAGTAAGTTGTGCGAACATCTACACTGGTGGACTAGCAGATGTAGGGGATGTAGGTTGGTATGGTCCACCCGGTCGTAGGTGCTAGTGCTTCTGAAAGACTGTGTCTCGGTCATCCGTTTCTCAAACATCATGCAGTGCGAGAAATCAAACGGAGGAGATCGGGTCTTGTGGGGAAAAGTGCACAAACCTCTGCAGAGTGTACAAACTGATCATGATTAGCCGTGTCCCCGGTTACGGACGTCTTGAGTATCTAGTACTTGAATATCATGTGAATCTCATCATGTTACTTTAATTTAATATTGTTGGGTTTAATGATGAACTTTAATTGGGGTTGAGAGGATGTCTATCTTCTCAACGATGTTTCAACTACCATGATAGTTAAACTAAAATTTATTCCTTTGAAGTAGGAAAAAAACTGGCTTTACGCAAAACTGTAACCATAGAGCTTTCCACCAGCCATATTGCATATAGTATAGCTTTACTTTAAATTGCTCTCTTGCATTACTTTGCCAGCATATTCCATGTGCTGACCCGTTTTCGGGCTGCAACGTTTCATGTTGCAGACTTTTCAGACGACGAGTAAGATGCCTTTTTGGTCGTGGTTCTATACTCAGTGATGCCGCTGGAGTTGATGGACTCACTTATCTTCCAAGCCTTCCGATGTTATCGTGTTAGATGGCCTTCAGCCATTTTTCTTGTAATAAGTGTGTGATTGCTACTCTGTTATAAATCCTTCAAGTACTGTGCGTGTCAGCATTACTGATCCAGGGATGACACTGATGCACAGAGATCAAACTGTTTGAGGTCTGGTCGCTACAAGATGAGCACACGCTGACTGTAGGACACGACCACTAAGCCAAAGCCCTAGAGCACTATTCACTCTTCTCTTTTCTGATTCGTCATCTTTTCTACTCTTTTAGGATGGCGGATGCAAAGAACAAGTTCATGCAGCCGGATGACGATACACCATTTGGACGACACCTGAAGGAAGTCACCAGATATCTAAACATTGGATTACCAAGTTTCATCGGAACCTACAATGCCACTCTACCTGAGGAGAAGCGTTGGCTGATTTAAGCTCAAGGTCCAGGAAGGACGTTCAAACCCGTCACCGCACTCATAGCATTTTCCTTTAATGCGCCTACATGGAGCCTAGGCAGGAGCATGTCAGCCCACATAGCTATGGGAAGGATCGGAGAAGTCTACAAGCCGGAGCGAAAGGACACTATCTACCAGATTTGTGGACGCCGATATGAGAATTGGGATATGATCAGCACCCGGAACGATATATCCATTGCAGCCTTCATCCAGGAGTTGAACCATCACATTCGTCGCCAGGAGTACCAGATGTGTGCATGGATGATATATTTGAAGAAAGCCCTGAATAGGAATTTGGAGCTAGAGGAAGAACTCAACTCTACACGCGACGGATATGAGGAGGAGATGCAAATACTTGTGGATAAGAATGATGACTTGACACGGAAGTTAGGGATACTCATGGGAGAAGAAGACGAGGAAGAAGAACCCAAGGAGATTCCACCGGAAGACTATATCATCATCGACGACACGGATTCGGAACCCGATGATAGCAAAGATGAAGACTATGAAGATGAAGCTAGAGCAGATATCATGGAATCCTCTGTCGATCAAAATTTCTAGAAGACCTTCCCTTGACTAGTAGTTTTCCCATTTAGTAGACTTAGATCACTTCTGTAACGATTAGATCCGTGTAAGCCCTTGTTTGAAATTGTTTGGTGTGATAAATTGTGTGTTTGCCTCATGTGCATATGGGTAGTGATTTTCCCTTAGACCTTTTCTATTCTAATCTCTTCCCTCTACAACCATCAGATGCCTCCAAGACGTGAATTTGAGTTTCCCCCTGAGCTCACCCAGTTGATCCAGCAGCAGAACACCCTGATGCAACTTCTTGTCCTGAATACTCAGAACAACCAGAACAACAACAACAACCCTCCACCACCACCACCCGTGGACAACCTGACACGTTTCTTAAGGTTGCAACCACCAGTGTTTGCAAGCAGCATCGAACCAATAGTGGCAGATGACTGGCTACGCAAGATTGGAAGGGATTTGACCACCGCCAATTGCTCGGATGCTGAGAAGGTGCGATTTGCCGCACACCAGTTGTTTGGACCAGCCGCAGCATGGTGGGAGAATTACACAGCCACTTACCCCATAGCCAATGTGACTTGTGATTAGTTTCAGCAAGCTTTTGTACCGCCCATGTCTCAACTGGAGCTATGAGTATGAAGAAGCAGGAGTTTCGCAATCTGCGCCAAGGAAACCGTACTGTGGCTCAGTACGTGGATGAGTTTAGTACCCTATCTCGTTATGCCCCAAATGATGTGGCCACATATGCCGCTAAGCAGGAGAGATTCATGGAAGGGCTGAATGATGAGATGAGTGTACAGTTGATGGTGGCAACTTTCAATAACTACCAGGAGCTGGTTGATCGCGCCCTAATGATTGAAAGGAAGCATCAACAGATTGAAAATCGCAAGAGGAAGTATGGACAAGGAAGGTATAACTCTGGAGCACAGCAGAAGCCCCTTTTACCCCTACAACGGTAGGACAATTTCAGCATACCCATGGAGGAGGTAGCTCGCACAATCATAATGGCCCTAAGAATGGAAATGGGAATGGAGCAAATGGAAACCAGAGCCGCCCTACACCGTCCACACCCACCAAGAAGGATTTCAGCCATGTCACTTGTTTCAAGTGCGGGAAGAATGGACATTATGCCACTGACTGCCCAGAAGCTAAGAATGGGAACGGCAATGGAAGCGTCGCGAAGAAGCCCAACCCCTTCAATAAAGGACAAGTGAATCACGTTAGCGCGGAGGAGGTTGAAGCCCAGCCAGATGCAGTAATAGGTAAGTTTTTAGTTAAGTCCTTTACTACACTCGTTCTTTTCGATACTGGTGCATCGCATTCATACATTTCAAGGGGATTTGTGGATAAGTATAAGCTGCCAACCCAAGCCCTTAGATCGCCCATGTTAGTAACCTCACCAGGAGCGGAGTATATGGCTAAGTTATGGTGTGATCAGTTGCCATTAAGGATTGGTAATTACATTTTCCCTTCAGACCTAATAGTATTGGAATCTCAAGGACTGGATGTGATATTAGGCATGGATTGGTTATCTAAGTATGAAGGGAATATTGAATGCGCCAGTAAGTCCATTTTTCTTACTACGTCAGAAGGAAGAAGGATCAAGAATGTATCCCGGCATGAGACGAAGAGGAACAGATTAAATTCCTCATCAGGAGTTGTTCAGGAGGAAGTACCCGTGGTGAAGGATTTCCCTAACGTATTTCCAGAAGAACTGCCAGGAATGCCACGTGACAGAGATATAGAATTTTTGATTAAGCTTTTGCCAGGTACCGGGCCAATTTCTAAGAGACCATATAGGATGCCCGCAAAGGATTTGGAGGAAATTAAGAAGCAGATTAAGGAGTTACTGGATAAAGGATTCATACGCCCAAGTTCTTCGCCTTGGGGTTCGCCAGTACTTCTAGTGGAGAAGAAGGATGGATCGTTAAGAATGGTTGTTGATTACCGAGGACTGAACGAAGTAACGATCAAGAACAAGTACCCACTGCCGATGATCAATGATCTGTTCGATAGGTTGCAAGGAGCTAAGGTATTTTCCAAGATCGATCTGCGATCAGGGTACCATCAATTGAAGATCCGAGAGCAGGATATACCTAAGACGGCCTTTACTACCAGGTACGGGTTGTACGAGTATACCGTTATGTCTTTTGGTCCGACTAACGCACCTGCATACTTTATGAACCTGATGAACAAAGTGTTTATGGAGTATTTGGATAAGTTCGTCGTAGTGTTCATAGATGATATATTGATCTTCTCGAAGGATGAAGAGGAGCATGCAGAACATTTGCGTTTAGTATTGGAGAAGCTCCGAGAACATCAGTTATACGCCAAGTTTAGCAAATGTGAATTTTTGGTTGAAGGAAGTCGGATTTCTCGGACACGTTATATCTGGAGAAGGAATAGCAGTAGATCCCGCCAAGGTGGACATTGTGACCCATTGGGAAGCACCGACAACAGTTGGAGAGATCCGGAGTTTTCTTGGTCTTGCAGGATACTACCGGCGATTTATCGAGAATTTCTCAAAGATTGCAAAGCCTATGACGGAGTTGTTAAAGAAGGACACCAAGTTCAAATGGACAGAAGAATGTGAGGCCAGTTTCCAGAAATTAAAGAAACGTTTCGTCTCATCACCTGTGTTGATTCTGCCAGATCAACATAAGGATTACGAGGTGTACTGCGACGCTTCACGTCGAGGACTTGGAGCAGTTCTTATGCAGGAAGGAAGAGTTGTTTCGTATGCTTCACGACAACTGAAACCTCATGAGTTGAACTATGCCACACATGATTTGGAGTTAGCAGCCGTAGTGCATGCATTGAAGATGTGGAGACACTTTCTCATTGGAAACCATTGAGAAGTATATACGGATCACAAGAGTTTGAACTATATATTCACCCAGAAGGAGTTGAATCTCAGGCAAAGGAGATGGCTGGAACTCATTAAGGATTACGACATGAGATTGCATTATCATCCCGGAAAGGCTAACGTAGTGGCCGATGCGCTAAGCCGTAAGAGTCATGTCAATACCCTAATGACGGAAGAATTTCCAAAGGAGTTAGCCGAGGACTTACGAGAACTACGTTTGGAGATAGTTCTGAGAGGCTATGTAGCAACACTAGAGATCTAGTCTACTCTGATGGATAAAATCAGAGAAGCTCAGAAAACTGACGAGGAGGTTGCCTCTATAAAGGAGAGGATGAGCGAAGGAAAATCTAAAGGATTTCGTGAGGATGAACACGACACCTTATGGTTTGAGGACCGCATTTATGTGCCTAATGACCTGGAGATCAGGAAGTTGATTTTACAGGAGGCCCATGATTCACCATACTCGATTCACCCAGGAAATACTAAGATGTATTTGGATTTGAAGGATATTTTCTGGTGGACCGGTATGAAGAAGGATATTGCGGAGTATGTAGCAGTTTGTGATGTATGTCAGAGAGTGAAGGCAGAACATCAGAAGCCGGCAGGATTGTTACAACCATTGCCAATACCCGAATGGAAGTGGGATAAGCTAGGTATGGATTTTATTACGGGACTACCCAGAACTCGTTCTGGCTATGACTCGATTTGGGTCGTAGTCGATCGTTTAACAAAGGTAGCTCATTTCATCCCCGTAAAGACTAATTATACCAGTGCAAAGTTGGCAAAGATATACATGACCCGAATTGTATGTCTGCATGGAGTTCCGAGGAGCATCGTATCAGATAGAGGAACCAAGTTTACCTCAAAGTTCTGGAATCAGTTACATGAAACTTTGGGTACCAGGCTAGAGTTTAGCACAACTTTTCACCCACAGACAGATGGACAGACTGAAAGAGTCAATCAGATTTTGGAGGATATGCTGAGAGCATGTGCACTAGATTATGGATCTAGTTGGGACGACAATTTGCCGTATGCCAAGTTTTCTTACAACAACAGTTATCAATCCAGTTTGAAGATGGCCCCTTTCGAAGCACTATACGAAAGGAGATGTAGGACTCCGTTGTCGTGGGACGAAGTTGGAGACCGACAGTTGTTTGGACCAGACTTAATCAAAGAGTCTGAGGAAAAGGTGAAGTTGATTCGAGATAGACTGAAGGTAGCTCAGTCCAGACAGAAAAGTTATGCAGACTCAAAGTGTAAGGAGATAACCTATGAGATTGGAGACAGAGCATACTTGAGAGTATCGCCTCTGCGAGGAGTCAAACGTTTCGGAGTTAAAGGAAAGTTAGCCCCGAGATTCGTGGGACCTTACCATGTTTTGGAACGCATGGGAGAGGTTGCCTACAAGTTGGAATTGCCCGAAGGATTGTCAGGAGTGCACGATGTGTTTCATGTTTCGCAGCTTAAGAAGTGCCATGCGGAGATGGCCGATATACCGCTTAGAGACACAGTACCCCTGGAAGCGATTCAGTTGGACAGTGATCTGACCTACGAGGAGAAGCCTGTTAATATCCTCGAATTTTCGAGCAGAGTTATCCGCAGCAAGGTTATCAAGTTTTGCAAAGTTCAGTCGAGTCACCACACCGAGGAAGAAGCCACCTGGGAACGAGAAGATGATCTACGCAAGGACCACCCTCACCTATTTTCTAGCCATCCCGAATCTCGAGGGCGAGATTCATCTTAAGGGGGGGTAGGTTTGTAACATCCCAAATTTTCAATTTGGAATGTTATACATTAGATCATTATGCATATCATATTTTCTTGCTTTTGGTGATCCGAGAAAATCAGAAGCAACTCAAGGACCCTCAGAGAGAGTTGGGGATTTCTAAATTTTCATATCTGAGGTTCTCAAATTTTGAAAATAGGATCGTTTGATTTTATTTATTTTTTCTTCTAGTATTTCTATCATAAAGATATGAGAGAGGGAGTAAAATGACTCTCCCAAAATAAAGAAATACAGAAGATTTAATAAAAAGATCAAACAAATTTTATTTGGAGTTTTTATTTATTTTATTTGAATTAGGAAAAATTGCATGTTTTCAAAAATGCATTTTAGTGCCAAGAAAATGTTCATCTTGTTCTAAATATTTTATTTAGACGGTGAAAATTTGTTTTGGCAACTTTTGGATTTTATTTTATTTTCTAGAGTTATTTTAGCGCCGGCGTATATATCAAAAAAATATAGGGGGACCTACCCGACTAGGCCGAGGCCCAGCCGAACCGGCCCATCGCCCCGTCGCCGCCTTCCCCGCGTCGCCCGCCGTGGCCGACTCGGACACCTCCGCCGACCGCCATGGTTTGCCCCTCCCCAAGCCAGCCACCCCCTCCTATATAAAGCCAGCCACCCCCCCTCCAACCACCGCCGCCGCACCCCGCCCCTCGCCGCAAGCCGCCCGCCAACCCCGCCACCGCGGCGCCCGCCCCGCCGCCGCGACGCCAGCACGCCGCCGCCAGCCGCCGCCCTACCCGCAGCTGCCCGCCGCCGCCCTCGCCCGCCGCCGCGACGCCAGCCGCCGCCGCTGGCAGTTCTCGAGGTAGCCGCCGCCGGTTTTCTCCAGAAAACCGTTGGTCTTTTTGTAGAACCCCTAATCGTTTTTATTAGATCGGTTTTATTGGATCGGTTTTCTATTTTTATTTTCTGGTTCAGTTAAGTAGTAAACGTTCACCCGTTCGTTCGTTCTAACGAACGAATTCGCCGTTTATTCTCAGCTGACGAACGTCCGTTCGTTAAGCTGTTTTAGATTTCTTTTTCGTAGTTATTTTCTGATCGCGATCTCAGATCCGATCTTCGTTTTAGTTTATCTTTTCGCTCATTTATCGGAATCAGGTGATTCAAGTGCCTGAAGTTTCATATCGAAATTCTCTTTCCGTTTAACCTAGTCGCTCAAGCGTTTGCCTCTGTTAAATTTGGACTTAGATCCAGATTAGTTCGGTAGTTGTTTCTCTTTCGTCGTTCGTCTTTCGTTGTTTCTTCTTTTGTCGTTTCTTTTGCAAACCGGAGTTCTTAAGTTGAACTTTCTGGTTAGATCTTTTATTTGAGATTTACCCGTGCATTAGTTAAGTACTTATTGTGTGCTTGTTTGTTTGCGATAGAGTACCCGGAGTGCGCCGCTTGCTACTTTGAATCTCTAGGTTTTGTGGATCATCAGCAGGCAAGTAACACTTTGATCATACTTTCCAATTACCCTGTTTTCATTGCATTAGTCCAAACCCTCACACATTGCATGAGTAGGATTAATTAACTTGTGGGACTGGGAAGTAGATTGAGGTAGTACCTATTACCTGCATTACATTCAAACCTTTGGGAGTTACTTCTACGTTTGCTGTTAGAACATGCTATGCTCGTAGACGTGGATTGGGTGAGTGTATCCATGACAGATGTGAGTTTGTTAATTAATGGTTCAACTTAAGGTGTCAACATTAATACACATCTGGGTGGATTGAGGCATCTGGGTATTCCAGGGATTGCCTGTTTTTCTTCGGACCGCCACCCAGGCTCAAAGGGATCATGCGATTTTTCATACTAGAAACTTCTGTGTGCAGCCACAATGCTATTATGGGCTCTAGCATAGTATGAGTAAGTTGTGCGAACATCTACAGTGGTGGGCTAGCAGATGTAGGGGATGTAGGTTGGTACGGTTCACCCGGTCGTAGGTGCTGATACGTCCAAAACGTATCTATAATTTTTGCTTGCTCCATGCCACTTTTGGGTGATATTGCTATGATATTCATACACTTCCATACACTTTTGATCATATTTGGACTAACTTACTAATCCAGTGCACCCCAGTGCCAGTTTCTGTTTTCGGCTGTTTTTGTATTTCAGGTTTTAACGTTTCGAGAACTGCCCAGAAAAATCCAGAAAAATTATATAAAAAATCAGCGAACCAGAAACAACACTGCGTCCGAAGGGCAGCCTGGGGGGGGGCACAGGGGCTCCAGGCGCCCTGTGGGCGCGCCCCCCCCTAGGCCATGCCGGGGGGCGCCTGGGCCCCCCGAGGCTCCCCCGGTGCCCTACTTTGGCATATATTTAAAGGGTCCTCCGTAACCCTCAGAACAGGACTTCTTTTCGCGATCCCATCTCTGTTCCGCCGCCGCCGCCGCTTCCAAGATCGGGAGCACCAGGAGAACTCTTCCCGGCACCCTGCCGGAGGGGAGGATCACCACCGGGAGCTTCACCACCATGGACGCCTCCCGGATGACTCGTGAGTAGTCTCCCTTGGACCATGAGTCCATGACCAGTAGCTATGTGATGTTCTCCTCCCGTTCTTGTGCTTCACTAATTAGTCCTCATGAGCTGCCCTACATGATCGAGGCACCTATGTAATCCTTATGATGTTGCTATGTTGAGTTTGCTGGGATCCGATGGATTATGAGATTATGTTCAGATTGATCTTGAGTAATATATTTGATTCACCTCTTTTATATTTTAGTTCATAAGTAATTCTTGCATGTTCTCCGTTGTTATTTATTGCTTTGGCCGAGTAATAGGTAGTGACTCCAAGAGGGAACGTTATGCTCGATTGTGGGTTCATGCCCCTCGATGACTAGCTTGAGTGACAGAAACATGAGTCTAGGGGATGTGTTGTTGTCACAAGGGGGAAAACAACGGTGCTTGTGCCCGCGGGTGCAAGGATTGTTTACTTTACGCAAAGTTCTTTTAATGCAGTTGTCTGTTGCATTGAGTTTACACTATGGGTGGGACTCGCAACTTAATACCAGCGAGATGTTCTGGATAGATATCTCAAGGTGGATGATTAGTAGTAGATATTGATGGATTTCGGTCTACTTACTTTGGCGTACCGCCCATGCTTTGAACCTCAACCTTTCTTTCAATGTAATCAGCATTGGTTTGCGTTCGTGGTCCTGTCAATTGCCCAGCTGTAATTTGTTTACCTCACATAGCTGTTTTATCGTCTTTTGGGAGAGAGACATCACTAGTGAACATCATGAGACTCCGGTCCATATTACCATCATTGATCACATCCACTATTTACTTTTCGTTATTTACTTACTATTGCAAAACACTATCTATCACTACTATCATATTGCTTTTAACCCTTTGTGAACTACAAGGCCGGAGAGATTGACAACCTCTCTGTACTCGTTGGGAGCAAAGTTATTTGTATCTGTGTGCAGGTCCACGTTGATTGCTAATTGCGCCGTTAGCAATTGACACCTACTTGTTGAACCTAGGAGTCTCTGGGGATTCGATCCTTGGCATCTTTGCTAGGGGAAAACACTTCTACTTACTGCATCTTACACCTTCCACTTGGGTTAACCAACGAGGGGTTCGAGGCCCATCAAGGAGTATTTTCTGGCGCCGTTGCCGGGGACTCCACTCTTCAGGATAGGGGAGTTGCATGCTATCTTTTACCTTTGCTTTTTAGTCTTGTTAGTTTACCTTTCATTTTTGCTTTAGTACCTTTTCATCGAAAATCACAAAAATAGTTATCTTGCTTGCTTGCTACTATGGGTTCCACCGAGAACACCAAGTTGTGTGACTTCACTAGTCACAACAACGATGACTTTATTAGCACACCTATCACTACACCTGCCACTTCAGCACCTTCATATGAAATTAAACCTGCTTTACTGAACTTAGTTATGAAAGAACAATTCTCCGGTGCTGGAGATGATGCTGCTTTACACTTAAACAACTTTGTTGAACTTTGTGATATGCAAAAGTACCAAGAAATAGATGGTAATATTGTTAAGCTTAAGCTTTTTCCTTTCTCCTTGAGAGGAGGAGCTAAAATTTGGTTTCAGTCTTTGCCTAGAAATAGCATAGATTCATGGGACAAGTGCAAAGATGCTTTTATCGGAAAATACTATCCACCTGCTAAAATTATCCAACTTAGAAGTAACATAATGAATTTTAAACAATTGGATAATGAACACGTTGCCCAAGCTTGGGAACGTATGAAATCTCTTATCAAAAACTGCCCTACTCACGGTTTGACTACTTGGATGGTTATCCAAACTTTTTATGCAGGCTTGAACTTTACCTCGCGGAACTTGTTAGATTCGGCCACGGGAGGAACTTTTATGTCAACTACACTTGGTGCTGCCACAAAGCTTCTCGATGAGATGATGACCAACTATTCCCAACGGCACACTGAACGCGCTCCAACAGGTAGGAAGGTAAACTCTGTCGAGGAGATTTCCTCCCTCAATGAAAAAGTTGACTTGATCATGTCTCTAGTTTCGAAGCAATCTACTATTGATCCTCGTGATGTTAATTTAAATTCTTTGATTGCTCAAGAACAAGTAGATGTGAACTTTATCTCTAGAAACAATTTTAACAACAATGCTTATAGGAGTAACTTTGGTAACAATTCTAGACCGTTCCCCTCTAACTCTTATGGGAACAACAATGCTTATCCTAGTACCAAGAACTCCAATACTGAACTAGAGACCATGCTTAGAGATTTCATCACTACCCAAAAAGCCTTTAATAAGAATGTAGAAGAGAAACTACATAAACTAGATGATCTTTCTTTTAAGGTAGACCACTTAGCCAATGAGGTAAAATTGCTAAAAATTGAAACTTCTCCTCTTAAGGAGAGGGAAGTCATCCCTATTAATGCTACTCAAGTACAAATTAATGAAAATATTAGGATGATGGCTAAGCTAAAAGAAAGATGGGCTAGAGAAAGGGAGGAAGAGGAAAGAATTTAGAGCCTTCCTACCCACCACACTGTTGCTACTATCCAAGTTATTGAGGATGTTCACACTCTTAGCACCCAATGTACTCCTGGTCCCAATGGACCTATTAATGGTGATGCTATGACTATAGAAACTACCAACCAAGTGAACCTTAAGGACACCACTACCACTTTACTTGATGCTCGTGACCTTGATTTTGATAATTGCACTCTTACCGAAGTTATTGATTTCCTTCACAAGATGTCTAGAGATCCCCGCACTAGCACGCTTAACCTTGCCTTCACGGAGCATATCACTAATGCTCTCATCAAAGCTAGGGAGGAGAAACTTAGAGTAGAAGCCTCCATACCTAGAAATCTAGAAGATGGTTGGGACCCTATGATAAAAATTTATTTGAATGACTTCTCTTGTTATGCATTATGTGATGTTGGTGCTAGTACCTCTGTTATGCCCAAAAGAATATATGATATGTTTAAATTGAAACCTTATGATTCTTGTTCTTTTGGTGTTCGTCTCGTTGATTCTTCCATAAAGAAACCTTTGGAGAGGATCGACGATGTTCTTGTTGTTGTCAATGATAATTATGTGCCCGTTGATTTCACTATTATGGATATTGAATGTGATCCTTCATGTCCAATTATTTTGGGACGCCCCTTTTTGCGCACCGTTGGTGCTGTCATTGACATGAAAGAGGGTAATATAAAATTTCAGTTTCCTCTCAAGAAAGGGATAGAACACTTCCCTCATAAGAAGGTCAAGTTACCTTTTGAGTCCGTTGTACGGGCTAGTTATTCTTTTACTCTTGATAAAACTTGATCTATGCATTATGCCTAGCTTAAAGGCATAAAAGAAAGCGCTTTTGGGAGGCAGCCCACATGAATAAATTTTTTGCTTTTGTTGTGTCTTGATATTGTTTACTGCTGTAGCATCATCATTGTATCTTTGATTTTCATATTTGTGCCAAGTATAGCCTCCGATTGCTAGAAAGTTCAAAAGTTGTGAGGTGCTGTCCAGGAAACAGATTATGTCCTTGGATAGAAAAATTCGTATAAAATCACCGGATCATCTTTTTGGTCTGAATTTTTTCGACAGCGTTCTCTATATAATTGTCTTTCGTGCATCAGTTCTGAGTTTTTTGATTTGAGTTGCAGAAGTATCCCGAACAGGTCAATTACTGCCTGCTATTCTGTTTTTCACAGATTCTGTCCTGTTTTGCCTTACCTTCACTTTGCAAATTGAGAACTTGCTTTTTCTTTGCAAAAACCTTTTGGCAATCTTGAGAAACAGTAGAACTTCAAGAATATCCTTATTTCCAGCAAGGTATAATTATTTTATTAAGGGTACTAACCTCGCTAATCAGATTATGATGAGTTGTGTATAAAGGGAGTTTTCAAGTGTGCGAGGGAAGATGATAAAAAGATTCAGGAGTGTAAAGCGCTCAAGCTTGGGGATGCCCCCGTGCACCCCCAAGAAATATTCAAGGAGACTCAAGCGTCTAAGCTTGGGGATGCCCCCCGTGCATCCCCTTCTCCATCAACATTATCAGTTCGTCTTTCGTTTCGCTATATTTTTATCACTTCATATGTTATGTGCTATGCTTGGAGCGTCTTGCTTTTAGTTTTCTTTTTAGTTTTTTCATAACGAGTCGGAACCCAGCATTCCTTTATGTGGGAGAGAAATACGCTCCACCTCTACCTAGAACATTACATAGAATTTTCATGTCTATCTATGATGTGTGTGTTCTTTGCCTTTTAATAGCTACTATCATACTCTCCTCTTAGTATTCATGCTTATCTTTTCAAGAGCTTTTATTTAGTTGGTTGCTTGAACTCTCTTTAATTACCATGCTCACCTTATTAAGAGAGTTTGCTTCCGTTGCATGGGTTAATGTGTCTATGATAAAGATGCTACTTTCATGATGGTGCTTAGTAGTTCAGGTTTTCTTATGGTTAATCTCAAATAGCTGGGGGGTTCCCAATGTGTTATTGGAATACCAACTTGGTTTGTTTGCCTATGATGTGGTATGGTTTAGTAATATCTTTCTTCGAGAATTTGTTTTGATTGACTTGGCGTATGCTCACGCATATTCAAGACTGTAAAGAAAGTATGTCAAGCCTTGATGATCTTTTGTTTCTAAGTAGCGATATAACTACCATGCCTGATTCAATATTGCTTTGTCGCTCTGCATGATTATGACCGTCATTGCTCTCTTAGTTGGTCGCTTCCAGTCTTTTGCTAACCTCCACCTGCACTAAGCAAACTAACCATGCAATACATAGCTCATGGGAAAGTAGCCTAAAAACTATTGTGGTAAAGAATATGTTGCTTATGTATCTTATTTCTTATAAGTTGCTTGCTGAGCGGTAACCATGTTTCTGGGGACGCCATCAACTGTCACACTTTTGTTGAATATCATGTGAGTTGCTATGCATGTCCGTCTTGTCTGAAGTAAGGGTGATTCACCGTGGGCTGAATTAATATGCATATTGTTAGAGAAGAACATTGGGCCGCCAACCAAAGCCATGCATCATGGTGGAAGTTTTAGCTTGGACCTTAATCCTCAATCTCTCATGAGAATATGCTTATGCATTAAAGAGGAGTCCATCATCTATTTTCTATGTTGTCCCGGTATGTATGTCCTCAAGTTGAGATCTATCAAAAACGAGAAATCAAATGCGATTTATCTCCTTGGACCTTTGTACAGGTGGCATAGAGGTACCCCTTTGTGACACTTGGTTAAAACATATGCAATGCAATGATAACCCATGGGGATCCGAGCTAATTAGGACAAGGAGCGAGCACTATTGGTATTCGATGCATGAGGCTTGCAACTTATAAGATGTTTTATGCATGACACATATGAAGTACTACTACCGTTGACACAATTGCTTCCATGTTTTCAAAATAAAAAGCTCTAGCACTTAACCTTTCTTTTATCTTTATGTTGAAGCACCAACTACTGAGAGCATGATTGTCATTCTGAGTATAATGTGCATTGTCCCAAAGTAGCATTGTCTTTTGCATGATTGTGATATCGTTTATTCTGAAATGATTGTATCTAGTCATCACTTAAACCTTGAAGGTGCCCTTGCATTTATGTTTTGCATCACTAAAGGGGGCAAGCTAGATATCACTTTATCATATTTGCACGTCATGTTCATTGCAAATCTTTTTGATGTTTCAGTTTCACATTGTAAAACTTTCAGTCATTTGTGATTTTCTCTTGAGACAACTTAATTACTATAGAATCATTGTCTCAGTAAGCTTTTGTCATATGACTATGAAAAAGTCCTATATGGTTAATAACATGTCACCACAGAAATTATTCTTGTTATCATTTACCTACTCGAGGACGAGCAGGAATTAAGCTTGGGGATGTTGATACGTCCAAAACGTATCTATAATTTCTGCTTGCTCCATGCCACTTTTGGGTGATATTGCTATGATATTCATACACTTCCATACACTTTTGATCATATTTGGACTAACTTACTAATCCAGTGCACCCCAGTGCCAGTTTCTGTTTTCGGCTGTTTTTGTATTTCAGGTTTTCACGTTTCGAGAACTGCCCAGAAAAATCCAGAAAAATTATATAAAAAATCAGCGAACCGGAAACAACACTGCGTCCGAAGGGCAGCCTGGGGGGGCACAGGGGCTCCAGGCGCCCTGTGTGCGCCCCCCCCCCCACTGGGCCGCGCCGGGGGGGCCTGGGCCCCCCGAGGCTCCCCCGGTGCCCTACTTTGGCATATATTTAAAGGGTCCTCCGTAACCCTCAGAACAGGACTTCTTTTCGCGATCCCATCTCTGTTCCGCCGCCGCCGCCGCTTCCAAGATCGGGAGCACCAGGAGAACTCTTCCCGGCACCCTGCCGGAGGGGAGGATCACCACCGGGAGCTTCTCCACCACCATGGACGCCTCCCGGATGACTCGTGAGTAGTCTCCCTTGGACCATGAGTCCATGACCAGTAGCTATGTGATGTTCTCCTCCCGTTCTTGTGCTTCACTAATTAGTCCTCATGAGCTGCCCTACATGATCGAGGCACCTATGTAATCCTTATGATGTTGCTATGTTGAGTTTGCTGGGATCTGATGGATTATGAGATTATGTTCAGATTGATCTTGAGTAATATATTTGATTCACCTCTTTTATATTTTAGTTCATAAGTAATTCTTGCATGTTCTCCGTTGTTATTTATTGCTTTGGCCGAGTAATAGGTAGTGACTCCAAGAGGGAACGTTATGCTCGATTGTGGGTTCATGCCCCTCGATGACTAGCTTGAGTGAAAGAAACATGAGTCTAGGGGATGTGTTGTTGTCACAAGGGGGAAAACAACGGTGCTTGTGCCCGCGGGTGCAAGGATTGTTTACTTTACGCAAAGTTCTTTTAATGCAGTTGTCTGTTGCATTGAGTTTACACTATGGGTGGGACTCGCAACTTAATACTAGCGAGATGTTCTGGATAGATATCTCAAGGTGGATGATTAGTAGTAGATATTGATGGATTTCGGTCTACTTACTTTGGCGTACCGCCCATGCTTTGAACCTCAACCTTTCTTGCAATGTAATCAGCATTGGTTTGCGTTCGTGGTCCTGTCAATTGCCCAGCTGTAATTTGTTTACCTCACATAGCTGTTTTATCGTCTTTTGGGAGAGAGACATCACTAGTGAACATCATGAGACTCCGGTCCATATTACCATCATTGATCACATCCACTATTTACTTTTCGTTATTTACTTACTATTGCAAAACACTATCTATCACTACTATCATATTGCTTTTAACCCTTTGTGAACTACAAGGCCGGAGAGATTGACAACCTCTCTGTACTCGTTGGGAGAAAAGTTATTTGTATCTGTGTGCAGGTCCACGTTGATTGCTAATTGCACCGTTAGCAATTGACACGTACTTGTTGAACCTAGGAGTCTCTGGGGATTCGATCCTTGGCATCTTTGCTAGGGGAAAACACTTCTACTTACTGCATCTTACACCTTCCACTTGGGGTAACCAATGAGGGGTTCGAGGCCCATCAGGTGCTAGTGCTTCTAAAAGACTGTGTCTCGGTCATCCGTTTCTCAAACATCATGCAGTGCGAGAAATCAAACGGAGGAGATCGGGTCTTGTGGGGAAAAGTGCACAAACCTCTACAGAGTGTACAAACTGATCATGATTAGCCGTGTCCCCGGTTACGGACGTCTTGAGTATCTAGTACTTGAATATCATGTGAATCTCATCATGTTACTTTAATTTAATATTGTTGGGTTTAATGATGAACTTTAATTGGGGTTGAGAGGATGTCTATCTTCTCAACGATGTTTCAACTACCATGATAGTTAAACTAAAATTTATTCCTTTGAAGTAGGGAAAAAACTGGCTTTACGCAAAACTGTAACCATAGAGCTTTCCACCAGCCATATTGCATATAGTATAGCTTTACTTTCAATTGCTCTCTTGTGTTACTTTGCCAGCATATTCCATGTGCTGACCCGTTTTCGGGCTGCAACGTTTCATGTTGCAGACTTTTTAGACGACGAGTAAGATGCCTTTTAGGTCCTGGTTCTATACTCAGTGATGCCGCTGGAGTTGATGGACTCACTTATCTTCCAAGCCTTCCGTTGTTATCGTGTTAGATGGCCTTCAGCCATCTTTATTGTAATAAGTGTGTGATTGCTACTCTGTTATAAATCCTTCAAGTACTGTGCGTGTCAGCATTACTGATCGAGGGATGACACGGATGCACAGAGATCAGACTATTTGAGGTCTGGTCGCTACACTTCCCCACCCGCGACGGTATGCACAGCCTCCCCTACTACATCGATGAGGACGGCATGGGGAGGATCAGTGAAGAGGAGGCGCAGTGAAGATGGAGGTGAAGGCCCGGTCTCGTGAGCTTTTCTTGCCCTTGCGTGTTAGGGCAAGCTTTTTATCTTTTGTATATTTCTATCTTAATTATGTCATTGGTTGTACCGTGAACTTGTTATCTATCCGAACTATGTTATGATTGCTACCCTTCTATTTTATATGCCGTTGGTTATCTGTGTTTTGCTTGCTATTTCTATCTTATTTGACGTGAAAACCGGCAAGTTTTGGGGTTAGCCTTGTAAAAATGGTTGGAGGGTAGCCCATTCATCTTGTTATATTCATGGTGTGTACTCCCTCCGTCCGAAAATTCTTGTCTTGGATTTGTCTAGATATGAATGTATCTAACACACTAAAATGTGACTAGATACACCCATATCTTGATAAATCTAAGACAAGAATTTTGGGATAGAGGGAGTACTAGTGTAGGTCAAGTTTAAATGGCCCATTTACAGTAGGGTCAAGTTTTCGCACGCGCGGATAATGGACTAGTTGAAGTGTCAAAAAGGAAACTAAAGCTAGAAAAATGAGCCATGTTGATGTTGAAAAGAAGAAGAAGAAAAGCTAATTTTTTTGAATTGTTGGTGGCCCTATCCGTATATTGTATGGACAAGAACAAGCTAATTTTTTAACTAGTTCGTGGCGTATGCTATGGTTTAGGTCACCCTATGTTTTATGTAAGAAGTATGCTATGGTTGCTACTTTCAATGTTATGGATGTATGCTTGCTACGTGAGATATCGGTAGATGGATATGGTGCCGTAGCCGAGCCCTAGACATGCTCTCTAGATGGATATGGTGGCTAATGGTGCCACCGGACTTTATTTTAGACGTGGTTTCAAATGCATATCATGATCTACATAATTAAGTCTGACATGCTCTTAATAACAAAAACAAAAAAACACGTATACAATATTTTTATTGCAACAAAAACATGTTTATAATACCCGCTGCGGTAGGCTATATACAGAAGGAAAATTCCACGATATGTACAAATAAATTTGACATCAGCAACTCCAATAATCAAGGAAAAAACAGAGCCAACACGTGCACTTTTTTCTAGGCCACTTTTATCTTTGTGGGCCTTCGACACTCAACGCAATGAGACGGCCCAACCAGAGCTTAGTTTCAATTTGGGCCATAGAACTACGTTTTTCTTTCCGCGGTCGGTGTTGTCTGACGAAACTGAAAGTGTACAAAACTGACGAAGCTAACATGATCCACAAATTAAGCAACATAGATCATAGAGCACATGATCCACAAATTTAAGCAAATCGTAGAGAACATGATCCACAATTTTAACCAAATCCTAGAGCACATGACACCATACTAATAACATCTCTAACAAGTGATGACAAGCAAGTAAGCATGTAGCGACCCGACTCGAATGGATCAAGTCTCTGTGCTTAAGTGTCATCCCTGGATCGGTATGCTGACACACACAGTACTCGAGGATTTATAACAGAGGTAAATCACATGTATAAAGTATCGTAAATACTATTACCTCAATCGATCATAGCGGAAGCAACAAAGGTTGTGGATTCCCATCAACACCAACGGAAAAGTTGAGTGTAGACAGCGCAACCCTAACGTAACACTTACTCGTCTAATAATTCCTGCAACATGAGACGTTGCAGCCATGTAGGTCAGTACATTGAATGTACTGGCAATTTCACACTGTAATGAGAATGATGAAGAATGCCCACAACTACATGAATATTTGGCTGGTGGAGGCTGTAAGGCTGTTTTTGCATAAAGCTGATTTTTCCCTACCACAAAGAAATGCATTTATTTAACTACTTTGTTAAATTTAAATCATGAACAATTAAGAATGGTTCCTCCATCTCAATCCCAAACCAAAGTCATTATTAACCCAACAAGTTAATTAAATAGAGTGCTGAGATCAACAAATAATCCACTTCTAGATACTCAAAGATGTCCATAACCGGGGACACGACTAATCATGATCAGTTTGTACACTCTGCAGAGGTTTGTGCACTTTTCCCACAAGACTCGATCGCCTCCGTTTGGTTTCTCGCACTGCATGGTGTTTGAGAAACGGATGACTGAGACACGGTCTTTCAGAAGCATTTACTCTTTACCCCGGGTGGACCGGTACACCTACATTCCCCCTACATCTGCTAGTCCACCACTGAAAGAGCTCACACAACTTACTCATACTATGCCAGAGCCCATAATGGCTTGTGGCTGCACATGGAAGTTTCTAGGCATGAAAAATAATATATGATCCCTTTGAGCCTGGGTGGCATTCCAATAGGGTGATCACACGGTTCCTCCGGGATCCCCTAGGACAACACTGGTTTCTCCAGGTGCCCGGCAACCACTGGGTGCTCCAGGGTGCCACAACCAATCCACCCAGATGTGTATTAAAGTAGCCACCTTAAGTTGAACCATTAATTAACAATCGCACATCTATCATGGATACTCTCAAACCCAAACCACGTCTACGAGCATAGCATGGCAACCTAAGCATAACGTACAAGTAACTCCCAAGGGTTTGAAAATAATGCAGGTAATAGGTTCTACCTCAAACTACTTCCCGGTCCCACAAGTTAAGAGTTCCTACTCATGCATTGTGTTTGAGGATATAACTAATGCAATGAAAACTGGGTATTGGAAAATATGATCAAAGTGTGAACTTGCCTTGTACTAACGATCTAGAAGATTCGCACTCAGAACTCATGATAGATCTACTCGTCACACTCCGGTCAATCTATTGTAAGCAAGCAATAGTAACCACACATAAGCAATCACTCAAAAGATCGGACAGAACGAATAAAACACTTCGGAAAACTTTGAAGACAAACGAATGACTCTTGAAACATACAACAATTTCTAACATTACCAAAATTATGTGAATTTGGCCTTATTAGAAAGTTTAGGTCAAGAGCTTTGATTTGCAAAAAGAATCAGCTAAAACGGAGTTATAAAACTCAAGTTATGATCAAAACAAGTTCAAATTCAAATCTAGTTGAATTCAAATTTTAAAACTTTCAAAACCATGTTTAAGTTGTTTTACTGGAGAGAGGGGATCGTAACGAAGACGTGGGCGTTGGTTTCGTTGGATTTGGACCAACGAGCAAAAAGTTATGGCCGTTTGAAGTTTAGGGGCTAAACTGTAAAATAACTTCAAAGATAAGTCCCTGGCCGAAAACTAAAACAGAAAAATAATAACTTAACGACCGAACGTTCGTTTTCTAACCCTAACTAGTGGGCGTTCACTAGATAGTTAGATCTAAAAAAATAAAACCGATCTAAAACGAAAACCTAACTAAACAGAAAAACCGAGGCGGTTTGGGCGCGGAAACCGGCGGTTCGGCGGTGGGGAACCGGGGCGGCGGATCGGATCGGACCGGCAGTGAGCTCCGACGAGTCCGGCAACTCCGGCGAGGCGAGGCTGCTGCGGCACGGCGTGGCTCGGGCGGCGCGCGGGCAAGAGCAGGCGAGGGGCAGCACGGGGCGAGGCTGCAGCCAGCTGCGACGGCGAGCGAAGCGGCGGCGGTGGCGGACTACAGCGGCGGAGGCGGCGCGGTATGCAGGAGGAGGGGAGGCGAGAGGGCGGCAAGGCGGCGCATTTATAGGCGGGGCGGAAGAGCAGCTTGCGGGAGGGGCAAGGGAGGCGGTGGCATGGCGTGCACGGACGTCGAGGTCGGCCGGCGGCGGGACTCCCAGCGGAGTCCCCGTTGGGGACGACGGGCGAGCTAGGCTGGGCCTGGCTCGGGTGCTGGGCCGGCCCAGTTCGGCTGAGAAGATTTTTTTTTTCTCTTTAAACATTTTTTTAAACAGACATAGAAAACGAATAAAAACAAAATAAATAAAAATATCCTATAGGCATATTATATATCAAAATTTTCAGAAAAAGAAACCCTAAAATATGAACATTTTTCTACTGCAAAATAAAATACTCACAAATTCTAATAAATAAAAATGTGCTACTATTGCAATAAAAACCAATAAAAATCATTTTAACAATACCAAAAAGACTTCAAATTTATTTATCTCCAATTTTATGTTGTAGGGAATCATGTTACCCTATTTTCCATATATTTTATTTTCGGATAAAAATAATTTGAATAAAAACCAAATAACTCAATATTTGAAATCGAGTTTGAGAAAATTTCAGAAAGACTTCCAACTCATATTTCCTATAATTTGAAGAAGTCATTTTATCTTCTCTCGGGAAAATCATTGAGTTGCATAAAGTTTCTGAATTGAAAATATTTCGAGGATGAAAATAAAAAATCCTTTCAAAGCCCTTTATCATTTAAAATAAATGGAAGAAGTCATATTATCTTCACTCTAGGGTTTTGTGTTGAAAGGAATTTTGAATTCCCTTGGAGATCAAAAAGCAAAGTTAAAGTT
This sequence comes from Secale cereale, assembly GCA_902687465.1. Lineage (NCBI taxonomy): Eukaryota > Viridiplantae > Streptophyta > Magnoliopsida > Poales > Poaceae > Secale > Secale cereale. Next base: position 470,554,875 of record LR738710.1, on the reverse strand, counting down.
TTGGGAAAGTCATTTTATTCCCTCTCATTTAACTTTCAAAAGTTTCCAATTTCACTCAATGTCACACATCACATCAAACAAAAATCAAATCTATCTATTTATTATAACATTCCAAAATTTAGAATTTTGGGATGTTACAAACCTACCACACTTAAAATGAATCTCGTCCTCGAGATTGGGAGAGGCTAGCAAGAAATAGGTTAGGGTTTGGGGGTCTTCTAGCAACTCCATTGATCGGTCTGGTCTAGGGGGCCACCACACTTATAAACATGGATACGGTTCCATCAAAACTCAGGTACTCCATTCTTTGGGTTGACGGTGTCGGTCTTCTCAAATCTCTGGGATAATTCCCTCTCTGGGCTCTTTCGGTAGTAGCATAACCTTTGTCCTCAATTCTTGAGTCCTTTCATCTTGGTAAGGCTCTTTCGAGACTGTTTCTTCTTAACTGACAAGTCTGGCGCCAATACTAAACAAATATCGATCTCTCATGGTGGTCATGAAACAATTTAACTGGGTCCCTGCAGAAAACGGTTCTGGGCTTTATCCTCACCGTATATCCTACGGATGGCAACAATTGCCTTGTACAGGAGAAAAAATTTCTATACCATTCTAAGGTTTAAATAAGGTTTTGACATCGCCGTCTCTCTACTATAGGTAAGTCTCTCAGATTTACCATCACGTATAACAGAGTCGAATAATAAGAGTAAGTCGGTATGGTGATCAATCCATCCCGCACACAAATCATTACCTTGTATATGGTTTAGTGAATCTCGCATTCTAACACTCGGTCATCCTCACAAGCATTGCAGAATTTCATCTTGTTGACGAACTGAGTTCGGATATATCCATTGATTCTGCAATCCAACCAACCATCTATCGTGTTTCACAACCCTCGGGTTTAACGTAACCACCTATAAGATCGTATGTTGGCAAAGTCGTACTTCTTCCAGGGGTTTTCCTTCAGCAAGAATGTGCTTGCTTCCTTGACAAGTCCTGGGCCTGTGGGTTATGGCTCATCTCATACTTGTCACTAGTAACACTTGGTCTCATCATTGGGTTGCAACTGGTCATACTTCCAACATCCAACTTCCTTGGTTCTCTTAAATCCATCCAATTTGTTTGGTATCCCTTTCTTCTTTGGGTACAAAACTGAGTGTAATTACTCACACTCATCCTTGGGTAATCCATTCCAAGTCTGACGTATCTAACAACTAGCTAGTGTATTCAGGTAGTGGTGTTGGGTTCTACCACACTTAAAATGAATAACACTAGTTTCTTCAAAATCTTGATCCATGTATCATGTCTTCACTCATCACTTATATAGTAACAACTCATAAAATCCAAAATCAATACCATGATACCAACTGTATTGATTCTCAACTCACTCCAATCTACTGCTCTTCCATTGCATGCTTCAACTCAACTACTTAGCACCAATCTCCTTCTCCTTGGAACATTCTTTAGCAAAGTGCCCTGCTTCACTACAGCAGAAACATATTACTTCTGACAAGTCTCGTGGTTCCCTTATAATTACGTAGTCTCCTTTAGGTCCTCGGCTTGTGGGTCCACTTCAGAACTTGTATATCCTTAACTCGTCCTTGGAGTCAATATTGCTCCACATCTCTAACATTACACCCTCTTTAAATCCAAATGTACTTCTTTCCTTCATAACCTTGGGGTAGGCTTCATATCAAGAATAAACTCCAATTTATTTGGGCAATCTCCACTATTTGGAGCAACACTTTCCTTTCTATTGGTCCAGGGTTCACTCAAAAAAAGTATCATCCTAAAAAAAATGCATTGGTTCATCCATAATCCATATTCTCCTCATATCAAATCTTGTATTACTTCCTGAACCATTATTCAACACTCCAATTACAAAGGTGCTTCACTACGAATGTTGTCATGCACATAGTTGGGTATGTTCAAACATTCCTCCCATCTTTATTCCTTTGTCCTAGCTAAGGACGCTTCAGTCCCACTGGAATTGTGCAATGTGATTCTTAAAATCCTCCCTCTTTTGCTTCGTCCTATTGGTTGTGTGCTTCATCTCCATCATCTCTGCCAGCACCTTACTCAAGCTTTCCCGGGTATAACGAAGTCTTGCTTTGAGTATTTCTCCAATCTGACGTATGGCCTCCATAGCAGCTTCACGAACAGAATCCAAGAAGGATGTTCGTGGTACTCGGGACATGAAAAAATATTGGCCCATGGTTTTTGGGCAAAATCCTTTCACACGATGGAGGTGTACCTCCACGTACCAAAGTTCAACTCCATTCTCCATGAAGGGATAACCCTTGTAAAGTGCATCTCCTTCCAGGTGAATATGCTTCATCATGTCCTTCAGGATCTTTGGATAATCCTGATCGCTAGTCAGGGTCATGATGGTTTCCGGGCCTTTGAGAAAATACTCGTAAAGGGTTGTCATCTGTAGGTATAAGAAGAAAGGGCACTCAGGACAATGTAGGTATTTTCTTGTGGTCATTTGTCCGAGAAAGGTTTGGGGTCAGCTTCTCCATGGGTTCTAGGTTTTGGTCTGGGTGAGGGCCACTCACAATCATCCAACAACTCATAACATCTCCTTCTTAGATTCCAAAAATATCAACTTCTATTGCTTCACGAACTATTACAATGTTCTTTCCATAACTCAACTCAACATTGTAATAAAGTGTATTCCATATTTAGCTACATGCTTCATTCTAATTTCCAGATCTCAACTACTCTGATCATCCTTCTTGCGGTCTGAAACTTCTCTGGCAAAATGCCCTACTTCCTTGCAGCGTAAACTAATGACATAAGACAAATCTAGGGACTTCATGGCAACTATCCTGGTTCACTGGATTCTCCGCTTCCTGGTTGGGCAGTTTCTAGCATAATGACCTAAATCCTTGCACCGATAACATGTGATGTGACTTAGGTCCTTTTCCGCATAACTTGGGTCGTTCTGGGGACACATGCTGTTTCTCTTCCTCGACTTCTTCGTTCCTATCAATTCTTCTATCTTTTGTGGATCAAACTCCACCTCTTTTGTCGGGAAGTCTCCCAGATACTCTTGACTTCCCCTCGTGCAATGCTGTGAAAGATGTCCTTTCTCTCCACATGAATAGCAAGCACGGGAGTAATATCTGTCTAGTCCTTCTCCATCAGGGTCGTCAATATCCTCCTCCATCACGGATTCCTTTAAGGTTTCCACGAGGACTTCTTCCATTGCTTCTTTCTTATGATGGATAGTTCGTTGCACCATGGGGTAAATGTGACACTGTGCAGGGTAGTGGGTAGTCCCTTCACACAAGAAACAAGTAATCTGCCTAGTTGGGCATTCTTCAGCTGGATGACTTCCTTCACAATTAGGGCATTCATCCTTGTGCTCCTCCTAGGTGTGTCCTATTTCTCCACAAATCCTGCAGGCACAATGTTTCTTCTTCTGGTTGTCACCACGCTCTCGGATGAGACGTGATCTTAACAGAGTCTTCTTGAATTCCTCCCAACTTCCTGCTCCATTACATCCTTGTATGGCTTGATGCATCTTCCACCATGTTGCAGCAGTTTTTGTAAAGTACTGAAGAGCGTATTGAACCGCATACTTCCTTGCAACCAAATTTTTCCTAAAGTGATCCTCCATGTTTTGTATCCATAGTTCTGCCTCCGGTTGGGTCATTGGTCCAGAGACTTCAAGTCTATCTTCTTTCATCCTCTATTTGGTCCAAGGGTTTTGGGATGAGATACAGAAGGTGGGGAGAGAGAAACACTCAATACAAACAAAAGTTTTGAAAAGATGGTTTTGGTTTGTGACCGTCGGTAAAACATCAAACAAATGACGGCTCACAATCGTCGCATCTAACGTAAGTACATAACAGGGGTTTGGTCTTTTAAAGGTCAACATCTCCTCAAAGTCATCGACTCTTCAAATATTCGGAGTATCCATTGTTGTAGCTTCAACACTTCCAATGCATGGTGAAATCCTCTTTACTCCGAAGTGGTCCAAATGGTAAAGGGTATTGTCTAACTATTTAAGGTCAAAGAGAAGATTTGACAAAGCTCAGAAAAGAAGAGAGATAAGAATCTTTTTGAAAAATATATTTTTAGAGAAATCCTTTCCTATGGTCTGGCCAGTTTCTAGGGTCACGTCCTACAGTCAACATGTGCTCTGATACCATCTTGTAGCGACCCGACCCGAATGGATCAAGTCTCTATGCTTAAGTGTCATCCCTGGATAGGTATGCTGACACACACGGTACTCGAGGATTTATAACAGAGGTAAATCACATGTATAAAGTATCGTAAATACTATTACCTCAATCGATCATAGCGAAAGCAACAAAGGTTGTGGATTCCCATCAACACCAACGGCAAAGTTGAGTGTAGACAGCGCAACCCTAACGTAACACTTACTCGTCGAATAATTCCTGCAACATGAGACGTTGCAGCCATGTAGGCCAGTACATTGAATGTACTGGCAATTTCACACTGTAATGAGAATGATGAACAATGCCTACTACTACATGCATATTTGGCTGGTGGAGGCTGTAAGGCTGTTTTTGCATAAAGCTAATTTTTCCCTACCACAAAGAAACGCATTTATTTAACTACTTTGTTAAATTTAAATCATGAACAATTGAGAATGGTTCCTCCATCTCAATCCCAAACCAAAGTCATTATTAACCCAACAAGTTAAATAAATAGAGTGTTGAGATCAACAAATAATCCACTTCTAGATACTCAAAGATGTCCATAACCGGGGACACGGCTAATCATGATCAGTTTGTACACTCTGCATAGGTTTGTGCACTTTTCCCACAAGACTCGATCGCCTCCGTTTGGTTTCTCGCACTACATGGTGTTTGAGAAACGGATGACCGAGACACAGTCTTTTAGAAGCATTCACTCTTTACCCCGGGTGGACCGATACACCTACATTCCCCCTACATCTGCTAGTCCACCACTGAAAGAGCTCACACAACTTACTCATACTATGCCACAGCCCATAATGGCTTGTGGCTGCACATGGAAGTTTTTAGGCATGAAAAATATTATATGATCCCTTTGAGCCTGGGTGGCATTCGAATAGGGTGATCACACGGTTCCTCCGGGATCCCCTAGGACAACACTGGTTTCTCCAGGTGCCCGGCAACCACTGGGTGCTCCAGGGTGCCACAACCAATCCACCCAGATGTGTATTAAAGTAGCCACCTTAAGTTGAACCATTAATTAATAATCTCACATCTGTCATGGATACTCTCAAACCCAAACCACGTCTACGAGCATAGCATGGCAACCTAAGCATAACGTAGAAGTAACTCCAAAGGGTTTGAAAATAATGCAGGTAATAGGTTCTACCTCAAACTACTTCCCTGTCCCACAAGTTAAGAGTTCCTACTCATGCAATGTGTTTGAGGATATAACTAATGCAATGAAAACTGGGTATTGGAAAATATGATCAAAGTGTGAACTTTCCTTGTACTGACGATGTAGAAGATTCGCACTCAGAACTCGTGATAGATCTACTCGTCACACTCCGACCAATCTACCATATGCAAGCAATAGTAACCACACATAAGAAATCACTCAAAAGATCAGACAAAGCGAATAAAACACTTCAGAAAACTTCGAAGACAAACGAATGACTCTTGAAACATAAAACAATTTCTAACAGTACCAAAATTATGTGAATTTGGCCTTATCAGAAAGTTTAGGTCAAGAGCTTCGATTTGCAAAACAAGTTCAAATTCAAATCTAGTTGAATTCAAATTTTAAAACTCTCAAAAACATGTTTAAGTTGTTTTATTAGAAAGAGGGGATCGTAACGAAGACGTGGGTGTTGGTTTCGTTGGATTTGGACCAACGAGCAAAAAGTTATGGACGTTTGAAGTTTAGGGGCTAAACTGTAAAATAACTTCACAGATAAGTCCCTGGCCGAAAACTAAAACAGAAAAAGAATAACTTAACGAACGAACGTTCGTTTTCTAACCCTAACTAGTGGGCGTTCACTAGATAGTTAGATCTAAAAAAATAAAACCGATCTAAAACGAAAACCTAACTAAACAGAAAAACCGAGGCGGTTTTTATTACCTAGGCGGTTTGGGCGCGGAAACCGGCGGTTCGGCGGTGGGGAACCGGGGCGGCGGATCAGATCGGACCGGCGGTGAGCTCCGATGAGTCCGGCAACTCCGGCGAGGCGAGGCTGCTGCGGCACGGCGTGGCTAGGGCGGCGCGCGGGCAAGAGCCGGCGAGGGGCAGCGCGAGGCGAGGCTGCAGCCAGCGACGGCGGCGAGCGAAGCGGCGGCGACGGCAGTCTACAGCGACAGCGGCGGCGCGAGATGCGGGAGGAGGGGAGGCGAGAGGGCGGCAGGGCGGCGCATTTATAGGCGGGGCGGAGGAGCAGCTTGCGGGAGGGGCAAGGGAGGCGGTGGCGTGGCGTGCACGGACGCCGAGGTCGGCTGGCGGCGGGACTCCGAGCGAAGTCCCCGTTGGGGACGACGGGCGAGCTGGGCTGGGCCTGGCTCGGGTGCTGGGCCGGCCCAGTTCGGCTGAGAAGATTTTTTTTCTCTTTAAACATTTTTTTAACAGACATAGAAAACGAATAAAAATAAAATAAATAAAATATCCTATAGGCATATTATATATCAAAATTTTCAGAAAAAGAAACCCTACAATATGAACATTTTTCTACTGCAAAATAAAATCCTCACAAATTCTAATAAATAAAAAGGTGCTACTGTTGCAATAAAGAACAATAAAAATCATTTTAACAATACCAAAAAGACTTCAAATTTGTTTATCTCCAATTTTATGATGTAGGGAATCATGTTACCCTATTTTCCATATATTTTATTTTTGGAGAAAAATAATTTGAATAAAAACAAATAACTCAATATTTGAAATTGAGTTTGAGAAAATTTCAGAAAGACTTCCAACTCATATTTCCTGTAATTTGAAGAAGTCATTTTATCTTCTCTCGGGAAAATCATTGAGTTGCATAAAGTTTCTGAATTGAAAATATTTCGAGGATGAAATTCAAAAATCCTTTCAAAGCCCTTTATCATTTAAAATAAATGGAAGAAGTCATATTATCTTCACTCTAGGGTTTTGTGTTGAAAAGAATTTTGAATTCCCTCGGAGATCAAAAAGCAAAGTGAAAGTTTTGGGAAAGTCATTTTATTCCCTCTCATTTAACTTTCAAAAGCTTCAAATTTCACTCAATGTCACACAACACATCAAACAACAATCAAATCTATCTATTTATTATAACATTCCAAAATTTAGAATTTTGGGATGTTACAAAGCAAATCTTACAGCAACTACACAAAAATAAAAGGGATAAAGTCTTAAAGCTATCATATTCGCTTGCTTGTTCAATTGAATCATCTGCGTCAAGTTCTTGTTCATCTTCTTTATTTCCCCCTTCAGATCTGCATCCCCAACTGTCAGAGTGACACTTTCAGAGACCAAATGTGTTGGTGCTGATGGCAGATTGAGCTCCCGGGTTGGGGCCCCATTGAATTGAATCCTCCTAACGTAGTCATCCTGCCATTCAAAATGTGTGCATTTCTTCACGCTCTAAAACGAAAACATGAACCCTAAATCATAGATCTAAAAAGAATTAAAAGCAAATAGAAAAAGAAATCAGAGAAAAATCATGAGATCTAACCTGCCCCTCTAGCTTGCTCTCGCATTTCACAAACTCACGCCCATAGTTGCCATTCTTGACCTCCTTCGAAGTCAACCGTATTAGTGGCACGCAGCGTGGGCAGTCAGGACATCGCTCCATGGGAAGTGGACCATACTGGGTCCATGATGGGCGGGAGGCTGAAGTGGAGCTCGACATATCGCCCAAAGTCCCCAGAGAAGAAGAAGCAGAGGAGTGGCTTCTCTCGTCGCCGGAGAAGAAGAAGCAGAGGAGGAGTGGGTCTTCTCGTCGCTGCAGAGCACCAGAAGAAAGGGGAGGCACAACCAACAAGTGTCGTGGATCGCCTCTCGCGGATCGCCCCATGATCCAACGATGTGAAGCCCTCCATGTGATCCAACGGCGCGGAGCCTGCACGCAGCAGAATTCCTTCTAGAAGACCACATCCGATGGCTATCGCTTGACGCTAGGGTATGATCGGATGGCTTACATTTAGAGCTAGGGTTAAGCACCCCGCGGGGTTTAGGGGGGCTTTGAGCTGATCAACGGGGTTTTAGAGGCTTTGACTGAGCATAACTAATTTAAAAAAATCGAAAAAAATATGAAACCTTCGCACAATGTTGCCTTGTGTGACATGTTACCAACCAAAAATCATAACCTTTGTATATGGACATTTTCATGAAAAAACCTTCCCACATATGAGCTATCACGTACAACGTTTCACAGTGACCAAGGAGAGGAGGTAGGGTTTCCCTTCGGTTTTTGAAAATTAAAAAATCAAAAAAAATCACCAAAGCTTGATTTCAAAGTGAATAAGAAGGATGTGAACTTAATTTTCCATTTTTCATATGGTAAACGTGGTTTTTAATGTTTTTTATATTAAAGTATATTTTTTAAATGTAAAATAGAAAGATTAATTCAATAAATAGTGATTCTTCGAATCTACACTATATAGATTGAATTGGTGTTAATAAAATTTATTTGGCTCATTTGGAGTAGGTCCAAAAAAACTTGATTACAAATGGGGCTATTTACCCTAGCTTGGAAGCTCATTTGGCGCACATTTCTCATGACTACAAGTTTTACCATGCAAAAGATATCGGATTGATTACCTAACATTTATAATAGTTCAGCAAACTATGCAACTCACACCACAGGGGAATGGACTTCAAGTGTTGGTTCAAATTCAAAGTTTGCCTAAAATTCAAATTTTGCCTGAGTAGTTCAAATTCAAAGTTTGCCTCAATAGTTCAAATTCAAAGTTTACAAATAGAATTATTACACCTTACAAGTTTTCACAGTAGTTCAAATTGACGACAGAATCCTTATTACAAATCCTTAAAGTTCAAAGTTTATGACTTGCATTCAAGTCAAATTCAAATCTTTGCCTTGCTCCTTGTGTTCTGGGATGGTTTAATCGTCTTGCTTCTGGTTTCCCTGTCTGGGATATTTTGTGCTTTTGAAAGCTTTGTCTTGTTGCTTCTGATCATCACTTCTGGTGGTGGCGATTTTGTTGAGCCTGTGATGACCAGTTGACGGTCATCTATGGGTTCAGTAATCTTTAAAGGGACTTCAGAAAAATTAACTTCGTCCTCTCTTATATCTTCAAAACCTTCATAAGCCATGGTTTCAAATTCCGCATCAGATGATGGTTCAACCGAAGTTTCTTCCTCTCTAGGTCTTTTCTGTCTTGTGCCTCTTATTATCATAGAGCTGGGTCAAACAGAAATAAGCTTAGCCGTCGATAAAAAAATGAACACATGCAAAAAATGGACACATACCAAGCTATTGCTTCAATTGCTTCATTCTCTAAACTTGCCGCATTCTCCTCTGCATTTGCTGCTGCCCATTGTTCCTCTTCTCCAAATGATGCATCAACTGGATTGGTACAATGCCTAGCAATATGCCCTAGGATACCACATCTTTTGCACTTACGCTGTTTTTTTACACGACCCTCTTCACCAGCTCTTATCTTGTTTTTCCTTGGTCTTCCTAGTGGTCTAGTCAGTACAGGAGATCAGAGTCTGAAACCTGGGTCTACTATATTCCACTGGTCTTTTCCCAAGAGTGCAGACACATTTTTAGCATAAGCAGCCCTAAATTTGGCAACAGAGAAATATTCAGAGCAATACTGATCTACTTCACCATCTTCACCTCCAATAATAGCCATGAGATGTAGGGCATGTATGCACGGATTCCCGCGGATCTGCCATTGCCTACAGCTGCATTCATTGGTTGCAAGGTTCACTGGATATCTCCATTCCCTATTTTTACTATTAGTGTATGTCACCTCAGCCTCGTATGTCGAAGGTTGAATGCATTTCATCCTTAGTCCTCTTGCCTTGGCATGCAATGCCTTAATCAGAGATGGGAGCATAAGATGGCCAACATATTGTGTTTCTGCAAGTCTTCTACGAAGAGCCATCTTTACCATGATCATCTGCCTGATCTTATCAAATGCTTGCCACAACAAAAGCCCTTTCACTGACTTAAACTTTGCATTGAAACACTCAGCAAGGTTATTAGTCACATAGTCTACTTTGCAGATTTCATTGAATTTGCTTCTTGACCACAACTTTCCATGATGTTCATCCATGTACTCCTTCACCAAAGGATTATGAGCATAAAACACTCTCAAATGGTGCTCATGCTTCCTCAAGTTGCCTGTGTATGATGCTGGCCATAGATTCTCATCATAAACTTTGCCTTTGAATTTCTTTTTAAAATTATGCGCTAGGTGTCGCATACATTCCGTATGTTCCACTCCAGGGAATACAATTTCTATTGCGGTTTCTAAACCCTTGCAAACATCTGTGTGTATAACTAAACCTAAGGGTGTACCTATAATGTTGCGCAACTGCTACAGAAACCAGACCCAACTATCCTCACTCTCTACCTCCAACACACCAAATGCAACTGGGAATAGCCAGTTGTGTCCATCAACTACAGAAGCTGCTGCTAGCTGGCCTCTCCATCTACCATTCAAAGGAGTCGCATCGACAGCCAAATAGGGCCTACAACCATTCAGAAACCCCTGCCAGCAAGCCTTGAAACAAACAAAAGCCCTCCCGAAGCACTCCTTCTCCATTGCCTTCCCTTTTAATTTGTACTTAACTGTATGCTTGTCAATTCTACAACACTCCCTGGACTAGCCGTCTCCACTTCAGCTTTGAAGGTGTAAAGAAACTGAAAACTCTCATTCCATGGATCATTAATCCTATCAAGAGCCCTTTCCTTAGCATAGAAAATCTTCATGCAAGGTATAATAATCTTGTACTTCTCAAATAGCTTCCCAAGGAGTGTTGTTGGACCAATTGTTGGTGTTTACCACACCCAATCCAAGATTGCATCTGCCACCCACCTAGTCTTTATAAGCTTAGATTTGTCATTTCCCTGTCCCCCCTCCAGGTGGGAAAGTGTGCCCGTGTGGGTTGCCTTTTATCTGAAACAAAATGAAAAATGATGTCAAATACAATTAAGAAACACTACACATTATCTGAATATAGAATGGATAAATAATCTGATAACAATATTCAGTTGTAATACCTGAATCAATTTGCTCTTTCACATAGTGGATGCATGCAACCTCCACCTACACCTATCATAAGGGCAATGAACAGTGAATCTTCCTGACTCACTCCTATCAACCTCATAAGAGTTTTCAGTGAGAATGCAATATGTAGTCACTTCATTACGACAGTCCACCATCGACTCGAATACGGTTCCTGGAGTAAGGTCAGGATTCTCCCTATTCCACTCAATTGTTAACATGTCCTCACCATCATATTCTTGTAAAACTAAGGAGTCAATGTTATCCTCCCTCTCTTCATCATCAGTGTCATCAAATCTAGCACAACTTCTAGGCTCCTCTGCATATTCATCTTCCACTGCCTGTTGACTGACTCTATCTACCAGTTCAGGGAATAGAATCTCATCCTCATCATCATTTTGAGGCACTTCCTCGTCAAGCTCTGCATCTACTTCTACATCAGGTGTAGAAGGGAGAGGAGAAGTGGCAGAATTAGCGGTAGCCGACATGTTGTGGCTTTTAGAACCACTAGGTTTACTTGGTTTCGACTTACAAGGAGTGCGAGGACGCCCGCTATTAGCAGAGACAGATAATGTCTGAACACCCTATTGTTTGCGTTCCTGAAGCACACCGATATGGATTTTCCTGAAACAACTGTCAGCATTCGAACTAAATAGCAATCCCAGATGCTCATCACAAGTTAATGGGACAAATCTCTGCTCGGTACCGTCGAAATATCTCAGTTAAACAGCGTCGGCAGGGCTCCACGGATACTCAGAACATAGTGCCTCATGGAAATCTCTAAACGAAACGCTGGTTTCTACCACTTTAGGGTAGAAAAATCCAGAAATCATACACGGTTTAGTTCCACGCAGCTCGCTAGTTTCCATTCTAACCGACAACCGAAAAGCAAGTGTAGGATCAACCCTATTCGATTGAAATAAGATAAAGGGCGCATTTAGGTCAATTTTTTTCAGATAAATTGCTCTGATTCACGCCAACGGTGGTCAAATACAGCCTAATTTACGGATCTCCTAATCAATTTGAGAGGAAAACGATACTTACCCAAGTGGAATCCATGAATTATCAGCCTCTGATTCGATCCAATCATCTCCACGGTCAATGGGCCGGACGGGGTGCCCCCCCCCCGACATCGCTTCCTAATCCTAGATGGGGAGAGAGGGTAGATGCAGCGGAGGCGGCACGACGGCGACATAGGCGGCACGACGGCGGCAGAGGGGGCGGCGCGGAAGCGACTGGATCTGATTCTGGTCACAGTGAGTGTCAGTTTTGTGGCCCCACTGGTTAGCATGTAACGGTCAAAATATGGACTCCGACCTACGTGGCCCCACTTTTCAGAGTTAACGGTCAAGCCATTGACCCGACGACAACGTCCGCTGTGACCAGTTCTAAGGGTTTCGGGCAAGGGAGTGGGGAAAAGTGAGCAAAAGTTAAGAGCGTGGGGATGAATGAGTAGAACTAAGGAACCAGGGGCACAGAAATAAAAATCCCAAGTAAAAAATGAGAGAAAAAGAGAGAAGGGGCAATGCTACTATCCTTTTTTCCACACTTGTGCTTCAAAGTAGCATCATGATCTTCATGATAGAGAGTCTCTTGTTTTGTCACTTTCATATACTAGTGGGAATTTTTCATTATACAACTTGGCTTGTATATTCCAATTATGGGATTCCTCAAAATTTCCTAGGTCTTCGTGAGCAAGCAAGTTGGATGCACACCCACTTAGTTTCTTTTGTTGAGCTTTCATACACTTATAGCTCTACTACATCCGTTGCATGGAAATCCCTACTCACTCACATTGATATCTATTGATGGGCATCTCCATATCCCATTGATACGCCTAGTTGATGTGAGACTATCTTCTTCCTTTTTGTCTTCTCCACAACCACCACTCTATTCCACCTATAGTGCTATATCCATGGCTCACGCTCATGTGTTGCGTGAAAGTTGAAAAGTTTGAAAAAATAAGTATGAAACAATTGCTTGGCTGAAACCGGGGTTGTGTATGATTTAAATATTTTGTGTGATAAAGATAGAGCATAGCCAGACTATATGATTTTGTAGGGATAGCTTTCTTTGGCCATGCTATTTTGAGAAGACATAGTTGCTTTGTTAGTATGCTTGAAGTAATATTATTCTTATGTCAATATTAAACTTTTGTCTTGAATCTTTCAGATCTGAACATTCATGCCACAGTAAAGAAAATTACATTGAGAATTATTGTAGGTAGCATTCCACATCAAAAATTCTATTTTTATCATTTACCTACTCGAGGACGAGCAGGAATTAAGCTTGGGGATGCTTGATACGTCTCCAACGTATCTATAATTTTTAATTGTTCCATACTATTATATTATCTGTTTTGGATGTGTAAGGGGCTTTATTATACACTTTTATATTATTTTTGGGACTAACCTACTAACCCAAGGCCCGGTGCAAATTGCTGTTTTTTTGCCTATTTTAGTGTTTCGCAGAAAAGGAATATCAAAGGGAGTCCAAGCGGAGTCCAAACGGAATGAAACCTCCGCGATGATCGTTTTTGGAACAAACGCAATCCAGAAGACGTGGAGTACACGTCTGGGAAGCCAGAGGGTGGCCACGAGGCACGAGGGCATGCCCAAGGGGGGTAGGCGTGCCCCCACCCTCATGGGCCTCTCATAGCTCCACCGACATGCTCCTTCCTCCTATATATACTCATATACCCTAAAAACATCCGAGAGCACCACGAAACCCTAATTCCACCGCCACAACCTTCTGTACCCGTGAGATCCCATCTTGGGGCCTGTTTCGGAGCTCCACCGGAGGGGGCATCGATCACGGAGGGCTTCTACATCAACACCATAACCTCTTTGATGAGTTGTGAGTAGTTTACCACAGACCTTCGGGTCCTTAGTTATTAGCTAGATGGCTTCTTCTCTCTCTTTGGATATCAATACAAAGTTCTCCTCGATCTTCTTGGAGATCTATTCGATGTAATTCTTTTTGCGGTGTGTTTGTCGAGATATGATGAATTGTGGGTTTATGATCAAGATTATCTATGAACAATATTTGGTTCTTCTCTGAATTCTTATATGCATGATTTAAATATCTTTGCAAGTCTCTTCGAATTATCAGTTTGGTTTGGCCTACTAGATTGATCTTTCTTGCAATGGGAGAAGTGCTTAGCTTTGGGTTCAATCTTGCGGTGTCCTTTCCCAGTGACAGCAGGGGCGGCAATGCACGTATTGTATTGTTGCCATCGAGGATAAAAAGATGGGGTTTATATCATATTGCATGAGTTTATCCCTCTACATCATGTCATCTTGCTTAAGGCGTCACTCTGTTCTTATGAACTTAATACTCTAGATGCATGCTGGATAGCGGTCGATGTGTGCAGTAATAGTAGTAGATACAGAATCGTTTCGGTCTACTTGTCATGGTCGTGATGCCTATATACAATGATCATGCCTAGATATTCTCATAACCATGCGCTTTTCTATCAATTGCTCGACAGTAATTTGTTCACCCACCGTAGAAATCTGCTATCTTGAGAGAAGCCACTAGTGAAACCTATGCCCCCCAGGTCTATCTTCTATCATATTAATCTTCCATCAATTATTTATATTTACTTTACTTTTATTTTGCAATCTTTACTTTCAATCTATACAACAAAAATACCAAAAATATTTATCCTATTATCTTTATCATATCTCAGTTTTGCAAGTGGCCGAGAAGGGATTGACAACCCCTTTATCGCGTCGGTTGCAAAGTTCTTATTTGTTTGTGTAGGTACGAGGGACTCGCGTGTAGTCTCCTACTGGATTGATACCTTGATTCTCAAAAACTGAGGGAAATACTTACGCTACTTTGCTGCATCACCCTTTCCTCTTCAAGGGAAAAACAACGCAAGCTCAAGAGGTAGCACTCCTCAGGATCCCTACTATCCTCCAGGCTAATGATCGACTACCAAGCTAGGCCAAAAGCCTAAGCTTGGGGGAGTACGTGTTTCTCACCGACATTACATTTATGTTTACGTATCATACTATTCGCCGGTGCTCACACCTTTTCACTGTATCATCCATGCTTAGATTCATTTTCTTGCTTTCTTCTTGTGTGTTTGAAAAACTTTAGAAAACCCAAAAAATTAGTTGTAGTAATTTACTTTCTATGCATGCTCAGTGGTAGCACTAAAAAGAAAATCCAAAAAGATTTCCTTGTTCTTCTTCTTCTTCTTGGGAGCTTTCCCGTGTAAATAGTTTTTCTAGTTTTTGCATTATCCCTGCATTCGCGTGTTCAAGAAAACCAAAAAATCCAAAAATATTTCAGTGTGTTTCTCTGAATTTCTTTTCCCTTTTATTCAAGTTGTACCGAGGAGAAGACCACGATGAAAATTTGGAGTTGCTCTCATATGAATAATTGTTGAACTAATTAAAAGCACATTTACCTTGTCTTCTCCTGTTGAATAAAATGTTTTGCAGATCCCAGTTTAGTCCACGGCACTCTTGCGTATTATTATTTTTATATCATTCGGTCTTGCATGTGAAAGGCAATAATGACGACATTCGATGAACTGGCCGTGGCGAGGAGAAACTAGTATGAACTCAACTTGTTCTGTTTTTGTAAATATGTTTAACCTAGTACCCATGATTCAGCCCATTATGATTAAACATGTGCAGAGACAATTAGAGATTATAGTTTCTCATGACATGCATAAGTAGCTAGGAGTTAATAATGATTTATCTTGGATGTCAACATAGTGTTAAAATGATTGTGATGCGGTATAATGATACGGTATCCTCCTCTGAATGTTCAAGTGGCTTGACTTGGCACATGTTTATGCATGTAGTTGAATCAAAACCAACATAGCCTCTATGATATTTATATTCATGGTGTCCATATCCTACTCATGCTGGTGTCCACTGTTTATTATGCATGATGCATGTTCATGACCATTGATGCTCTCTAGCTGGCCGCTTCCCAACCTATTTGCTAGCCTTCACATGTACTAAGCGGGAATACTGCTTGTGCATCAAATTCAAAAACTCAATGTTATTCCAAATGAGTCCACCATACCTACCTATATGCGGTTTTACCATGCCGTTCCAAGTAAATTTGCATGTGCCACCTCTAAAAACTTCAAATAAATATCCCTTTTGTGTGCCTGGGTCGTTCATGGAACGACAGGAGGTGGTCGGTATTATCCATGCTAAACTGGTTATTCTCACATTGAGTGTTTATTCACTCGCCATTGCACTAGAAAAGGGCGGTAATAGGGATTCCCAGTCCCAAATTGCGAAAACAAAAAGCTTACAAATAAACAAACAAAAACTCCCAATGGAGTTCAAACTTTTACTTTTCTGCTTGGGAACCGCCACTAGCTTGTTTAGCATGGGAAATATTGATAGCTGATAGTCGTGAAGTGAATGAGAAGGGTGCACTTCTCAAAAAGTTCATTTACCTCTCTTTTAAAACTTGAGCACTAGCACCTCTGCATATCACTGCTTCCCTCTGCGAAGGGACTTTCTATTTACTTTTATGTTGTGTCATCACCTTCTCTAATAAGCGCCAGATCTGAGAGCACTGTTGTCATGCCTATGCATTGTGTGTAGTGAATGTTGGGTGCTATCATGACTGGATCTTTTCTACCACAAATTACAATGTTTAGTCGCTGCTTGAACTTTGGAGGTGCTCTGCATTTATGTTTTGCAGTCTCAGAAAGGGCTAGCGATATACCACTATTGTCATATTATATCATGGTTGTTTTGACAAGATGTTGCTATTTGAGATGTCTTATTATTGCTCGCTAGCTGATTATGTCATTGATATGAGTTAATATAATCTTTAAGTTTTATTGTCGGCATGGTTAGTTATAATACTGGCTAAAAACATGGGTGATGTTTAAGCTTATTTATGCAAACAAGAGCAAAAGAGTTCGTAAAAGTTTTTCTTTCTCACTTTCAATTTATCAACTGAATTGCTTGAGGACAAGCAAAGGTTTAAGCTTGGGGGAGTTGATATGTCTCCAACGTATCTACTTTTTCTCACGCTTTTCCTCTTGTTTTGGACTCTAATTTGCATGATTTGAATGAAACTAACCCCGGCCTGACGTTGTTTTCAGCAGAACTACCATGGTGCTGTTTTTGTGCAGAAATAAAAGTTCTCAGAATGAAACGAAACTTTGCAGGATTTTTTATGAAATAAAAGAAAAATACTGGAGCCAAGACCCACCAGAGAGGGGCCCCTGGGTGGGCATAACCCACCAGGGCGCGCCCCCCTCTCCTGGCGCGCCCAGGTGGGTTGTACCCACCTGGTGGCCCCGCAGTCGATACCCCTGACCCTAAAAATTCCTATTTTCGAAGAAAAAAATCAGGGAGAAAGAATTATTGCGATCCATGAGATGGATCCGCCGTCACCTCCTATTCTTCCGCGGGAGGCCAAATCTGGAGTCCGTTTGGGGCTCCAGAGAGGGGGGTCTTCGTTCTTCGTCATCACCAACCCTTCTCCATTGCCAATTCCATGATGCTCCCCACCGGGAGTGAGTAATTCCTTCGTAGGCTCGCTGGTTGGTGAGGAGTTGGATGAGATTCATCATGTAATCGAGTTAGTTTTGTTAGGGCCCGATCCCTAGTATCCACTATGTTCTTAAATTGATGTTGCTATGACTTTGCTATGCTCAATGCTTGTCACTTTGGGCTCGGGTGCCATGAACTCAGTTCTGAACCGTTTATGAATTCATCTTTATATCCATGTTTTAGATCTGATCTTGCAAGTTATAGTCACCTACTAGGCTACTACGTGTTATGATCTGGCAACCCCGGAGTGACAATAACCGGAACCACTCCCGATGATGACCGTAGTATGAGGAGTTCATGTATTTACTATGTGTTAATGCTTTGTTCCGGTTCTCTATTAAAAGGAGGCCTTAATATCCCTTAGTTTCCAATATGGACCCCGCCGCCACGGGTGGGTAGAACAAAAGATGTCATGCAAGTTCTTTTAATAAAGCACGTATGACTATTTATGAAATACATGCCTATATTATATCGTTGAACTGGAGCTAGTGTCGTATCGCCCTAGGTTATAACTGTCACATGATGAATATCATCCAACAAGTCACGGATCCAATGCTTACGATTCTTTACATATTGATCTTGCTGCATTACTATTGCTATCATCACTGTTACACTTGATACAAAACTACTGCTATCACTTTTACTATTACTATTGCTGCTGTCACTACTATCAAAACTATCAAACTACTTTGCTACTGATCACTTGCTGCAGATAATTAATCTCCATGTGTGCTTGAATTGACAACTCAATTGCTAATACCTTCAAATATTCTTTGGCTCCCCTTGTGTCGAATCTATAAATTTGGGTTGAATACTCTACCCTCGAAAACTGTTGTGATCCCCTATACTTGTGGGTTACCAGGCTCCCGATTGGTTATTCGTGGCTATAGAGGCTTGTAGCGGTGGAACTCCCGATCTAGGTTTCTTTTCAAGGTTTTCCCTATTTATAAGAATTTTTGGCATCAGGGATAAGTCAGGGGGTCCACGGGGCGACGACAAGGCAGGGGGCGCGCCCTAGGGGGTGGGTGCGCCCCCACCCTTGTAGATGCCACCTTGCTCCTGTGGACCATCTTCGATACTCCGTGGGCTTCTCCTGGTCCATAAAAATCGTCGTAAAGTTTCAGCTCGTTTGGACTCCGTTTGGTATTCCTTTTCTGTAAAAATAAAAAACAAGGAAAAAACAGAAACTGACACTGGGCTCTAGATTACTAAGTTAGTCCCAAAAATAATATAAAATAGCAAATTGATGCATATAAAACATCCAAAACAGATAATATAATAGCATGGAACAATAAAAATTATAAATACGTTGGAGACGTATCACTCCCGTGATATGGGCTCCTCGCCTAGCCATCCCTGCTAGGCAGCCTGCCTGCATCCCGATCGTAGCTTCGAGACTCCCATTGATGTACGTGGAAGTGTTGTGGAAGGTGTAAGATGCAGTGTTGTGGAAGTGTTTTCCCTTAGCAAAGATGCCAAGGATCGAATCCCCAGAGACTCCTAGGTTCAACAAGTAGGTGTCAACTGCTAACGGCGCGGATTAGCAATCAACGTGGACCTACACACAGATACAAATAACTTTGCTCCCAACGAGTACAAAGAGGTTGTCAATCCCTCCGGCCTTGTAGTTCACAAAGGATTAAACGCAAATGATAGTAGTGATAGATAGTGTTTGCAATAGTAAGTAAAAGCGAAAAGTAAATAACGGATGTGATCAATGATGGTAATATGGACCGGAGTCTCATGATGTTCACTAGTGATGTCTCTCTCCCAAAAGACGATAAAACAGCTATGTGAGGTAAACGAATTACAGCTGGGCAATTGACAGGACCACGAACGCAAACCAATGCTGACTACATTGCAAGAAAGGTTGAGGTTCAAAGCATGGGCAGTACGCCAAAGTAAGTAGACCGAAATCCATCAATATCTACTACTAATCATCCACCTTGAGGTATCTATCCAGAACATCTCGCTGGTATTAAGTTGCGAGTCCCACCCATAGTGTAAACTCAATGCAACAGACAACTGCATTAAAAGAACTTTGCGTAAAGTAAACAATCCTTGCACCCGCGGGCACAAGCACCATTGTTTTCCCCCTTGTGGCAACAGCACATCCCCTAGACTCATGTTTCTGTCACTCAAGCTAGTCATCGAGGGGCATGAACCCACAATCGAGCATAACGTTCCCTCTTGGAGTCACTACGTATTACTTGGCCAAAGCAATAAATAACAACGGAGAACATGCAAGAATTACTTATGAACATAAATATAAAAGAGGTAGATCAAATATATTACTCAAGATCAATCTGAACATAATCTCATAATCCATCGGATCCCAGCAAACTCAACATAGCAACAACATAAGGATTACATATGTGCCTCGATCATGTAGGGCAGCTCACGAGGACTAATTAGTGAAGCACAAGAACGGGAGGAGAACATCACATAGCTACTGGTCATGGACTCATGGTCCAAGGGAGACTACTCACAACTCATCCGGGAGGCGTCCATGGTGGTGGAGAGGCTCCCGATGGTGATCCTCCCCTCCGGCAGGGTGCCGGGAAGAGTTCTCCTGGTGCTCCCGATCTTGGAAGCGCCGCCGGCGGCGGAACAGAGATGAGATCGCGAAAAAGAGTTCCCGTCTCGAGGGTTTCGAAGGACGCTCTAAATATATGCCGAAGGGGGGCAACAGACGGGGCTCGGGGGGCCTAGGCGCCCCCCCCCCCCCGGCGCGGCCAAGGGGGGGGGGCGCCGCCAGGGCGCCTGGAGCCCTGGTGGCCCCCCCGGCTGCCCATCGGGCGCAAGGTAGGTTCTGGAACGCTGATTTTTTATATGATTTTTCTGGATTTTTCCTGGTAGTTCTCGTAACGTGAAAACCTGAAATACAAAAACAGCCGAAAACAGAAACTGGCACCGGGGTGCACTTGATTAGTAGGTTAGTCCAAATATGATCAAAAGTGTATGGAAGTGTATGAATATCATAGCAATATCACCCAAAAGTGGCATGGAGCAAGCAGAAATTATAGATACGTTTTGGACGTATCAACATCCCCAAGCTTAATTCCTGCTCGTCCTCGAGTAGGTAATTGATAACAAGAATAATTTCTGTGGTGACATGCTATTAACCATATAGGACTTATTCATAGTCATATGACAAAAGCTTACTGAGACAATGATTCTATAGTAATTAAGTTGCCTCATGAGAAAATCACAAATAACTGAAAGTTTTACAACATGACATTGAAACATCAAATAGATTTGCAATGAATATGATGTGCAAATATGATAAAGTGATATCTAGCTTGCCCCCTTTAGTGATGCAAAACATAAATGCAGGGGCACCTTCAAGGTTTAAGTGATGACTAGATACAATGATTTCAAAATAAACGATATCACAATCATGCAAAAGACAATGCTACTTTGGGACAATGCACAACACACTTAGAATGACAATCATGCTCTCAGTAGTTGGTGCTTTTTAAAAGAAGGTGGAGACTCAACATAAAATTAAAAGAATGGTTATGTGCTTTTTTTATTTTGAAAACATAGAAGCAATTTTGTCAACCGTAGTAGTACTTCATATGTGTCATGCATAAGACATCCTATAAGTTGCAAGCCTCATGCATCGAATACCAATAGTGCTCGCACCTTGTCCTAATTAGCTCGGACTTCCATGGGTTATCATAGCATTACATATGTTTTAACCAAGTGTCACAAAGGGGTACCTCTATGCCACCTGTACAAAGGTCCAAGGAGATAAATCGCATTTGATTTCTCGTTTTTGATAGATCTCAACTTGAGGACATCCATACCGGGACAACATAGAAAATAGATGACGGACTCCTCTTTAATGCATAAGCATATTCTCATAAGAGATTGAGGATTATGTCCAAGCTAAAACTTCCACCATGATACATGGCTTTGGTTGGCGGCCCAATGTTCTTCTCTAACAATATGCATACTCATTCAACCCATGGCAAATCACCCTTACTTCAGGCAAGACGAACATGCATAGCAACTCACATGATATTCAGCATAAGTGTGCCAGTTGATGGCGTCCCCAGAAACATGGTTACTGCTCAGCAAGCAACTTATAAGAAATAAGATACATAGGCAACATATTCTTTACCACAATAGTTTTTAAGCTACTTTCCCATGAGCTATGTATTGCAAGGTTAGTCTGCTTAGTACAGGTGGAGGTTAGCAAAAGACTGGGAGCGACCAACTAAGAGAGCAATGACGGTCATAATCATGCAGAGCGACAAAGCAACATTGAATCAGGCATGGTAGTTATATCGCTACTCAGAAATAAAAGATCATCAAGGCTTGACAGACTTTCTTTACAGTCTTAAATATGCGTGAGCATACGCCAAGTCAATCAAAATAAATTCTCGAAGGAAGATATTACTAAACCATACCACATCATCGGCAAACAAATCATGTTGGTATTCCAATAACACATTGGGAATCCCCCAGCTATTTGAGACTAACCATAAGAAAACCTGAACTACTAAGCACCATTATGCACGTAGCATCTTTATCATAGACATATTAACCAATGCAACGGAAGCAAACTCTCTTAATAAGGTGAGCATGATAATTAAAGAGAGTTCAAGCAACCAACTAAACAAAAGCTCTTTGAAAAGATAAGCATGAATACTAAGAGCAGAGCATGATAGTAGCTATTTAAAAGACGAAGAACACACACAGCAAAGATAGACATGAAAATTCTATGTTATGTTCTAGGTAGAAGTGGAGCGTGTTTCTCTCCCACATAAAGAAAGCTGAGTTCCGACTCGTTATGAAAAACTAAAAAGAAAACTAAAAGCAAGACGCTCCAAGCATAGCACTTAACACATGAAGTGATAAAAATATAGCGAAACGAAAGACGAACTAATAATGTTGATGGAGAAGGGGATGCACGGGGGCATCCCCAAGCTTAGACGCTTGAGTCTCCTTGAATATTTCTTGGGGGTGCACGGGGGCATCCCCAAGCTTGAGCGCTTGACACTCCTGAATCTTTTTATCATCTTCCCTCGCACACTTGAAAACTCCCTTCATACATAACTCATCATAATCTGATTAGGATGTTAGTACCCTTAATAAAATAATTATACCTTGCTGTAAATAAAGATATTCTTGAAGGTCTACTGTTTCTCAAGATTGCCAAAAGGTTTTTGCAAAGAAAAAGCAAGCTCTTGTTTTGCAAAATGAAGGAAAGGCAAAACAGGACAGAATCTGTGAAAAACAGAACAGCAGGTAGTAATTGATTTGTTCGGGGCACTTCTGCAACTCGAATCAAAAAACTCAGAACAGACGCACGAAAGAAAATTATATACGGAACGATGTCGAAAAAATTCAGACCAAAAATATGATCTCGTGATTTTATACGAATTTTTCTATCCAAGGACAGAATCTGTTTCCTGGACAGCACCTCACAACTTTTGAACTTTCTAGCAGTCAGAGGCTATACTTGGCACAAATATGAAAAGCAAAGATACAATGATGATGCTACAGAAGTAAAAAACATCAAGACACAACAAAAGCAAAAAATTTATTCATGTGGGCTGCCTCCCAAAAGCGCTTTCTTTTATTCCTTTAAGCTAGGCATAATGCATAGAGGAATCAATAACCATCATGATAATCGGAGCTATAAATTGATTCATATGGTTCCTCAACAAGTTCACTGTTGTTCCTTCTAGGAAAGGGGTACACACCTTTTGCCTTCCCGCGTAAGCGGATTTGTCCCTTACCTATATCGATGAAGCCTTTTACCGCTCGGAGGAAGTCCCTTCCAAGCACTATATTTCCTTGGTTTGGCTCCATGATGAAGAAATCAACCATTGCAATCCCTTTAAGGAATTTAACTGGCACATCTTTTATTCTTCCCTAGATTTCAGAAATATCTCCATTAGTGTGTTCATGATAAGATGGTAGTCTATCCATGTTAAATTTTAAAGAATCATGAACAGTTTTTGGCATAGTAGAAACCATAGATCCAATATCACAATAAGCAAGGAAGTCTTGATTAGAGATGCTAATCCTAACAAGAGGCTCCCAGTCATTATCTATTTCCAAAATATCTCTCTTATTGGGTTTGGGTTTCTCTACCTTCATTAAGTCTAGAGCATCCATTCTCTTTTCAATAGTAGCAAGTCTATCTATGACAGTATCAAAATTATGATCATAAACAAAGTAACTAGATAGACCATGTATAATTTCAAGAGCTCTAGCTTCATCACACTCTAGAAAATCTCCCTCGGCTATAATGTCAAGAGAGTGTTTACACCATTTAAAAAGACCCTGGTAAAAATTCCTAAGCACAATTTTTATAGGTATCCAAGGCATAATTCTCCTATGTGCATCCGAAATTCTGTCCCATGCCTTCTTCATATTTTCTCCATCCCTTTGATGGAAATCTAGAACTTCTGATTCCCTCAAAGCACCATATCCTAACATGTTTAGCTAAACAGATAGGACTACTAACAGGAAGGCAAAATAAATTTTTTTGTAATTTTTTATAAAGGATACTAAAGCAAAAACTGAAATGTAAACTAACAAGACTAAAAGCAAAGGTAAAAGATAGCATGCAACTCCCCTATCCTGAAGAGTGGAGTCCCCGGCAACGGCGCCAGAAAATACTCCTTGATGGGCCTCGAACCCCTCGTTGGTTACCCCAAGTGGAAGGTGTAAGATGCAGTGTTGTGGAAGTGTTTTCCCTTAGCAAAGATGCCAAGGATCGAATCCCCAGAGACTCCTAGGTTCAACAAGTAGGTGTCAACTGCTAAAGGCGCGGATTAGCAATCAACGTGGACCTGCACACAGATACAAATAACTTTGCTCCCAACGAGTACAGAGAGGTTGTCAATCCCTCCGGCCTTGTAGTTCACAAAGGATTAAACGCAAATGATAGTAGTGATAGATAGTGTTTGCAATAGTAAGTAAAAGCGAAAAGTAAATAGCGGATGTGATCAATGATGGTAATATGGACCGGAGTCTCATGATGTTCACTAGTGATGTCTCTCTCCCAAAAGACAATAAAACAGCTATGTGAGGTAAACGAATTACAGCTGGGCAATTGACAGGACCACGAACGCAAACCAATGCTGACTACATTGCAAGAAAGGTTCAGGTTCAAAGCATGGGCAGTACGCCAAAGTAAGTAGACCGAAATCCATCAATATTTACTACTAATCATCCATCTTGAGATATCTATCCAGAACATCTCGCTGGTATTAAGTTGCGAGTCCCACCCATAGTGTAAACTCAATGCAACAGACAACTGCATTAAAAGAACTTTGCGTAAAGTAAACAATCCTTGCACCCGCGGGCACAAGCACCGTTGATTTCCCCCTTGTGGCAAGAGCACATCCCCTAGACTCATGTTTCTGTCACTCAAGCTAGTCATCGAGGGGCATGAACCCACAATCGAGCATAACGTTCCCTCTTGGAGTCACTACGTATTACTTGGCCAAAGCAATAAAGAACAACGGAGAACATGCAAGAATTACTTATGAACATAAATATAAAAGAGGTAGATCAAATATATTACTCAAGATCAATCTGAACATAATCTCATAATCCATCGGATCCCAGCAAACTCAACATAGCAACAACATAAGGATTACATATGTGACTCGATCATGTAGGGCAGCTCACGAGGACTAATTAGTGAAGCACAAGAACGGGAGGAGAACATCACATAGCTACTGGTCATGGACTCATGGTCCAAGGGAGACTACTCACAACTCATCCGGGAGGCGTCCATGGTGGTGGAGAGGCTCCCGATGGTGATCCTCCCCTCCGGCAGGGTGCCGGGAAGAGTTCTCCTGGTGCTCCCGATCTTGGAAGCGGCGTCGGCGGCGGAACAGAGATGAGATCGCGAAAAAGAGTTCCCGTCCCGAGGGTTTCGAAGGACGCTCTAAATATATGCCGAAGGGGGGCACCAGACGGGGCTCGGGGGGCCCAGGCGCCCCCCCGGCGCGGCCCAGGGGGGCGCGCCGCCAGGGCGCCTGGAGC
>LR738710.1:470500454-470528982 GCA_902687465.1 Secale cereale | reverse complement strand
GCCCTTCGGGCGCAAGGTAGGTTCTGGAATGCTGATTTTTTATATGATTTTTCTGGATTTTTCCTGGCAGTTCTCGTAACGTGAAAACCTGAAATACAAAAACAGCCGAAAATAGAAACTGGCACCGGGGTGCACTGGATTAGTAGGTTAGTCCAAATATGATCAAAAATGTATGGAAGTGTATGAATATCATAGAAATATCACCCAAAAGTGGCATGGAGCAAACAGAAATTATAGATACGTTTTGGACGTATCAACGTACCATCGTCGCCACCTGACACTCACCCGATCGATCCAACTAATCGACCGCCGCTCGTCTCTTGCTTGTTGTTGCGCCGCTTATGCTCTGCCACTACTCATCTGATTGCTTTTGTAAAAAATTACGACGACCAATCTGCTTCGGAATCGCTTCTAACCATAACTCGCCAAAGACTTTAATCTCGTATTACGACTGCTTTCCGCATAACTCTGTCGATGCTTCTTCTTCCACTAGATCAACCTTCCACAACCTCTAGACAACCTAACTCTGATACCACTTGTTAGAATAAATTCGAGGTATACCATCGATCATCCGAGGACCAAACAATCACACGAGACATGACACCGATATTTGTTAACGAGGTTCACCGATATGGCTACATCCCTGGGGCCTGACTATGGGCGCTCCTCCCATTGACACCGCTACAATTCTGCATCCGGTCGCCCTGGACGCCGGCACATGCCGCTGGCTTCCCCTACGTTCCTGTGCTATTATGTTGGCATAGGTTACATCGTTTGTCTACCGTCGCTATATATGAGAGGCCTAGGATACAAGTGTCCTACTTGGACACAACTCTATATCCTATCTAAACACAATACAACTACAAGTCCAACTGTAACCTACCTTGTACATAATATTTGACACAACTCTAACAAACGTCAGGTGGTAGCCCGGCCGAGCATCCCCTCCGCGGCTGCACCATCGGTGACCCCTGTCCTCAACATCCGCGGTGGCTTCCGTGGCAGTCCATGAGCATACGCCGAGACGCCGATGTGGACGTCCACCATGTGCGCCAAGGCGGATCACGGTGCTGTGTTCTTAGCATGCCTCCCCGTGCTACTTGTGAGCTCCGTTGGATTTGTCGAAGAGGAGGGGATGATGCAGTACAGTAGAGATAAGTATTTCTCTCGCAAGATTATCAATCTAGTAGAAGAATCAAGCAACACTATGTAAGACTAACTCCAATGCGCGACTCCTGCTCACATCTACTACTATTACTCCACACATCTACAGCTATCCAGCATGCATCTAGTGTATAAACTTCATAGAAGAACGGAGTAATGCCTTAAGCAAGATGACATGATGTAGACAAGATAAACTCAAGTATGGATAAACCCCATCTTGTTACCCTTAATAGCAGCTACACATGTGTGTTATGTCTCCTTCTGTCACTGAGATTGAGCACCGCGAGATCGAACCCATCACAAAGCACTTGTTCCCATGGCAAGAAAAATTAATCTAGTTGGCCAAACTAAACCAATAAATCGGAGAAGAAATACGAGGCTACACAAATCATGCATAAAAAATTTCAGAGAACACTCAAATAATATTCATGGATAGATCTGATCATAAACTCGTAATTCATCGGATCCCAACAAACACACCATAAAAAGTCATTACATCAAATTGATCTCTGGGAACATTAAGGAGAACACTGTATTGAAGATCAAAAAGATAGAACAAGCCATCTAGATACTAACTACGGACCCGTAGGTCTGTGGTAAACTACTCACGCATCATTGGAGGGGCAACAAGGATGACGAAGATCCCCTCCGTGATCGTTGGCCCCTTTGGCAGAGTGTCGAAAAAGGCCACTAGATTGGATCTCGTGGCTCTGGAACTTGCAGCAGCGGAAAAAGTATTTCATCCGCTCTCCTAGGGATTTTGGTATTTTAGAGTATTTATAGTCAGGGGTAGGTTAAGACCGTGCCTATGGGCCCCACTACCCATCAGAGCACGCCGGGGGCCTCTAGCGCGTCCTAGTGCCTAGTTGGACCTCTTCCACCTTCTGGCTCCCTCCCGAAGCTTCCAGGGTCTCTTATCACTAGAAAAAAATCCCACAAAGTTTCGTGGCATTTGAACTTAATTTGGTATTGATATTCTGTAAGTAAAAAACAAGCAAAAAATAGAAACTGACACTTGGCACTAAGTTAATAGGTTAGTTCCAAAAAATATTGCTTGCAAATATATATATAACATACAAGATTGATAATATAACAACATGGAACAATAAAAAATTATAGATACATTGGAAACATATCACTCCGCGCCGGTGGCGTTGTGCCAACGCCCTGCCGCCAAACTAGATGCGCGAGCTTCGCGCCCTGATGCCACACCAAATGGCTCAGCAGCATCCCTCCCAACCAAAGCTGCTTTTGTAGAGTCCCAGTAGCCCAGAGCACCGAGGCCATGGCCTTTCCAGTGTGGCATAGCACCCTCCATCCCAGTGCCTCCTAACCCTTTTGCAAGGGCCCACGACGGGAACGACACGCTGTCACGGCCTAGACGCACTACTTCCATAGGCAAATTTTTGTGTTTTGACCCTTTTCTGAAACCTATTCGAGATCTCATGTAATGCCCAGGATGGAGTTATACCTCCTACGTGTCGAGGCACGACTTAAAGGCATAAATCCATCCTAGAATGATCTCAAGTTCGGTAATCTTTGCACAACTCATGTAAAAGAGGGATAGTAAACTGAAAATAGTTGGCTTACACTCGCCACGTCACAGAATTACAGTACAAGTCTCAAACATCATACATTAAGAACATCACAACCCTCTAAGGGCAAAAAACCAAATGCCAAAGTACCAAACTTAGATAAATAAACCACATGCGGATCGAATCCTAGTAAGAGACTCCACTACTGATCGTCCGGGTAGCGCACGTAGTACCGACTATGCTCCTCGTCGTACTCCCAATCCAGCTCGGTGCCATCACCTGGATAGCTCACAGCTGGACCTGCATCTGGTGTGTGAAGTAACTGTGAGCCACAGAGGACTCAGCAATCCCGTTCCCGGGTAACAGAACTATTTAAGCCTTTAGGTGAGGATAAGGCTGAAGAAAAGAATAAGTGTCTGCAGCAGCAACTAGCATCTAGCTTACGTAAGTGAGAGCGAGAAGAGAAGGCCTCGGCGAGAAGTGATCACGAAGTGATCCTAACTACAAGCTCCTCAATCATAACCCCTCCGTGTTCAACTCCCGAATTCCTATTCGGAAATTGACAGTCACGGAACACACGCTGGTAGTGTATTAGAAACATTGTGTCAAGTTATCTACAACCGGAATTAACAAGCTCCCATCTGCCACATAACCGCGGGCACGGCTTTCGAAAGTTCAAACCCTGCAGGGGTGTTCCAACTTGACCCATTACAAGCCCACGATCCGCGGAGTCGCAACTCCAAAGTGGGAATACCCGAGTATTCTCGGAATCCCGTGCTCAAGATATACCGAGCTAAGGTAAGGCTAATCCAGCAAATCCTCCCGGCGTGTCGACACCCTGATAGTAGCCGCGCGTATCTAAGTCTCAGGACACGACCGGATGGGTGATGCTACAGGTGTATGCCAGATACCTCGGGTTGCCCCAAGGCGGCCCTGCAGGACCCCCGTTTCGGACCAACACTCATGTGGAGCACTGGCCCGGGGTTGTTGATTAAGAAAGAGGGTTAATTACTCCCTATGCAAGTTTAGTTTGTTATTAGGCAAATAGTACCAATGTTGGGATTTGCTGGAAAAGACTTAGCACTTAG
Source organism: Secale cereale (assembly GCA_902687465.1). Taxonomy (NCBI): domain Eukaryota; kingdom Viridiplantae; phylum Streptophyta; class Magnoliopsida; order Poales; family Poaceae; genus Secale; species Secale cereale. The sequence continues at coordinate 470,525,195 of LR738710.1, read as the reverse complement.
CGGTTTATCGAGGGGGTCCCATACACCCCAACCGTGTTAGGAACGCATAATCAAGGAACATAACACCGGCTTATACGGATCCTAACGGCATGAGTGGAACAAATCACCAAGCAAAAGGCTTAGCCTTCCACCCTTGCCAATATATAGATGATTTCATTTTAAGCATTTATATAGTGTGATATAACCCAACCAAACTTCAACATGGAGCAAGCATCTTCACTTCACCTGCAACTAGCAACGCTATAAGAAGGGCTGAGCGAAGCGTACTTAGCCAAGCAACGGTTTGCATAGGTAGGTTGGTTAAACATGGCAATGGTTTACAAGTAGGAGGCTGACAAGAAGATCATGGGCATCGAGGCAAAACTATAGATCGAGACTACTAGCAATAGGCAAAGATAGTAATGTTATCGGGGTTCAGTCATCTTGCCTGAAGAGAAGTCGTTCGGATCGTAAGAAGGGTCCTCATGCTCAACCTCGTTGGAAACCTCGTGCTCAACTTCGTACCCGGTCTCAGCTTCCGACTCTAAACAAAACAATCACACCAAGCACCAATCAACAAGATGCAATGCGCACTCGAAAAAGATGAATGCATGCACACGGAGCACGTAAAACATCACTCAAGCAAAACACCTCAAAACATGATAACAATCTGATATTATTAATCTACACAGAAAATCAATCAAGTTTGATATAAGATTCGCTGAAATCGGAGTTACGGGCTAAAAGTTATGCCCGAAACAAGATTTGAGCGAAAGCTAAAAATTACAGCAACATAGCAACTTCGGAACTCAAAATAATTGAGCTACAGCATTTAAATAACATGGCAAAAGGCATGAACACAAACTAGACATATAGTACAGCAACTATGTCCAAGGTGCACCCCCAACGGAGTCACGGATCAATAGCAATGATCTTGGACATATTGAACTTGACAATAAAATTCTGGCAGCAGAATTTTATTGAAACTTTAGAGCAAAAAATAAACATGCTACAGCCACTTAAATGGACAAGTGAGGACATGGATGGAAAGACAACAATATATACTACAAGGAACAATCAAAATCCACTCCAAAACTATCATGCTTTGTCCTAGAACATCACACGAACATGGCATCGGAACGTTACAGATTTCAGACTTAGTGAAAAACCACTAAGTCCTAAAACAGCAATATCATCAAGGCATATAAAAGAGCATGTTTAAGTCACCTCGAAACTAAACATGGCAAGAGGTAAGCACCTCATCAAAGTACACATGAAGGTGATCCCGAAACACACAAGCATGCATCATAGAGGTAAACACAACGATAGCAACGAGCTCAACAAGATGGCATTTCATAACAAGTGAAAACACATCACAGGAACATGGCACTTTGCAATGATGATAACAAGGCAATAATAAATCTACCATGCAACCTAGCACAAGCAACACGTAGTTCGTGGCAAGACGAACACGTGGACATATCATTTGCATCATTCGGACAAACGAGCTAAAAGATATCACATGGCAAAGGTGGCATAAAAATAACACATAGCAGCAGTTTATATCATGATGCACTCTTGTAACAGCAAAACAAGCACCTAGATGATCTCTAACATGCATGACAACAACAGAGGAAACGTAGAGCACATCTCCACGAACGTCTGGACATATTACACGCGCAAAACGGAGCAGCAGACAAAAAGTTATGCATGGTCAAACATTGCATCTCAAAACAGGAAAAACAGATCTGGGACTTGGGAGTGGGGGAGTCAACCTCAGAGATCTGGAAACGGGCCGGCGCGGCGGATGAGGCGAGGCCCCTGGCGGCGGGAGCGGGCTTTGGAGCGGGAGGCGGCCCACTCGGTGGCTCGCCTGGCTGGCTGCGGTGGCCTGGTCCACCAGCCTGGAGCGGTGAGGCGAGGCCCGGCCTCGAGCGGTGGGCCGGCCCGACGGCGCTGGAGCGGTGGCCGCGGCCTGGAGCAGCGGTCGGAGCCCAGCGCGGCTGCGGATCTAGGTGGCGGAGCGGAAAGGCCCGGTCGATCCGGTGGCGATCCGGGCCGGGAGGCGTACGGCCCGGGAGGAGGCGGCGATGGGCTTGCGGGCGGAGGCCCAGGCGCGGCGCGCGGTGCGGGGAAGCTGGGCCGGGGAAGCGACGCGGTGGCGTCGAAGGAGTACGGGCCGGGGCAATTGGCGCTGGAGGCGGGGATGTGGTCCACGCCTCGGAGGCGGCGACGATGGGCCGATCGATCGGTCGGGACGACCCGCGGCGACCGATGGATCTGGCCGGGGTTGTTGACCTGGCGATCCAGATCGGATCGAAGGAGGCTCGAACCAGTCCGTAGCGGCGTCGCCCTCGAGGCTGCGGCGGCCGGCTGGATCTCTGCGGGAAACGTGGAGGATTTTTGGGGATTGGATCTGAGAAGGAAAAAGGAAAAAAAGAGGTGGAGATGGGGAAGGAAACTAGGGATGCCAAAATAGACTAGGGGTCTATATATAGCAGTTTTGTAGGGTTTGGGGGGATTTAGGGGCGCTAGGAGCCCTCCGATCGCGATCCGACGGATCCGATCGCGGGGGTAGATTAAAAAGGCCTAGGAGGAGATAAGAGACTGCAGTAGGGGGTGTTTCTGGGACACGAAGTAAAGGCACTTTGGACCCACACGAGCAACGGATGGAAAAACTGACGGAGTCCAAACGAGATGAGATTTGAGAGGCGGGTTGCACACAACGAAACAACAACACAGACAACAACCTCGCGGCACACCGGTAACGTTACACGCCCGAACAACAAAGTAGGCCTACGGGACGTCACGGACACGTGACGGAGCTCCGGAACGCGAAACGGACAACGGGAAGAAACACGACGAACCGGATGCAACCGACAACATAAATGCAATGCGATGCACATGTCTACATGATATGAATGAATGCCACACACTCACACAACAAAACGACGAAAACCCGAAAGACAAAGAACCCGGAATGGAAATAGATGAAGCCAGAGATATATTATATACCCAAAAGGGAAAGTATTACATCCGGGGCATTACAAACTCTCCTCTACTACAAAAAGATCTCGTCCCGAGATCTAGGACTGGAAAAAGGAAGGGTACTCGGAACGAAGATGATCTTCTCGTTCCCAGGTAGCTTCTCGGTCGGTGTGATGTGACCACTTGACTTTCAGAAACTTGATGGACTTGTTGCGGGTCTTGCGTTCGGTTTCTTCGAGAATTGCAACTAGATGCTCTCGGTGGGACAGGTCTTGTTGAAGATCAATCTCCTCAAACGGAATCATGCGCTCAGGTGCCTTGAAGCATTTGCGAAGCTGAGACACATGGAAGACATCATGAACATTTGCAAAGTTGGAAGGGAGCTCGAGCTGATAGGCTAGATCGCCTCTTTTGCCAAGAATCTTGAAAGGCCCGACGTATCTAGGAGCAAGTTTTCCTTTGATACCGAATCTTTGGGTTCCTTTCATCGGAGAAACTCGGAGATAGACATGATCCCCGATGTCGAAAACCAAATCACGATGCTTTCCGTCATAGTAGCTCTTCTGACGCGACTGAGCGGCCTTGAGATTCTCACGTATGACTTTGCACATTTCTTCGGCTTCTGAGATCAAGTCATTGCCAAGAAGTTGGCGTTCGCCTGTTTCAGACCAGTTGAGAGGGGTACGGCACTTTCTGCCATAGAGAATTTCAAATGGTGCTTTGCCTGCACTTGCTTGAAAGCTGTTGTTGTAAGAGAACTCGGCAAATGGAAGGCAGTCTTCCCATTTCATGCTGAAGGAGATGACACAGGCTCTGAGCATGTCTTCTAGAATCTGATTCACACGCTCGACTTGACCACTAGTCTGAGGGTGAAAGGCAGTGCTGAACCTGATCTTAGTGCCCATGGCGGACTGAAAGGAGTCCCAGAACCTTGATGTGAACAAGCTGCCACGGTCTGAGGATATAACTTGAGGAATGCCATGTAGGGACACAATTCTGGAAGTGTACAGCTCTGCAAGTTGAGCTGCATTGATTGATTCTTTGACTGGAAGAAAATGAGCGACTTTGGTAAGCTTGTCAATCACCACGAATATAGCATCATTTCCCCGCTTGGATTTAGGAAAGCCAGTGACAAAGTCCATTTCAATGTGGTCGAACTTCCACTCGGGAATAGGAAGAGGTTGGAGAAGACCGGCTGGACGTTGATGTTCTGCTTTCACTCTTCTGCATACATCACATTCGTTCACGAATTGGGCAATTTCCCTTTTCATGCGTGTCCACCGGTAAGATTGCTTGAGATCTTGGTACATCTTGGAACTGCGAGGATGAATGGAAAAGAGAGAATCATGAGCTTCTTCCATTATGAGCTTCCTGAGATCACCTTTGGGAACAACGAGTCTGTCCTCGAAGAACAAGGTATCTCTCTCATCAACACGGAAGCACTTGTATTTTGGAGTGCCCTTTGCAATCCCATGTTTCACTTTCTTCACCATGGTATCACTGAGCTGGGCCTCACGGACTTGATCTTCCAAGGTAGGAGCAATTTGGAGATTTGCAAGAAAACCCTGCGGAACAACTTGGAGGTTGAGCTTCCTGAATGCTTCACAAAGCTCAGGCTGGTATGGCTTGATAAGAAGGCTGTTGCAATATGCCTTTCTGCTCAAAGCATCTACAATCACATTCGCCTTGCCAGGAGTGTATTCAATGCTGGGATTGTACTCTTGGATCATTTCAACCCAACGAGTCTGGCGGAGGTTCAGATGCGGCTGTGTGAAGATGTACTTCAAGCTCTTGTGATCAGTGAAGATGTCGACCTTTCTGCCCAACAACAGATGTCTCCACGTAATCAGAGCATGTACCACAGCTGCTAGCTCGAGATCATGTGTGGGATAGTTCTTCTCACTGGGCTTGAGCTGCCGAGAAGTATATGCCACAATTCTCTTATCTTGCATAAGCACACCACCAAGACCTTGAAGAGAAGCATCACAGAATACTTCATAGGGCTTGGTTTCATCCGGAGGAGTCAGAACTGGAGCAGAAACAAGCTTATCTTTGAGGGTTTTGAATGCCACTTCACATTCGGGAGACCAAAAGTATTCGACATTCTTCTGAAGCAGGTTGGAAAGAGGCTTGGCAATCTTGGAGAAGTTCTCCACAAACCTTCTGCAATAGCTGGCAAGACCCAGAAAACTACGGAGCTGCTTGACGTTCTGAGGAGCTTCCCAGTTGACAATTGCTTCAACTTTCTCGGGATTAACCGCAATACCGTCAGCTGAGATGATGTGGCCCAGGTACAAAACCTTATCGAGCCAGAACTCGCACTTGGAGAACTTGGCATAGAATTTATGCTCTCTGAGTCGATCAAGAACCAGACGCAAGTGCTTTTCGTGATCTTCTTCATTCTTGGAAAACACCAGAATATCATCCAGATACACAAGCACAAACTCGCCAGTATAGGGGTTGAAGATGTAATGCATCATCCTTGAAAAGGTAGGAGGAGCATTGGCGAGACCGAAGGACATGACGGTATACTCGTATGAACCGTAGCTCGTTCTGAAGGCCGTCTTGGGAATGTCTTCCTCGCGAATGCGAATTTGATGATAGCCCATTCGGAGGTCAAGCTTAGAGAACACTTTAGCTCCTTTGAGCTGCTCAAAGAGTTCGTTGATGTTGGGGAGCGGATACTTGTTCTTAATCGTCTTCTTGTTCAATGGCCGGTAGTCAACACAGAGACGCTCCGTGCCATCTTTCTTCTTGACAAATAAGACACCACAGCCCCACGGAGATGTACTCGGTCTGATGAGACCCATACTCTCCTGCTTATCAAGCTGCTTCTTCAATTCCTTCAATTCATCCGGAGAGAGCTTGTACGGACGCCGGCATGCAGGCTCAGTACCCGGCTCGAGTTCAATGACAAACTCCACCTGACGGTGTGGAGGCATGCCTGGAAGTTCTTCTGGAAAGACGTCTTGATATTCGTTCACCACCGGAATTTGATTTATGGCATTAATTTCGCCCTTATCATTAAGAGAGAAAAGCCGGATAGTATTATCCCTGGAGGCAAAGATAATCACATCTTCATCAAAATGAGTCATCTTGACTTCCTTTTGAGCACAATCAATGTGAGCATCATGCTGAGAAAGCCAATCCATTCCGAGGATGAGGTCGATGTCAGAATTACCAAGAATCACCGGAGAAGCCAAAAATCGATAGTCACCCATGCGAATAGAAACATTCGGAGCATATATACTGGAATGCATTCGTCTTCCCGGAGAAACAACTGATAACTCCCTTGGCAAGCTTTTGATGTCAACATTAAACTTGGATGCAAATGGTTGAGACATGAAAGAGCATGATGCACCCGAATCAAATAACACTTTAGCTGGAAAAGAGTTAACTGGAAGGTTACCCAAAATGACATCAGAAGAAGCCTCCGCTTGTGCTGCATTCATCAGATTGACCCTTGCTGCCTTTGGATCATGCCTGACAATAGCTGAACTCACAGGTGGAGGAGGAGGAAGACGCTTCGGATTCGGACATCTGTTGGCATAATGACCCTTCTGGCCACACTTGTTGCACACCACTTCAGAGAGAGGACGGAAATGAGAGCCACTTGACTTGGAGCCTTGAGACTGAAACTGCTTCTTCGACTGGTTGCTCGGGTTGGGTGGGTGGGAGAAACCACGACCACTAGAGTTCTTGTTGTTGGAGTTGTTGAAGTTGTTGGAGTTGTTGTATGGAGCTCGAATCACTGGAGGAGGAGGAAGCCAGAATTTCTGTTGCTTCGAGACCATCTGAGACGATGAGGAAGAGTGAACAGCATCTCGAATTCTCTTCTTAGAAGCCTCCATCTTGAGCTAAGCTGCTTCTTGTTTCAAAGCCATGTTATAGAACTTGTCGAATTCATCGGGCTCGAACAAGGTGAGAGCAAGCTGAAGTTCATCTTTGAGACCTCCACGGAACTGATAGATTTTACTCTTGGCATCAGGAATGTCTTGCTTAGCATAGCGAGCGAGGTTTTGGAACTTGACATTATACTGATAGACTGTCATGGAACCCTGCTTGAGGTTGCGGAATTTCTCACGCATACCCTCGATGACACTTGTAGGAATGTGGTGCGAGCGGAAATCCTTGCAGAAATTCTCCCAAGAGATCACTTGACCCGGCCTGGAGTCTTTGTACTGCTGCCACCAGTCAGCTGCTTGATCTTTCAGTTGGAAGGCTGCAAACTTCACATAATCATCTTCCTTCACGTTACTGCACTCAAAATGCTTATTTATGTCGGTCAACCAATCCTCAGCATCAAGAGGGTCGACACAGTAACTGAAAGCTTTAGGATTGTTAGCCAGGAACTGGTTGAGAGTAGCATGGTGCTGCTGGAAGAAGTTGCCTTGATTGACTGGAACACCTTGATTAGCTTGATTAGCTTGCATCATCTGCATCATCTGCATCATCAACTGAGTGTTCTGAGCTGTAGTCTCCATAATTGCTCTCCAAGCCTCAGGCGGAGGAGGAGGGGAAGGAGGATGTTCTGGAACCTCTTCCACCTCTGGGTTAGCGTTGGGAACCTTTTTCGGAGCCATCCTGTAAGAGATGACCACGAATCAGCAATTGATTGACAAAAGGTATAAGCTGAATCAATGGAATGAATTGCAACAAGTCTTCACAATAATCATTCGAACAATAAGAACGAATGAAATCATCCGAACAAGAGGAACGAATGATATTCTCAGTTAAATGATAACATCAGTCTTCACGAGAAGCCACATAGGGATCAAAATGAAAATAAGAAAAAACAACAAGTTACGGACAGGAACAAACACAAGAGAGGAGTTTCGTTCTAACATCTTTGTGCTGAAAGCATATGAACGCGTTACGAAAAGGTTTTGCAATCCCCGGATCAGCATAGCCAAGGACCCTTTAAGATGCAACTCCTGATAGTAACATCGGTCATATAACCCCTTCACTCAATGTCGAACCCCGAACTCACTAACCTGCATTCGTTGGAAGAATGCCTACGATCTACTGGATAAAACCCACCTATAGATTTCCGAAAGATTCCAGTTATGCAATCAGGTGTTGGGGATACACGGGAAGCACCACGCAATCAACTCTAACCTACATCCAGGTGTATCCATCCTTCAACACATAACCAGTCTTTCTCGGAAACTGTGTACCTCGTACCTTCGAAAAGCATCCACTATAACAAGCTATGGCAATACTCCCGAACTACCTCCCCAGTACTGGGTGATGTCGGGGTTATCTTGCCACTGGCCGTATAGGGGAGATTTTCGATGTCGGTCGTCTTAAGTATTTAGTACTGTCGCGATATGCTTGTTACAATGATACCCCGAAGCTCAACTCCTCGGTAACAGGAGGCATCGGGAACAATATCCTTGTCACAAGAACATCGAAACAATCCCAGAATACTCGCGGGATTCCTAAAAAAAAAAATTGTGCAATTTTGAAGATAGGAGAGACAAGAGTAGACGTCAGGAGTCCTCACCAGAGAGAAAGGGGATGAGAAGCAAAGAAATCCTACTCTCCGATATAATATAGGACTTAAAAAGTTTTCAGTGTGTGCCTAGACTCGACCGTCAACGATTCGATCAAACGGTGGGGGCTCCTAGGTCGGAGAAGGCTCTGATACCAACTTGTAATGCCCAGGATGGAGTTATACCTCCTACGTGTCGAGGCACGACTTAAAGGCATAAATCCATCCTAGAATGATCTCAAGTTCGGTAATCTTTGCACAACTCATGTAAAAGAGGGATAGTAAACTGAAAATAGTTGGCTTACACTCGCCACGTCACAGAATTACAGTACAAGTCTCAAACATCATACATTAAGAACATCACAACCCTCTAAGGGCAAAAAACCAAATGCCAAAGTAGCAAACTTAGATAAATAAACCACAGGCGGATCGAATCCTAGTAAGAGACTCCACTACTGATCGTCCGGGTAGCGCACGTAGTACCGACTACGCTCCTCGTCGTACTCCCAATCCAGCTCAGTGCCATCACCTGGATAGCTCACAGCTGGACCTGCATCTGGTGTGTGAAGTAACTGTGAGCCACAGAGGACTCAGCAATCCCGTTCCCGGGTAACAGAACTATTTAAGCCTTTAGGTGAGGATAAGGCTGAAGAAAAGAATAAGTGTCTGCAGCAGCAACTAGCATCTAGCTTACGTAAGTGAGAGCGAGAAGAGAAGGCCTCGGCGAGAAGTGATCACGAAGTGATCCTAGCTACAAGCTCCTCAATCATAACCCCTCCGTGTTCAACTCCCGAATCCCTATTCGGAAATTGACAGTCACGGAACATACGCTGGTAGTGTATTAGAAACATTGTGTCAAGTTATCTACAACCGGAATTAACAAGCTCCCATCTGCCACATAACCGCGGGCACGGCTTTCGAAAGTTCAAACACTGCAGGGGTGTTCCAACTTGACCCATTACAAGCCCACGATCCGCGGAGTCGCAACTCCAAAGTGGGAAGACCCGAGTATTCTCGGAATCCCGTGCTCAAGATATACCGAGCTAAGGTAAGGCTAATCCAGCAAATCCTCCCGGCGTGTCGACACCCTGATAGTAGCCGCGCGTATCTAAGTCTCAGGACACGACCGGATGGGTGATGCTACAGGTGTATGCCAGATACCTCGGGTTGCCCCAAGGCGGCCCTACAGGACCCCCGTTTCGGACCAACACTCATGTGGAGCACTGGCCCGGGGTTGTTGATTAAGAAAGAGGGTTAATTACTCCCTATGCAAGTTTAGTTTGTTATTAGGCAAATAGTACCAATGTTGGGATTTGCTGGAAAAGACTTAGCACTTAGCGGTTTATCGAGGGGGTCACATACACCCCAACCGTGTTAGGAACGCATAATCAAGGAACATAACACCGGCTTATACGGATCCTAACGGCATGAGTGGAACAAATCACCAAGCAAAAGGCTTAGCCTTCCACCCTTGCCAATATATAGATGATTTCATTTTAAGCATTTATATAGTGTGATATAACCCAACCAAACTTCAACATGGAGCAAGCATCTTCACTTCACCTGCAACTAGCAACGCTATAAGAAGGGCTGAGCGAAGCGTACTTAGCCAAGCAACGGTTTGCATAGGTAGGTTGGTTAAACATGGCAATAATTTACAAGTAGGAGGCTGACAAGAAGATCATGGGCATCGAGGCAAAACTATAGATCGAGACTACTAGCAATAGGCAAAGATAGTAATGTTATCGGGGTTCAGTCATCTTGCCTGAAGAGAAGTCGTTCGGATCGTAAGAAGGGTCCTCGTGCTCAACCTCGTTGGAAACCTCGTGCTCAACTTCGTACCCGGTCTCAGCTTCCGGCTCTAAACAAAACAATCACACCAAGCACCAATCAACAAGATGCAATGCGCACTCGGAAAAGATGAATGCATGCACACGGAGCACGTAAAACATCACTCAAGCAAAACACCTCAAAACATGATAACAATCTGATATTATTAATCTACACAGAAAATCAATCAAGTTTGATATAAGATTCGTTGAAATCGGAGTTACGGGCTAAAAGTTATGCCCGAAACAAGATTTGAGCGAAAGCTGAAAATTACAGCAACATAGCAACTTCGGAACTCAAAATAATTGAGCTACAGCATTTAAATAACATGGCAAAAGGCATGAACACAAACTAGACATATAGTACAGCAACTATGTCCAAGGTGCACCCCCAACGGAGTCACGGATCAATAGCAATGATCTTGGACATATTGAACTTGACAATAAAATTCTGGCAGCAGAATTTTATTGAAACTTTAGAGCAAAAAATAAACATGCTACAGCCACTTAAATGGACAAGTGAGGACATGGATGGAAAGACAACAATATATACTACAAGGAGCAATCAAAATCCACTCCAAAACTATCATTCTTTGTCCTAGAACATCACACGAACATGGCATCGGAACGTTACAGATTTCAGACTTAGTGAAAAACCACTAAGTCCTAAAACAGCAATATCATCAAGGCATATAAAAGAGCATGTTTAAGTCACCTCGAAACTAAACATGGCAAGAGGTAAGCACCTCATCAAAGTACACATGAAGGTGATCCCGAAACACACAAGCATGCATCATAGAGGTAAACACAACGATAGCAACGAGCTCAACAAGATGGCATTTCATAACAAGTGAAAACACATCACATGAACATGGCACTTTGCAACGATGATAACAAGGCAATAATAAATCTACCATGCAACCTAGCACAAGCAACACGTAGTTCGTGGCAAGACGAACACGTGGACATGTCATTTGCATCATTCGGACAAACGAGCTAAAAGATATCACATGACAAAGGTGGCATAAAAATAACACATAGCAGCAGTTTATATCATGATGCACTCTTGTAACAGCAAAACAAGCACCTAGATGATCTCTAACATGCATGACAACAACAGAGGAAACGTAGAGCACATCTCCACGAACGTCTGGACATATTACACGCGCAAAACGGAGCAGCAGACAAAAAGTTATGCATGGTCAAACATTGCATCTCAAAACAGGAAAAACAGATCTGGGACTTAGGAGTGGGGGAGTCAACCTCAGAGATCTGGAAACGGGCCGGCGCGGCGGATGAGGCGAGGCCCCTGGCGGCGGGAGCGGGCTTTGGAGCGGGAGGCGGCCCACTCGGTGGCTCGCCTGGCTGGCTGCGGTGGCCTGGTCCACCGGCCTGGAGCGGTGAGGCGAGGCCCGGCCTGGAGCGGTGGGCCGGCCCGACGGCGCTGGAGCGGTGGCCGCGGCCTGGAGCAGCGGTCGGAGCCCAGCGCGGCTGCGGATCTGGGTGGCGGAGCGGAAAGGCCCGGTCGATCCGGTGGCGATCCGGGCCGGGAGGCGTACGGCCCGGGAGGAGGCGGCGATGGGCTAGCGGGCGGAGGCCCAGGCGCGGCGCGCGGTGCGGGGAAGCTGGGCCGGTGGCGAGCCGGGGAAGCGACGCGGTGGCGTCGAAGGAGTACGGGCCGGGGCGATTGGCGCTGGAGGCGGGGATGTGGTCCACGCCTCGGAGGCGGCGACGATGGGCCGATCGATCGGTCGGGACGACCCGTGGCAACCGATGGATCTGGCCGGGGTTGTTGACCTGGCGATCCAGATCGGATCGAAGAAGGCTCGAACCAGTCCGCAGCGGCGGCGCCCTCGAGGCTGCGGCGGCCGGCTGGATCTCTGCGGGAAACGTGGAGGATTTTTGGGGATTGGATCTGAGAAGGAAAAAGGAAAAAAAAAGAGGTGGAGATGGGGAAGGAAACTAGGGATGTAAAAATAGACTAGGGGTCTATATATAGCAGTTTTGTAGGGTTTGGGGGGATTTAGGGGCGCTAGGAGCCCTCCGATCGCGATCCGACGGATCCGATCGCGGGGGTAGATTAAAAAGGCCTAGGAGGAGATAAGAGACTGCAGTAGGGGGTGTTTCTGGGACACGAAGTAAAGGCACTTTGGACCCACACGAGCAACGGATGGAAAAACCGACGGAGTCCAAACGAGATGAGATTTGAGAGGCGGGTTGCACACAACGAAACAACAACACAGACAACAACCTCGCGGCACACCGATAACGTTACACGCCCGAAAAACAAAGTAGGCCTACGGGACGTCACGGACACGTGGGGGAGCTCCGGAACGCGAAACGGACAACGGGAAGAAACACGACGAACCGGATGCAACCGACAACATAAATGCAATGCGATACACATGTCTACATGATATGAATGAATGCCACACACTCACACAACAAAACGACGAAAACCCGAAAGACAAAGAATCCGGAATGAAAATAGATGAAGCCGGAGATATATTATATAACCAAAAGGGAAAGTATTACATCCGGGGCATTACATCTCACCCTAGTTTGAATTTTTTTCGAGATCCGACCCTAGTTTGGGTTTTTTCGAGATCTGATCCTAGTTTGATTTTTTCGAGATCTGACCCTTTTGCTATCGCCAGGGTCCATGGCGGTAGGGTGTAACAACCTACCGCCAGGGACCTTGGTGGTAGAAAATATACCTACCGCCAAATAGCCTGTCAGTAGGTTGTACACCCCTACCGCCAAGGTGCTCGACGGTAGGCACGAAAACATATTGTGTTCAATAATTAGGAGAAATTTTCGATAGGGCATGCAACCCTACCGCCGGGGACCCTGGCGGTAGGCTATTATACCCTACCGTCGTGGCGCTTGGCGGTAGGAAAAGGGCCAGATCCCGAAAAAATTTCAGACTATGGTCAAATCTCAAATAGGTTTCAGAAAAGGGTCAAAACACGAAAATTTGCCACTTCCGTACTCCTGCGTGCGACAACACATCAGCCATGCGAAGAGGAGATGGGAGGCCTACATCGGAGGGAGATATGGGGGCCTAGTGGTGGCATACAACGAGGCATAGGCCGACGGCAAGGTGAGGCGTGGGAGCCGCTCTAATTTGGAAGCGGGACGATGCAGAGGTGAGGTCCGCCGGGGCGAGCGCTTTTATGCACAGTGAGCGGCGCGAAGGGAGACTTCTAGAGAGACCGCAAAGGCCAGCTACTAACACAAACCGACCTGAAAACTGAAACGTGGTGACCAAAGAAACAACCAGTCAAAGTTACACAGTAATGTGCCCACATGCATGAGCCATGCAAAGGTGTGTGGAATAACACCAATCCACATACCTCTAGAATGACCATGAATTCAACCATCCCAACGCGAAGTCAACCAAACGTTTTTAAAGGAAAAGAGGAACCTTTGAGGAGATCACACAGCACACACGTCAATAAGCAAGAGCACACAATGTGACAATGTCAACAGTAAACAAAACGTGACCGCATGAAAAATAAACTTGTTGGCACCCTAGAAGATCATCACGCATACGCGCCTATCAAAGAAACACGGAAAAAAAATCCGAGAAACAAGAAAAATCGAACCCTTATGGGCCTAGACTTCTTAGTATTCTCTGGAGAATGTTACTCAGTTTAAGCCAATTAGTTTGTGTAATGTGGCGTACACGGTTATTTTCAGAATGATGGATAGGTTATTTACAAAATTATGGCTACATGATTGAAATTAATCTTACATGAGGATTAGCTCTACTTAAAGTGATTTTTATCTCGGGGAGAATGATTACTGACTAGTTGCCTATGAGTGTGATCACACAATTGAAACTAAGAGGGACGGTAAGGAGGGTTTGTGTGCTATTAAGGTGGACATGTATAAAGCCTATGATCGTGTCGAAGCTCGGTCTTCATAAAAAATGGGTTAACTCGATTATGCCATGCATATCAACTGTAGAGTGTCGGGTCCGGTTTAATTCAGAAGAAAGTGGAAGTTTTAAGCATAAGAGGGGATTCTTTATTTTCATGTTGGTTCTTGTTATGCACGAATGCACATAGGGTTTAAGGCAATAGTTGAATTCAAAATTAAACTCATACTAGATAGCCGAGACATTAAATCAAAATTAATGTGACATAAATGAGAGTGTCAAACACTTGCATCATCACTAATACCAATATCAATTTGGTTTGCTAACTTAATCCTAGGAGTCACCAAGTTGACATTCTTGGCGCCCGTTTTCCGTCTACGGTCTGCATGTTCTGGGCATTCCTTGGATAAGTGTCTGAGCTTTCCACAGGAGTAGCACTCTATCTCAGTCTTATTCATTTTCTTCTTGAAGGTAATAGTCTTGACAAGCTTGTTAAGAATAGGCTTGTCCTTTACTTTGTTCTTGTTATGTCACTATCTATGCACCATAATGGCGCTAGGATGAAACTCGTCTCCTTTTTCAGCAGTGTCTTTAGCCTGAGTTTTCTCCTCAATGTCAAGAGATGCTATCATATTTTCAACCTATATCTTTTGTCTCTTATGTTTCATAGTAGTCGCGAAACTCCTATATAAAGGAGGCAACTTTGCAATCATGCACTCAACCATGAATCTGTCGGGTAAATCACACTTAAGGGGTTCGAGTTCCATTACAATGAATTGTATCTCATGAGCTAGTTCAACTACGAAACGATTATTCGCCATCTTGTAATCATGGAAGCTCTCCATAAGATACAGTTCACTTCCTGCATCTGTTGCACCGAATTTAGCATTCAGTGCATCCCACAGTATTTTCCCATATTGTATGTGCGTGAATACAACACACAGATGGGCAATAAGAACACTCATAACACATCCGCCAAAAATTATATCCCCCCCCCCCGCTGATCTTCATTAGAGATTCCCTCTAGCATGCCAATACTAATGCGGAAAACTTTCAGAGCAGTAAGTTAGAGTGTGGACTTCACTTGCCACCTCTTGAAGTGCACAACAATAAACTTGTCTGACCTCAGTTCATCAGCGAATCCAACCACAATTAACTCAAAAAAAATTCCTATTTTTTATTATTGAAAAATAAGTCAAATTCATGATTAATTCCAGTAAAAATAAATGAGTAGAACAGTAATTAGCATGCATATCTCTAGCATACTAGATGAACAAAATATCAGCATCGCACATGCAGTAGCAACCATATATTAGAGACATGACTAGATAACGATGCATGTACTGTTCATTTGTAGTCGTGGCTGTTGTAGAAGTGAGATTTTTTTTTAAACGGAGGCAAAAGCTTTGCCTCGTCTCATTAATAAATAGGAAGGTTTAACAAGGTCTTATGAGGGTCATTACTCCTCGACAAATGATAAAAGTAAGGCCTACTCTCGCGGCATCAACGATCCCAAATGTTTTGCTCCAGCCAATATCCAATTCTTGGCCTGCACTCAGATGTCCTCGATCACCTTCGTTGGCATCATGGATTTGTTCTAGAACACCCTCGCATTTCTTTCTTTTCAAACCTCCCGGGAGACAAGCATCATGAGCAAACAAACTGCCTTCCGCATATGACCTGGAGGTAGTATCGTCCTTGCCCACCACTCAAGGACCATCTGAATCCCTGCGAGTCAGTGTCGAGCTCTGGTGCTGCTACTTCTCGAGCTTGCGTTGTATTCCCTCAAAGGGGAAAGGGAGATGCAGCACAGTAGCATAAGTATTTCCCTCGGTTTTTGAGAACCAAGATATCAATCCAGTAGGAGACCAGGCGCAAGTCCCTCGCACGTGCACAAACAAATAAGAACTTCGCAGCCAACGCGATAAGGGGTTGCCAATCCCTTTACGGTCACTTATGAAAGTGAGGTCTGATAGAGATGATAGTTTATATTTTTGGTACTTTTGTTTATAAGAACATAAAGTAAAAGCGGAAAAGGTAAAGTAGATGTAGATTGATATGTTGAGAATAGACCCGGGGGCCATAGTGTTCTCTAGTGGCTTCTCTCATGATAGCGATATTCTACGGCGGGTAAACAAATTATTATCGAGCAATTGATAGAAAAGCGAATAATTATGAGACTATCTAGGCATGATCATTGTATATAGACATCACTTCCGAGACAAGTAGACCGACTCCTGCCTGCATCTACTACTATTACTCCACACATCGACAGCTATCCAGCATGCATATAGTGTATTGAGTTCATAAGAACAGAGTAACGCCTTAAGCAAGATGACATGATGTAGAGGGATAAACTCAAGTAATATGATGTAAACCCCATCTTTTTATCCTCGATGGCAACAATACAATACATGTCTTGTTGCCCCTACTGTCACTGGGAAAGGACACCGCAAGATTGAACCCAAAGCCAAGCACTTCTCCCATTGCAAGAACTATAGATCTAGTAGGCCAAACCAAACCAATAATTCGAAGAGACTTGCAAGGATATTATGAGCACACATAAAGAGTTCAGAAAAGAACCAAATATTTCTCATAGATAATCTTGATCATAAACCCACAATTCATCGGATCTCGACAAACACACCGCAAAAAGAGATTACATCAAATAGATCTCCTCGAAGACCAATGAGAACTTTGTATTGAGGTCCAAAGAGAAAGAAGAAGCCATCTAGATACTAGCTATGGACCCGAAGGTCTGTGGTAAACTACTCACTGCGCCCAAACACAAAACTCCACCAATCCAATGCACTAAGTCACCTATGCTAATCCACGGACGGAGTCAGATGAACCCCTATTCATAGTAGCCCCATGGTGCCCCATAAAATCGACTAAGTCGCCCACGGGCCATCGCATGCACATAGCGCCCACCGGCCACCGCCACTGTATGAAGTTGCCTCATCCAAGCACAAATTCGACAATTCAGTGCACTAAATCCCACATGCCGAATCCAAGAGCGGAGTCGCCTAAACCCCAATACGTAGTAGCCCCGCGTCGCCCCGCAAATTTGACTAAGTCGCCCACGACCATCGTATGCATGTAGTCACCCATCGCCACCGTATGTAGTCATCGTGCCCAAGCACAAAACTCACCAATCCAATGCACTAGGTCGCCTATGCCAATCCACGGATGGAGTCGGCTGAACCCCTATTCATAGTAGCCCATGGTGCCCCACAAAATTGGCTAAGTCGCCCATGACCATGCCATGCACGTAACACCGACCGGCCACCGCCATCGTATGTAGTTACCTCATCCAAGCACAAATTCGGCAATCCAGTGCACTAAATTGCCCATGCCCAATCCAAGAGCGGAGTCGCCTAAAACCCAAATACATAGTAGCCTCGCGGCGCCCCACAAATTTGAATAAGTAACCCACGACCAACGCATCCACGTAGTCGCCCACCACCATGGTATATAGTTGCCTCATCCAAGCACAAAGTCGACAATTCAATGCACTAAATCCCACATGCCGAATCCAAGAGCGGACTCGCCTAAACCCCAATACATAGTAGCCCCACGTCGCCCCACAAATCTGACTAAGTCGCCTACGGCCATCGTATGCATGTAGTCACCCATCGCCACCATATGTAGTCATCGTGCCCAAGCACAAAACTCACCAATCCAATGCACTAAGTCGCCTATGCCAATCCACGGACGGAGTCGGCTGAACCGCTATTCATAGTACCCCATGGTGCCCCACAAAATCGGCTAAGTCACCCATGACCATCCCATGCACGTAACGCCGACTGGCCACCGCCATCGTATGTAGTTGCCTCATCCAAGCACAAATTCGACAATCCAGTGCACTAAATTGCCCATGCCCAATCCAAGAGCGGAGTTGCCTAAACCCAAATACATGGTAGCCTCGCGGCGCCCCACAAATTTGAATAAGTAGCCCACGACCAACGCATCCACGTAGTCGCCCACCACCATCGTATATAGTTGCCTCATCCAAGCACAAAGTCGACAATTCAGTGCACTGAATCCCACATGCCGAATCCAAGAGCGGACTCGCCTAAACCCCAATACATAGTAGCCCCGCGTCGCCCCACAAATCTGACTAAGTTGCCTACGGCCATCGTATGCATGTAGTCACCCATCGTCACCCATCGTATGCGTCGAACAGTAGGCAATTTTTTGGACATTCAGACTTGAGGCAATTCGTGACACCCATGGCAGGCAACAATCTTCCTACACTACAGGAAGCATTTTCTGCACATGATGTGTCCTTTTGAAACGATGCAGACAACAACCACTTCAGCCAAAACGTTCAGACAGTGTTCAACAAGCGCATGCTACCTATGGTGCATTTTTGGAAGAATGCAGACAACACTACTATTTGAGCAACGTTGAGGTAGTATCCAGCAGCACCACACCACTAACATGCATGCTTGTTGGATTCTATTTTATTTTTTGCACCTAGAGAACATTACAGTACGCAAATAATTCAAACTCAACCAATCCTACATGGGAAAATGTTTCAATGGTACCGCATGCAGTCCCCTAATACCCATATGATAAGGTACAAAAGGTTCAGCTAAATGTTTCGATGGAAGTAGGATATACTAGTTGCACATTTTAAACAGAGTAGTAGCGAGTCTAGATAACAATGGGCTAAGATGGTCCAATTTGGTTCATGCGAGGAGAATTTTGGTTATTGTTATAGTTTGCTAGTTTTATGTATGGCACGGGAAATTTGAATGTTGCCTCTGGTATAAGCTGCATATGAACCATTTCATTAATTATGTGTATAGTATTTGTACATCCATTAGTCTGGCAATTACATGCGAGACAGAGGATGACCATTTTTATTTGAATTTTTTCTTACAATTTTACAGCATCAGTTAGGAAATTATGTGTTAGATAGAGAGGTCATTCTACTGTTTCTTTTTTCTTTTCAAAACAAAAAATAGATGCTTTTACACTAGCTAGCTAGATGATTTTTCTAAATGACTGCGTGTGTGTTTTCCTTCCTTCTGCAGAGATGACTTCATCAGGGTGATAGGGGATACAGTAGCCTTAGACATGAGTAAATGCAGATGGGCCAGGCAATAGGATCAGCCGCCCAAGGAGGCAAACACTGAGGTAAAAATGGTCAACCCTTGTGTGGCAGGAACTAGTTTTTTTCTGCTTTTTTCTTTGTATGCCTCACTTTTTCTCTGTATGCACTGACATGCATGATAGATGAAACAAACGCATGCACGACTCGATGGTTGCTTGAGAGCTGAAAGAAACTGTGGAGCAAAAGGAATTGAGAGCTTGGATGTCACAAGGTGAGATCCCTACATCGTTTCGAGCAGCTCATGCGGGATTTTTTTTACACCTTTATTTTCGTCAAATTTGACTAAATCGCCCACGGCCATCATATGCATGTAGTCACCCATCGCCACCGTATGTTGTCACTGCGCCCAAACACAAAACTCCACCAATCCAATGCACTGAGTCGCCTATGCTAATCCACGGACGGAGTCAGATGAACCCATATTCATAGTAGCCCATGGTGCCCCATAAAATCGACTAAGTCGCCCACGGGCCATCGCATGCACTTAGCGCCCACCGACCACCGCCACTGTATGAAGTTGCCTCATCCAAGCACAAATTCGACAATTTAGTGCACTAAATCCCACGTGACGAATCCAAGAGTGGAGTCGCCTAAACCCCAATACGTAGTAGCCCTGCGTCGCCTCACAAATTTGACTAAGTCGCCCACGACCATCGTATGCATGTAGTCACCCATCGCCACCGTATGTAGTCATCGTGCCCAAGCACAACACTCATTAATCCAATGCACTAAGTCGCTTATGCCAATCCACGGACGGAGTCGGCTGAACCCCTATTCATAGTAGCCCATGGTGCCCCACAAAATCGGCTAAGTCGCCCATGACCATCCCATGCACGTAACGTCGACCAGCCACCGCCATCGTATGTAGTTGCCTCATCCAAGCACAAATTCGACAATCTAGTGCACTAAATTGTCCATGCCCAATCCAAGAGCGGAGTCGCCTAAACCCAAATACATAGTAGCCTCGCGGCGCCCCACAAATTTGAATAAGTAGCCAACGACCAATGCATCCACGTAGTCGCCCACCACCATCGTATATAGTTGCCTCATCCAAGCACAAAGTCGACAATTCAATGCACTAAATCCCACATGCCGAATCCAAGAGCGGACTCGCCTAAACCCCAATACATAGTAGCCCCGCGTCGCCCCACAAATCTGACTAAGTCGCCTACGACCATCGTATGCATGTAGTCACCCATCGCCACCATATGTAGTCACCGCGCCTAAGCACAAAACTCCAACAATCCAATGCACTAAGTCGCCTATGACAATCCACGGATGGAGTCGACCCAACCCCTATTCATAGTAGCCCCATGGTGCCCCACAAAATCGACTAACTCGCCCATGGCCATCGCATGCACGTAGCGCTCACCGACCACCGCCATACGTATGTAGTTGACTCACCCAAGCACAAATTCGACAATTCAGTGCACTAAATTGCCCATGCCCAATCCAAGAGTAGCGTCGCCTAAACCCCAATGCATAGTATCCCCGCGACGCCCCACAAATTTTACTAAGTCACACACGGCCATCGCATGTGCGTAGTCACCCACCACCATCGTATATAGTTGCCTCATCCAAGCACAAATTTGATAATTCGATGCACTAAATCGCACATGCCCAATCCAAGAGCGGCGTCGCGCCTAAACTCCAATACATAGTAGCCCTACGACGCCCCACCAATTTGACTAAGTCACCCACGGCCATCGCATGCGCGTAGTCGCCCACCACCATCGTATATAGTTGCCTCATCCAAGCACAAAGTCGACAATTCAGTGCACTAAATCGCTCATGCCCATTCCAAGAGCGGACTCGCCTAAACCACAATACATAGTAACCCTGCGGCGCCCCACAAATTTGACTAAGTCGCCCGCTACTATCGTTTGCATGTAGTCATCCATCATCACCGTATGTAGTCATTGCGGCCAAGCACAATACTCCACCAATGCAATGCACTAAGTCGCCTATGCCAATCCACGGACGGAGTTGGCTGAACCCCTATTCATAGCAGCCCCATGGTGGCACACAAAATCGGCTAAGTCACCCTGGCCATCCCATGCACGTAACGCCCACTGGCCACTGCTATCGTATGTACTTGCCTCATCGAAGCACAAATTTGACAATTCAGTGCACTAAATCGCCCATGCCCAATCCAAGAGCGGAGTCGCCTAAACCCCACTACATAGTAGCCCCGCGGTGCCCCACAAAGTTGAATAAGTCACACATGGCCATCGCATCCACCTAGTCGCCCACCATTATTGTATATAGTTGCCTCATCCAAGCACAAAGTCGAAAATTAAGTGCACTAAATCCCACATGCCGAACCCAAGAGCGGACTTGCCTAAACCCCAATACATAGTAGCCCCGCGCCGCCCCACAAATCTGACTAAGTCGCCCACGGCTATCGTATGCATGTAGTCTCCCATCGCCACCATATGTAGTCACCGCGTCCAAGCACAAAACTCCACCAATCCAATGCACTAAGTCACCTATGACAATCCACGGACGGTGTTGGCTGAACCCCTATTCATAGCAGCCCCATGGTGGCACACAAAATCGGCTAAGTCGCACATGGCCATCCCATGCACGTAACGCCCACCGGCCACTACCATCGTATGTACTTGCCTCATCGAAGCACAAATTTGACAATTCAGTGCACTAAATTGCCCATGCCCAATCCAAGAGCGGAGTCGCCTAAACCCCAATACATAGTAGCCCCGCGGTACCCCACAAAGTTGAATAAGTCACACATGGCCATCGCATCCACGTAGTCGCCCACCACTATCGTATATAGTTGCCTCATCCAAGCACAAAGTCAAAAATTAAGTGCACTAAATCCCACATGTCGAATCCAAGAGCGGACTCGCCTAAACGGCTAAACCCCAATACATAGTAGCCCCGCGCCGCCCCACAAATCTGACTAAGTCGCCCACGGCTATCGTATGCATGTAGTCACCCATCGCCACCATATGTAGCCACTGCGTCCAAGCACAAAACTCCACCAATCCAATGCACTAAGTCGCCTATGACAATCCACGGACGGAGTCGGCCCAACCCCTATTCATAGTAGCCCCATGGTGCCCCACAAAATCGACCAATTCCCCATGGCCATCGCATGCACGTAGCGCCCACCGGTCACTGCCATTGTATGTAGTTGACTCATCCAAGCACAAATTCGACAATTCAGTGCACTAAATCGCCCATGCCCAATCCAAGAGCGGCGTCGCGCCTAAACTCCAATGCACATAGTAGCCCTGCGACGCCCCACAAATTTGACTAAGTCGCCCATGACCATCGCATGCACGTAGTCGCCCACCACCATCGTATATAGTTGCCTCATCCAAGCACCAAGTCGACAATTCAGTGCACTAAATCGCCCATGCCCATTCCAAGAGCGGACTCGCCTAAACCACAATACATAGTAGCCCCGCGGCGCCCCACAAATTTGACTAAGTCGCCCACGATCATTGTTTGTTTTGTTTTGGAGACATTTCCATTGGGGGCATTTTCTTGGATAATATGCAGGCATCTTCAATGTAGGTTCAGACATTATTGTAGGCATGTTTGGATTTATGCAGGCATTTTTTCAACTGTAGATTCAGTCCTTTATTTGTTGGCATTTGTTGATCAATGTAGTCATCGTTATTATTGGACAAACAGGGATGGAATAGGAATTTGGTTTTGTAGGCAACAACAAAACAAAGAACGAGGACGAAATTGTATAAATTTGCTGTCATAAAAAATTAGCGGTGGGTAGTTATACGTAGAAAATTCAGTTACAGTCATCTTTTTATACGCACATAGTAGTTGCTTGTTTCTTTTTCTGTCTTTTACAATTTTTTCATGCCTTCACGTCAGTTGCTTACAGTTACATCCATTGTTGCCTACAGGAAACGGGGGCAAAACGCTACAGGGGCAAATCAACGTCAAGACATGATCGTTGTGCAAGCATAAGCAAATTAGCAGCATAACACAACGCCGTGTATGAACTACTACTTCAACTACTTCTAATTTGGAGGAACTAAGTCCAAAAAACAGAAACAAAATTTTAGGCAATTTCCTGGAAGGGATCTGATTATTTTTTGCTCAGTTTGGTATGCTCAATATTTTTGTCTTTTGTCTGAGATCTGTTTTTGGGTTGCTTCATGTGTCTCCGAAGGAAGGCTCTTTTTTCTTTCGTCCTGGAACCACAGAGGCAACGATTGTTGCCTTTTTTGGAAAGCGACAACAAGCGGGCCTCAAGGATTACCTTATTTGGCCGGCCGCTAGCTCCTACCGCACAGCGCCCGCGCGCTGTGTAGCAGCGTTCAATATTTATAATGGACACATTTTTCCTAATGAATTTCTGTTAGATCAAAACTACTTTGGCTATTTGTTGAAGCAAATTATTGATTTGATGGAAGCATATATGTGAGAAATAAATCATGTGAAGAAAACATAGTATCAATCCTGGAGGGTCTTATATAGCAAACCTTTTTTATGTGAATAGGAATCAAACTCTTTTTAGGTTGAATTGGAATAAGAACTTCTCCACTGAACAATTGGAATCAAACTTTGATTCCATGCAGTCTGATGGCTTCACGTTTTAAGATAGGCATAATTACAGGAGTGTGATTAGTGAGGGTGTGATGCATGCTAAGCGAAGCAGTTATTAGGAAGGGCGCTTATAGGTGCCGGCGCACCGGCCGAAAGTTTCGGCCGGTCCAGCCTAGGTCGTCGGATGCGAGGCACGCGGTCGTTGGATACAAGAAAAAAAACAGATCGCCCCCAGCTTCTTCTTTCTTGGGCAGTCGGCCTGGATCCGCATCTCGCGCTCGGGGAGCACGGCACCGCGCCTCCTGTTCCCTCCGGTGATCGTCCCCGTCGTCAGTCCCCACCCTCGCCGGTCTTCCCCGTCGCCCGCCGGACCCCGCCCTCGCCGGCCGTCCTCGTCATCGGTCCCCCACCCTCCCGGCCTCGTTCTCGCCTTGACCCGTGCAACAACTCCACCTGGGGTTGCAGCTCTTGACGACGACGGTTGTAGCTCCGTCGCCCTCGCCACTGATGCTCGCTGCCAAAAAATACGTCGACGGCGGCCGCGAGTCAATCAACGCCATTTGAATGGATGTAGCAAAAAATGTCACCGATAGTAGCAAAATCAAACTACGGTTGCAGCAAAACACCGTCGCCACCTTCGCGAGGTCGCAGCTCCGCCTTACATGGATGTAGGAAAAACCTCCAACGGTAGTAGCAAAAACCTGCTACGGTTGCAGCAAAAAATATCATTGTCGTCCTCGTGAGGTCGCAGCTCTGCTTGATGGATGTAGCAAAAAGCTTTGCCGGTAGTAGCAAAATTCAAAAACGGTTGCAGCTTTCACTTGTTATGCAGTGCCATTGAAGCTTTCTATGTCTATGGTTGAAGTTTTTTTCAACGGCTGTTGAAGCTTTTCTAGATGACGGTTGCAAC